>JAODLD010000113.1:16278441-16301143 GCA_026781065.1 Mormyrops boulengeri | reverse complement strand
CCCCCCCCACCCCCCCCCCCCCCCCCCCCCCCCCCCCGCCGGCCCCCCCCCCCCTGTGCATGGTAAGCCATGGTTGTGCAGCCTGGTTTCCTTCTAAAACCAGCCCTGCAAGCAGCCAGAGGTCTCCTTCAAGATGGGGGGGGTGGCACCCCTGAAATGGCATCCTCAGTGCTCGGCCTAATGGGCCATCATTGGGAAGGAGACCCATGCAGAGCTCCATCACTGTGACCAAGATACAGTCTCATACCTAATGGGCGTAGCTAGTGGTGTGCAAGTGCAGTAAAAATGCAATTATGGGGTGTCAGGAGTCCTATGCCTGGAAAAATCGGCCAGTCCAGTTTTATCAATTAAGACGTCGAAAGACATCTGATAGCCCTACAACAGGGGTGCTCACACTTTTTCAGCTTGCGAGCTACTTATAAATGACCAAGTCAAAATGGTCTACCTACCATAAAAATGCTAAACATATATTTATGCATAAAAATATTGAGTATTCTTTATTATTATAATTTATTATTATTAATTTCCCTTTGGGATATATAAAGTATTTTTGAATTGAACTGGGATTTTAGTTCCCTCACCTTTCTATTTCTCAGCTCGCTTTTCGGAGTTAATGTCATAGTTTTTATGAACAGTCCGAAAATGCCGCTCCACATTTCCCTTCTTTGGAATAGCAATGGTAGACTGACAGATGAGGCAAATGCACTTCGAATTTGACATGGTGAGAAAAACAGTCCTCCCATTCCATATGGAAGTGGGAGGTTTTTGGCTTCTTACTTGGTCCAATTCATTTTTATACCCTTTCTTAAGTTTAGTAGAAATAAATTGGAGGCTAACTAGGTGACTCGGTAGCTTGCTAGAGTTTTGCAGCAGCTGGTGCGGTTGAACCCGTCATCCATCCTTTATTTTTTTATGCCATACGATCTACCCACACTAATTTTGCAACCAACCAGTAGATTGCAAACGACATATTGGGCACCCCTGCCCTACAATATATAGGGCATATAAACACATAATGCTCTCCAGAACATTTAGAACGCTACGAACAACAATGATTACAACCAAAAGGATTGTTGGAAATCACAGGATGTAATTTAATCAGCAACACCACTTACTTACTTAATTGATTAAGTGTCAAACTAAAGCAGTATTTGGCAGCATATGTTATATATGAATGTACAGGTGGTCACCAATTCTGTTCATTACATTTATGAACATAATTTCTAGGCGTAGCCAAGAGGTGGAGGGGGTTAGGTTTGGGGGTCTCAGGATTGTGTCTTTGCTTTTTGCAGATCATGTGGTCCTGTTGGCTTCATTGGGCCGTGACCTGCAGCAATCAATGGGGCGGTTTGCAGCTGAGTGTGAGGCAGCCGGGATGAGGATCAGCATCTCCACGTCTGAGGCCATGGCTCTTGACTGGAAAAGGGTAGATTGCCCTCTCCTGGTGGTGGATGAGTTGCTGCCTCAAATGGAGGAGTTTTAGTGTCTCTGGGTCATCTTCACGAGTGAGAGAAAAAAGAAGCAGGAGTTCAACAGACGGATTGGTGCAGCGTCGGCAATTATGCAGACTGTACTCTTCTGTTGTGGTGAAGAGAGAGCTGGTCATGACCTATGGTCATGAGCTACGGTCATGAGCTATAGGTAGTGACCGAAAGAATGAGATTGTGGATACAAGTGGCAGAAATTAGTTTCTTCTGTAGGGTGTCTGGGCTCAGCCTTGGGTGAGAAACTCAGACATTTGGGAGGAGCTCAAAGTAGAGCTGCTGCTCCTCCACATCAAAAGGAGCCAGCTGAGGTAGATCAGGCATCTGTCTTGGATGCCTCCTGGGTGTCTCCCTGGGGAGGTGTTTCGGGCATGTCCAACCAGGAGGAGGCCCCAGGGAAGACCCAAAACACACTAGATAGTTTATATCTCTCGGCTGGCCTTGGAATGCCTTGGTATCCCCCCATGGAGCTGGAGGAGGTGGCTGGTGAGAGGGAGGTCTGCACCTCCCTGCTTAGACTGCTGTCCCTGTAACCCGGCTCCTGATAAGTGGCAGATAATGGATGGATGGATGATTGGATCAATGGATGTACAGCCTTTAATTTCAAGGGCTGTCGTTTTAGACTGATCATCCCTTTCTATAATGTGTGTACCTCCAGTGCCATGAAAACACTTTAAATTATTCTGTCTTGGGTTTTTTTTTTTTAATTTCAAAAATGGACCCAATGTGCCACTTAGCATGCATGGTGGATCAAAAACATAACTGACCAAAACATTACCCTTGAGGCATATCAGACATGATTCATATTCAGACGATGGCCTTCTTCTTTTATAAGGCTTAATTGAATATCAAACTAGGACGTGTGACGGAACCTTGTGTTGTCTTTGGCTGGCATTCCAGTAAAGGGCCATCTGGACGAGGCTGGTGACCCGCCATCCAGACATCGTCTGTGGGGAGGAAGTGCTGGAGATGTGAAGGCGAGGGGCTGGTTTGAACAGCTGCCAGAAGAACGTTCTAGTTCCCGTGGTTGGTTTTTGTTTTTGCAACCAGCAGTCAAACTGTTTTTTAATGTTTAACTAAATCACACATGGAGTTGCTGGAAGGGTACCTCCCAGCAGTTGAGGTAGAAGATCAATAAGACCTTAAAGTAAATAACTATTAAAAACAGAAAGACATAAATAAGTCCAGTCCTAGTCATTAGTCTTCCAGGACCTACATCAGGCAGGAATTCTAAAATCGGCAAACCTGTGGACTCCGCATGTGTGACACTTCCCTCAAATTATGGGTCAGGCATCATTTCACCCTTAACAGGATGTTACAACACACAGCTTAAATTAAAGGTCCCTCGTCAGACCAAAGTTTTCCAGGGTACAAGTGCAATCTTTGGGGAGAATGGAGCTGGCATGCTGGAGACTGCACACCATTACCTGATGTCTCTTGGTAAACGTGGGTCTCCGATCGCATATGAAATGGAGCCCTGAGGCAAGTGGGAAGCCCAAGGCAGGTAACTCTTTGAGACAAACTTCACCTTCTGACATTTGGTTCAGACTGAGGTAGGTCTGCCTCTAAAGTATCCTCCCAGGGAGATCAGGTTTACTGCAGAATTTTCAGTGTTCTTATATGGATGTATGGAAATATCAGTGTAGGCCAGGGTGACCGTGCACCTCTGGATGTCGAGAGAATGTTAAATTTTACTGTGTGTGGAACGGTGGTACAATATTCACTTTATGTCTGTGCCTTTATGACATTATGGTATGGTTAGTGAAAATGGACCTTTAATACCTTTAGATTAGACGGATACACAGTCATTACTACCACTTGCCTCGCCAAAAATCCTCAATGATACAGTCCAAGCAAGGTTAACTGAGTTTCTGTTCTGTCTTGTAGTCTTGGTAACACAGGAGGGGGCATGGCTGTCTTGGGAGGGAGAGTCAGGTGACCCCACTTGTTTGTGCTGATTCTCTTCACCTGTCCCTCATTCATGCCTAAAGGGATCGTGTGAACTTAATTATCATAGTTCCCAGGTCCTGTAAACCTTATCTGAACCTGACCCTCTTACCAAATCTTGCTTCAGATCCTATTGTTCCCAGACAGACATGCCAGATTTTATTTCTTTGTAATTCTTGCCAAAAATGCATTTTTCCGTTTCCATTTCCCCCGCCATGGTGACCACATCCCGGTCATGTTCCTATAAGCCCTGAAAAAGGAATCTCCAAGCCCACAATTACACCCCTGCTCTGGCCCTGTCCCTGTTCCAGGTGGTCTGTTTATACATACTCTCTTTATCGCCTCAGTTTTGGCAGCGAGGGGAGATTTTTGATGGCATCCATAGGGCAGCCGATATTATAAATACACTTTCCGTTGTATTTCTTTGTATGTTCAGCGTCCTTCATCCGTACCTTATTTCCTGATTCATTCCTTTGCTCAGTAAGTAAGATTATGAGGGATGCTTGATTTTTATTTTGACCACATATTAAAACGGACACCATGTTCAGACAAACCAGCTCAAAGCCATGAGTCATCCTCCTACACAGAGATCAATTCTAGGGCTTCTCCTGTGACTTCCGTAATCATAAACACTACAGCGGCAGAACATGTGACGCCAAGGACGGTGAATTGCTTGTTAGCAATGTGCGCCCTCCCTCCGTTGCACACTCGAAGAAACATGACATCTCTCGTTACAGAAGCCCCGTTCATCCGGGCCCCTTAATCTTTCATCTCAGAACAAACAGGGTGATAAAACATGCACTCTGCATGATGATGAGCATGGAATGAAAACAGCCATGCCGAGGCAGGGGGAGGATGGGGGGGGGTCTCACAGGAGACAGTAAGGTGATGGGTGATCAGGCTACTGCGCATCCCGGGTGTTGCTGATGATGAATATGGGTATTTCAACTACAAAGCCCAGGTTTTCTTTTTTTTTTTTTTTTTATTTGCCATATCTCAATGCCCCATCGCTCAGATGCCTTTATGTGGATCCAAATCACGGCTCACTTAGTTTCCCGAGATGCAAGTAACAGTGTCGCCTTTTTCAGGAAATTACCCATGTTCCCAAGCCTGGCTTTGATGTGTGGTGAGGTGTTATTTTAAATTACCCATGACCATCACGCACTGACTGCGGCATGTGTGCGGCTCTGTCTGTCACCTTACGTGATCTCACAGGACGGCGTTTCCAGAGACTTAAACTGAAAACTGGAGTGTCATGTAAACACAGATTAGAAGCAGAGCGGAGGCCTTGGTCTAGCTGACAAGGTGTCATGTCCTCTGCTCTGTCCCTCCGCTGCAATTCCAGACCCATAACGGTCAAACAACTCCAAAGTGAGAATTTCGCACAGTGGATGGCCTCCACCCTTGGGATCATGGGCAGGTACAAAGCAGCTTTCCCACGGTGCAAGTATAACACATATACCCCTCAGAGGTAGAGAGAGATCCAAGGAAGAGCCGTTGGGGGGGGGGGGACTTCTTACCTTATAAGTGCCATTTCTGACAAAATTGCACCTGCCCAGAAGAAAATACCGGACGTACATGATAAATGGAATACTGTCCAGCACCAAACCCACAATACACAGCAGCTTTATTAGAAAAGGGAGAGGGTCCAATTACGCTGTTTCTGAGACGCCAGAATGTCAGCTGACGTGCGAGCCATAACTCAAGCAGAGATGAGAAGACTAAGTGCAATGCTGATCCCTCTTCGCACTCAGCGCCGGGCCGGATGACTAAGACACAAAGGCACGCCTGCGTGTAAACACCATGCAGCTCACGCCCAGGCTGACAAAGGCCTGGACAGACCTGGAACTCTTTGTCACTGATCTGGCCTCACTGCTTCTCACTGTCTCATGCCTGCTTTTCCCCAATACTGAAGCTTGAAAACATGCCTGCAGGGCGGCACTGGGTAGCTAATTAGCAGTGAAAATGCAGTCTTCCGACAGACCTATGGAAAGCAGAAGGTTGTGCACATGGAGATGCATGGTTTTACCTCTTGATTTGAGACCTCTAGTGCAGCTTTTTCAAAATCAAGAACAGGTTTAAGAAACGGCGCTTTCAAGTCGAACAGGTAGCATAAACTTTAAAAGAACTGTGGGTCCTGGTGGCCATGTGATCATGTAGACAAAGTGATATCCAAAAGAATGAGTTATCTGCGTGGGACTTTACCCAACTTGAGGCTCCATAAATGAAGCAGTGCGGGTTTGATACATGCAACAGTGAAACCTAGAGTTTCAACCTCCAGGCTTCTGCAGTCCATGTTGAGGAATCGGGGCCATTTCCAAGCACATCATGTGATTCTACAAGTCCATTCATTAAAACACAAAAGACTTCAACCTTGGGTTGACACTCAATTGCTGTGCAAAACCGCCCAGGATAACTGGGTTAGGGGGCTCACTAAATTTGCGCACAATTGAATTAGAGCCTGATGCTACGGCTCCCATGTTTATCTAAGATTCTTCTCGGGTTATTTGACTGATGTGATTTTTTTCTTAGCTGTTCCCCCTGCTGTATGAGAAATGGCAGGACATCTTGCCTCCCGACCCACCTCTCACACAAAGTCTTCCAGCCCTCGATCCAGCTGATCTGGCTACCCCAACACAGCATGAGAAGAATTCCGTACTGCACTCCACCATGTGGTTAAACTCCAGACATCTCAAAACCATCAGCCTCTCTCATTTTCCAGGCCGTGTCCATGGCTAACAGCAGTGATTTTGCTAATATTAACATTGCTTGTTAGGATTTCATGGCTGACTTTGTGTCTCCAGTTAGTGGTAATCTTTTGGGATGTGGATAACTGTTTAATGGCCGAGATACCTTTTTCTTATGCTTCCAGAAGGTTGATCATGGTCATAATGAAAATAAACCACCATACATTTATCTGGAAACAGCAATGATGGTATTCACAGGAAGAGAAGAAAATTACAGTGAGAATTACGGCAAAAGTATTCAGTTCAGGTCTCATTATCATGTTGGTCTATAATACATTTTTTATTTTTTTTTTTATTTTAATTCAACACAAACGTTGTCCTGTTATAAAATTCACAGAACGTCCCCTTTACAGGTTGACGTGACATGAAGTGACCTTTGGAGCTGACATGTTAATCGCTCCTGGTGTCTGAGAAAAGCAGGGAAATTAAATTAAAAACTGATCCCTGTTTCTCTTTCTATCACCCACAAGTTCAGATGTTAGATCAAGGACAACGGGAGGAAAAACATTCTGGGTGAATGTGAAAAAAAATTATTCCAATCTCTTCGACACTGATAGTCCAGCCTGATTAATCGTAAGAGCGTTTTTGGACAAAGGTGGCATCATAAACTCAGGGTTTGTTTGCTGTTTTTTTGTTTGAATAGCCTTTTATAGTTGGCTGTGGTCCAGATGGAATTGGTCCATGTGACTTGTAAGCTCCAGGACTTGATAAGAAACGCTTTTTAAATGACATCACTTCACCACACATTCTAATCCGCCAAAGTGCTTATGTAGCAGTAAGTGAAAATCACTGGAAAATGCCTCCTCTTTGGTATGTAAGGGAAAAAAATGGTCTCGCTTCACATGATTGCTGCAGTTGTGAATCTTCTCCCGCCAAAGTTCCAGTAAGAGAAAATAAATCAACATCTACCAGAATACACTCAATTTGTTTGTTTTGACCACACAGCATGTCACTGATAAAACAAAAAATACAGAAAAATATTAATTTCAGAAACTGCTTCCTGGTCATTTATCAAAAATGACTCTGAACATAAATGAATGTAAATTCACTTTTTCCATTTCCACTTGCAGCAGGAGCGGTTGATTTTTGACTCGGACACTGGTATTTACCATTTCATTTCAGTGACTGAAATCTTGTAACCACCGAGTGACCGTTTCTCTTTCATTGTCCAAGTAAAACCAACCATCTGTTCAGACATCCCTGCAAAATGGATCTTTATCAGGAAAGCAGCTTAGCACTCTCTTTCTTGCCTTGAATATAACCAGCGAGATCTTAAATCAAATTGTAATCTGGAGTATTTCAGACTATGGCTTGAATAGTCAAACTGCTATAATATAACAACTGTATACATCAAAACTCTAGGCAGGTTGAAGGAGGATGCAGTAACGCGTTATAGTTTGTCTCTAAAAGCCTTGCCATCGGCCTCTCGGTTCAAATAGTGCCACACTGCCAACATCTCTCCAACTGGCACACCCCACGGGCCAACCAAGTTACTCATGCCGTGATGCACAGGAGCCCGAGTGAATTAGCGCTGGAGCTAAGGAAGGCCGCTAGTTTTTAGAAGCCAAAAAGCCACCATCCAGCTGTTGTCAGACATCTAAATCTGAACAAAATGTTGACATATCTATAATAGCAGATGATATATGCTTGGCTCTAAACAAAGATGTTACGTCCTAATAATGAGGTTGAGTTTTGAGGCATTACAGCCCTCCAATGTTTCATTAACTGCTAATAATATAACTTTGCCCTGAAGCTACTTGACTTTAATGGATGGTGAAGGAATCCCTCTGATTAAATCGACTGCACTGACGACCGGGCATATACGAGTCCCAGTGCTGATTTCACTGCTGCCGCACGAGATGGAAGAGCAGAGTTATTTTTCTATGCTAATGCTTGTTGTGTTGTCAAGGTTCTGCTGAGGAAGTAAGAGGCACTCAGTAGGCAGACTGGGGACGGAGAAGGTAAAAGATGAGACGTTTTATCTGCCTATATTAGAACAGAGAGGGAAATACTTTGCACATTCGGAATTTGGACTGTTACATCATAATTAGATGGATTTCTCCTTAGTACACACCTTTGAGATAATAATAGTCTGCACTTACAGCAGCAGCAAGTGGTTGAAGGTAACCTTCAGTAGGCATAAAGCAATGCATTTGAGAAAATGGCAAAATACTACTCTAGTCATAAAAAGCAATGTAGCATTAATGTCCCAATAATTAGCATTTTACAACCAAACTTAAAACAACAATTCTGACCAAATAAAACTGTGGAATAATGTTACAAGTAAAAATGATATCTACCCTTAGAAAAATATGGTAGTTAATAATTAAAGTGGTTAATAGCTAATAGAGACAGTTGCGGGTGAGTCACTGCCAGAAAAGCTAAAGGTACCATCAATGTCAGGAAGAGCCAATTAAGTGAAGCATTCTCAGCCAGGGTAGAATGTGTAGCTCATCTGTGCTTTTAATGGGAATGGCAGCGAATAACATGCTGTCTGGCCTCGTTCAGTCAGAATGAAAGAGGAGACACAGATTCTAAGCAAAAAAAAAAAAAAAAAAAAAAAGAATACTGTCAAGAAGCTTTATTAAAGGTAATATGTCGTGCAGAATACGAGTGACTGAAAAGCCACTTGCTCAAAGCATGTGATGGAACACCAAGCTTTGAGGCTTCTGGAGGAACCGCAGGCTTGATCATTGCTCAGCCCAAACCTCCAAAGACTGGCTGCATTCGTGCTGCGCGCATGCAGTATGGCACAAAGACAAAGGATGCGTTGCAAAGGCAACTATTGTTTGAGAGAGAAGCATGAGTTTAAATGGAAAGTTCGGAACTTTAATAGGAGGAAATTCTACAGCACTATGACAGAAAATGATCACGGTTTCATTCGAATATCCACCGTTACATTAGAGCTTCTAAAAAACACTGTCCTCTCTTCTGAAAGGGAAGAGCTTACGCTGGATAAAAGACAATGATGTTTCAAGAGTCATTTAAAGCTGCATCAGTCTAAACGGGGATTTTCTTCACTCTCGAAATTAATTGCAATCTTTTGTCTCCAAGAGAAGATGTTGCACTTCCATTCTGGCCAGTTCCAAAGTGAACGCTCCCTTCAAATTTCATCAACACCTAGAAAAACATCAACTGCCGTCGTGGTTTACGAGTAAGATTCAGACAATTTGGTAATCCGCCATGAGGCAGCTTTCTAGGTTCCTCACAGGGGTCTAATCATGTTCTGAATCGCGGCTTTGATGATGACGGACATCTTCATTTGCTGCCAGGTTAGTAGTCAAATTGTCAGATTACATCTTAATGCTGAGAGAGTGAGCGGCATCCAAAAGGTAAAAAAAAAAAAAGAATGATGGAAACAAGAGCAGAGGGACATCATGAGAGGCATAAAGTAAAGTTTGAACTTGCAGCTTATTCTATCTCCAGAAAAATTACACATATCAGAATTTGTTTCTTCTGTTGATTTCCTTCCTGATGAACGAATATTCATACCAGCATTATCCTGGGCCCACACACAATCTGAGAGGCTGAGGTCCTTTTAAGAAACACACGTTTCCACTACAAAGCCTTTTTTTTAAAAAAAAAAAAATTCCCGTGGGGGTGAGGAGTGTTTGAGAGATGGCATGTTCTCCCAACAGCAGTGTTTGCCACCATTCATATCACTCTTTTGCATGTGGCCCCAGAGGTTTGGGAGCTGTTGGTCACAAACAGTAACTACACTAAATATAAAATAAATACATTTCTTATTTAGGAGATGAATAAGAAGCATGTCCTGCTAACCAGTTAGCTTGTGATGATCTCCTGACTCTACTTTCTAGCTATTTATTTAGTTTTTGAAACATTTAAGGTGAGGACGCAGGGACCGAGATGACTTTCGGAGTGGGGCCCCAGGAACAATAAACCTATCCGTGTGCTCCCAACACTAGTGCTGGCTTTCTCTGGCAAGCAGGTTCTCTGCATGTTCTTCGCTCTAACGTGCAGACCGGAGCTCCACCTCAGCTATCCAACGCTCAAGCCGAGACTCCATAATTCAGTCTCAAACAAAAGCTCAGCCCGGAGTATGGAAATGGAGGCTGTAATCAATACAGCAGTCAGCATTATGACTGGAGACGCTCTTTCATTCGGAACGTTTCAATGCGTCACCGGAGATCACGCCAGCACAATCCTTCCTCTTAGGGCCGTCTTCTTACGACACATTTATCTCCGATCCCTATCCAATCCATCACCTTAATTACTTTAATTTCCATAACACAATCCTCTCTTTAATGTCTCAAATTTATTACATGTGAGACAAATTGGATGTCCTTGACTTTTTTGCAAATACATCCACAGTTGGAACAAGGTGGTTCAGGGGAACATATCAGTATTAAATATCAATTATTGCTGTGTTTTTCTGACATATGTGCAACTAGGTCTGCAGGGGTCTGACGCTGTAGTCTTCTGACTAACCATACCATTAACAGCACTCGGGCTTTTCCCTGGAGAACAGGGCATTGTTTAACAACAAAACCAGTTATAGCTCTATACATTTAACTGCACTATTGTATTAACTCCTGGGGAAATTCCATACTCTCTGGTGGACACAAATAGCTACCCACAAGGACAATAAGTACCTTCTTAAACTAGCAGAAGAGACCATTTGATGGCTCTGTGAAATGATGACTGGGATGGAAGATTGACCGTATTGAGTCTTTACAAGTGGACAATAGAGGAAAGCATCTATGGATCAGGGGAGGAATGAGGGCATGGTTAGAGGGTGTGATGTCTCATTAATCAGCACGGGGGTGGAGTTGTGGGGGGGCTCTTTCCTGGTGTTGATAGAGCAGGGTAATGAATTCCTCCTGGAGGCAGGGGGCCCCGCTGAGCTCCTGTAATGAAGCCGGGACCCAACAGACCCACCATCAGCATGACTCCTGACCCGCTGGCATTAAAATGAAATGAAAGCCATTACCTCCAGCCTTCACCTCACTGGGGGGGGGGATATCTGCCTTTCCATAAATAACACCTCAGCCAGACAGGACAGCAAAGTGTGGGGAATCGGAAGTGGTAAAAGCATTTCAGACCCTATTGTCCAGCACAGAGGTGCAAGTGGGAGAAGAAGAAACGGTAGGTGGGATCCATGGGGGGAGGGGCACCGCAGGCTGGACGTTCTCCGTCAGCAAAGGTGACGGTAGCTACTTTGGCTCGACTTTCCACTGACACAACATCTACGACATGTCTTACGACATGTCTGGTCTGGCAAACGATGCCCGTCTTCACTAGCTCTCTTCCACTACCAAGCTTATCTGCCTCGATACTTGTGACAGTTCAAAAAGGTGGTCCACCCTTTGTTCCTTCATTTCAATGGAATCTCCAAACGTTGCCCTATTGATCTCTGTGTCCTTAATTACTGATTTGCTAGAGCAGAAGATTGTCAAAAAACCATCATTTTGATATTCCTACTACAAGGCACACGATTGTGAAGATTCTGATGATATTTCTTGTGACTCATAAACCAGGTCTTCTGGCTGCTTGGGAAAAGCAGCTGTAATTAGCTATTTGGTGTCTTCAGTTGTCATGGATCGATAACTAGAAGGAGGAGCAGACTTGGAGGGTAATTCAGCATTACTGTTTTGTTCTGAACACTAATAAAGGGTCAAGGCACCGTCCTCCATCGGTCACATAGAGACTCATCCGACACAGCACCGCAACCTAGTTTCTAGCCCGCCGAATCAGACAAAAGGTCGAGGACAAAATGACGAGGGACATAAATATCACCATGAAGCCTCTTCCCCACTCAGAGCACCCAGGTGAATTTATGGGGATGTGCGTGTGCTTCCCATCTTCACAATTCACACCAACCTGTGCATTATGACGTGGGAACCTTTGACAGGGAGACGCGACTAATGATGGCTCTTAAAGGCCGCTGCTAATGGGGTCCCTGGGGGGCCAGTCCTCCACACCTCCCCCCAAAGTCTCATTGGTCAGGCAGCTAGCGAGGCGTACTGTCAAAACACAGCCCTGTCGATGCTGTGTATGAAACTGCTCTGGGTTTCATGGTTGGCTTTACAGTGTCGAATACGATCATCACAGACCTACAATGAAAAAGGGTTAAAAGGGATTTTTAAAGAAGATTTGTGTTCCGGGAGCTTTTCATGTGCACTGCTCTTTTAATGGACCTCAAAATGAGATCTTGGGGGAGCAAAGGCTAAGGTTTCCCAGGTCCGTTCAAAGGAGCTCACTGGACGGATGTCCTGGGACATGGACCTCACTTGCAGCCAGGGTCTCATTAGCTGGTCTCTGCTTGGGGTGGCGGCTAGGGTCCCTTTGTTGGGATCCTCCTTCTCCATCCTTCCATGCCTTTCTGTAGCCAGGGACCTGATGCCATGCGGTACTCCATAGTGACCACAGGGGCGCTCATAGATTTCACAGCGGTGACCTCGCTCACTTAAGTGCGGAGTATGACACTCCATCAAACCACATGCACTTGACCGTGTGGCCACATCAATCAGCCGCACAGCGGCAGGCCAAGACCTGGGGTTTCACTTGAGAGAAAGTCCTGATTACACCCTCGCATCAATTCCCACGTGTGGCGGCTCAGGCCAGATTTATGACTGGCGACGGGGACCGGCTCCAAAGGCAGAACATGGACACACGCTTTTATTTTGGAGAACAGCTTCAAAACAAAGTTCTGGTGAGGCTTATCTCAAGGTGCCGCCGCAATGTGGCCTTATTCCCTCTCATAAATGGCTGCCTTTGTCCTAAAACTATGAGTGGAATCCTAGAATGACAAGTCCATCTGTCTGCTAACTAATGCTCTGCGGCCTCAGGCTTCTCACTGACATTATATATAAAATCATAGACTGGTACGTAAACACCCCCTCCCCCCCCCATTTGCCATCATGGTAACACTATGTGTATTACACGATTGAAGGGAGTTCTCTGGGGCAAAGGTCAAAAGGGCAGAGTGCACAACCAGAAAAGGGGGGACAACAAGTTCATCCATCCAGCAACTGGGGGGGGGGCAGGTAGTTCACCCGGTCAATGTCTAAGTCGCAGCTTGCTTCAGACCTCTGTCTGACCCAAACGTGCTGTTGGGAAGTCGTGTTGTTTGTCAGAGGCCCGAACAGCTGTGCACTCAGAGACACCCCCCTCGAATAATGGCGGCAATTGAGCTAGGGCACTGGGGATTCAACATTAAAAGCTATCAGCTGGAAATACCCCATACCAAGTTAACAGCCGTGGGCTGGATGGGCTTGGCCAAGGCAGGAGGTGCATGCTCTCCAAATGTAACACACACACACACACACACACACACACACACGTTTGTATTCACATCTCCATCCATTCATTTCTTTGGGCATAACCGTAATCCCAGCAATGACACCCTAACCCCTACCCAGCAATAACCTTAACCATAAACAACAAAACAGTAAAGTTTTAGTTAGTTGCACATCAAAACAACACATTGTGGGGACATTTGGTCCACACAGTGTAACATTTACATAACCCCCATGCACGTATGCATACACACACGTATTCATGTCTTTCTGGCAACGCTCCATTCATTTCTATAGGCATAACCCTATTATGCCCATAACAACGAATGAAGAGTCCCTGCAAAGACATAGATACCTCATCTGTGTGTGTGTGTGTGTGCCTGTGTGTGTGGATTAGGCTTATATTTCATTGTCCCCTACAAAGTAATAAAAACCTGTTTTTTTGACGTTGTGGGGACCATTTTTCAGGTTCCCTCAAAGACCGATGAATGCAGTCAAAAGTGTAAAAATATCAAAAGTCTCATATTTTGTTTGGTTATTTATGGTTAAGGTTAGGGCTGGGTAGGGGTTAAGGTCATCATGTTGGGATTAAAGTTTTCCCCATAGAAATGAATGTCCCCAAAAAGATATAATTACAAACCTGTGTGTGTGTGTGTGTGTGTGTTTGTGTAATTATTAAATTATTAAATGGATTAAAAACCTGTTATTTTTAGCTTGTGGGGACATTTCTCCACAAGGATAACCTCAATTTTATAAAAATCTTTGAATGCAATCAAAACTAAAAATATTTTAAGCAAAGTCTTGTATTTCAAATGGTTACGTTAAGGTGGGGCTGGGTAGGGGTTACCTCTTACCCAGGCCTAACCTTAATTATAAGCAATCAAACAAAATACTAAAATAAAATACAAAATAAAATTTAAAAATGTTTTTTTTTTTTTTATGCACTCCAGATTTTTATAAGATGAAGTATTCCCTTTCAGAGACCAAAAAATGTCCCCACAAGGTCAAAATAACTGATTTATTACATTGTGGGAACATTCGGTCCCCTCAATGTAATATATACATCCTCATACACAGACGCACTCTAATAGTCTTGGTTGGTAGCTTTTAAAGGGTCCATCAGTGAAGAAAATGAATAAATAAAAGCAGGCTCCTTGAGTGTTACGACCATTTAAACTTCCCTTTAACGCTTCCTCAATGAATGGATGCTTTGGTGGATGGGGGAGCACCTCCCAGTGCCGCATGGGCCTGAGTGAGGGATCTGACTGACGCACAAGCACAACTAAAAATCAGAAACTGTTTTCGTCTTTTGTCAAAAACTGTATTATGTTATAAAAAGCTTTTGTCCTGAGTCACTAGAAACATATATTGCATCAGGGATCATCCAGCACCTTCTACCGCTTGAGCCAAGAGCTCAGGGTGAACTTTAAACATTAGTGAAGGACATCTCAAGGCTGGATGTCTCAGTGCTACAAAGGTCCTCTCTGGTACATACTACTTGCTGCACTGAACCTGGACAGCAGAGCTGCTGGCATAACAAGCGTTTTTTTTCCACCCTTGGTCACTCCTGGCTGTTTCTGCTGACACTGCATGGTCCACAGTGGACCTGGAATTAACCTTCATAGGTCAGTATAACACACTGGTTTTGGAGAACTTGCTTCTGTGGGCTGTTGCCTTTTGACTTTCCTTCTTTTTACGAGATGATCACCCATGAGCAATGTCTGTCTTGAACAGGATGTCAGCTGACCAAAAGGCAGACACGATTCACAGACACCAATTCACTAGGGATGTAACGATAATCGTAATATCGTGATACCGCGATAAAAAATACCTTGACACCGTTGTCGGACTGTTACGATATCAACCACATTATCACATGGTTATTTCGCTCGTATAAGCTCAGTCTCAAAAAATACATACTACATTAACGAATGCTTTGTGCTCTAATGGCCGTGTGTAACCCACATGACAATAGGTCAGTAAATCCATTACAACACAACTATTTCAACAATAATTTATAAATTGGTCAAATAGAAACAAAAACACATTTACAGTATATTGGCCATGAGATAATTAAGTGGTGGCCACGTCTTTTTTAAAGCGTGGGAATGAGTTAGATTTCTGGGATGTTGTACGCTGGTCTAATGCACTTGTCCATAACGCCTTTAGGAAGTTAACATGTGTCTTCTCACAATTATGTTATCAATTAAAAAAATTATAATTTATTTATTTATAAAATTATACTTATTTTCATCCACTCTCGAAGTTGTCCATGTGTATCCATCGTATCGGGAACCTTTTATCGCGATATTATCTTACAGTGAGTTTTTGGTATCGTGACATCTCTACAATTCAACTAACTGCAGTTGTATTTAGACACAGATTTTCTACTTTTGCATGTTACTCACTTAACATTTAGTAGAAACTCACTCAATATTCTTTGCTAACAAATAAATTTACAGCATGTTCACCATTTGAGTACCTTTATTAGCAAGAAAAGGGCATATATTTGATGCAAAGTCCTCTAGCAGTTATAACAGCAGAGAAAATTCAAGGTATTCTTTCTACAAGGGATCTTAAATACTGATCTGTTTCATGGGACAAAGCAATTAACTAGTGCATTTAAATTTAAAGGACAGCCTAGAATTTGACTATAGCATCACCAGTTAATAGGATGTAAGACATACTCTTTCCATGTTATAAAGAAAACTTGTTTTATTTGACTTATATTTTCATTTATAGTTGTTCACTCAACTTTCCAATGCTTAATAAAAATTTTAAAATCTGCAGTTTATGAAATAAATGGAAAAGGTACTAAAAACCTGTGATGTGCAAAACCTTTTGACTGGTAGTGTACACACACTGACATATGGCGTGTATGTGTGTGCACACACACATCTCATGTTATTCTTGTAAACATATAAACATATTCTATAGTATAAGTGCATAGACCTAAACTAAAGCAAGTAGGTTTCTTTGCCATTTCAGTCATATACACAGTATACAGTGAAACGAAATAGTGACATCTGCTGTTTTGCCAGAATCCCCATCCTCACTGAAATGTTCTATTAACAACAGAAACGAAAGACAGAAGGGATATTTGGACTAAATTATCATTGTAATTGAACTGTTTATCTGTACAACACAATGACTGGTTACTTCCTCTGGGGCCTAATTTATCCATTACCCATGTAAAGGCAACAATGGCAGCCTTATCTGCACTCATTATACACCTTGAGCATTTTTAAAATAGCTGTAAATTGGATCTTGATGGATGGTTTTAAAGCGGCTCACTCCGAAGACAAAACCACCACCAACATGGATGCCCGTATTTCAGCTCTGAGAAGCCCATTTGCATGCAGACACTCCAGCTCTGAGCGACAGTGGAGGGGGACGGACATCAAGTGCTCACTCCGATAAGCGCAGTCCACATCACTTTCCGCTTGCTGCTGCCTCCACCTCCTCCTACCTTAATGAAGTCGTTATGTCGTACACTGTGCCTCACTATGATTAGCACACAGCTCTAGGCCCGAAAACTAATTAGGTTTGCTGGCGGCCACCTTGTTGGCGGATCCTTCCAGAACAAAGGCGTCATCTTCAGAGCCCCGGAGGGCCTGGAGAAAGACAGCGGTTTACCCCGCCAGCCCTGACAACCAGCGCTTAGTTTCTCCTTGTTCCAGTGGTTCAGTAATACGTCCGCTGCAATCTTATAGTAATTAAACGCAACAGCCTTCTGATGAGCGCCCTGCCATCTGTACCCTGGCGTCCTGCTGCTGATCCACACCCTTCTCTTACTGACAAGGAGCCCCTTTCAATTCCCCTGTGGGAAGAAGAGCATGTGCACTCTTCTGGTAGCATTTTTTTTTCTTTTTGGAATGAAATGGCACCATTTTGAGTCCTTGACGTGCAATTTCATGGTGATCCTCGCTGTGGGGAAGCTGATGCCCCCCCCCCCACAAGCTTGTCCAGAATTCCCTGAGGAACGCAAACATATCACAAGCGAGCGCTATCCATATCGGCTGGTTTGTGGGACACAACGCAAATCCTATTGTCATGCTAATTAGCAGAAGAACCTGCTGAACCATACCGCCATGGCGATAAATCGCCGGAGGAGCATGCTAATAGCTCATATCTGCGCGCGGCCCTTGTAAAGCTTTGTCGCATTAGCAGTCCCCTCAGTCCCGGCCGCGTTAATCTGCTTTGACGAATGGCCATTCGGCCCTCGGATGGAAACCGGATTGGGCAGCAGGCAAAGGGTAACGCTGCGCCAGAGACGCTACCAGATGAGAGCAGAAGGGGGAGGGGGTGCCCCAAAATGGGACGCAAGCCAGCACCTCAACCCAGCCTACTGGCACAGTATACCAAGGCAGGTGTTGTGGGCCAGGTCCGCAGGCTGAGCGGATGACAGAACAGATGCCGCCAGGAAGAGACGGTTACTTACTTGCATAATTACACCCTCGTACAAGCAGCCTAACAACTGGTGACTCTGCTGCTCGGTACCTGAGCCGTCTTAATTAAATGGGCCACGTACGGACTTCGCAAAGTCATTTATCTGTGTCGCCGCATGAGTCACTCAGTCTCGATTCATACCATTGATAAAACGGCGAAGGCCGGACACAAGAATCTACGCCCCCATTAACCTGCCCACCCGAAGCCAGAAGGACGCAGTGCACCTCAGAACCAGCGTATCGACTACCCCATTATTTCTTATTTTATTTTACCACCAAGCAACTCATGGTGCAGCAGACATTCCCAGCTTGGCACATGCCAGGGTCGCGCCCAAATCGGCTTCTGCATCCGAGATGAGCCTGCTGTCCATGTACCGCACTAGTCCAACACCACATCTCAACCTCCCTGATCGATAGGGCCTTAACCGTCCCGGAGCGGCTCATATACCACCCCCCAGCCCCTCCTCTCACTTGTGGATCCTGCTTCCCATTTACAGGTTGGATCGAATTGATTGCAAATGAAACCAATCAGGCAGAAAGGCTCAGGACTTGAGATGGTGCCAAAAGTACCATACTTTTAATAGCTCGGGCCAGAACACACATGAAACCCGCACACACATTCCTGCGCCCAACTTCAACTCTTTCCAGTTCTGCATCAACTGTCATCCATCCTCCCAAACGCATCTCTGGTTGAGCAGGAGTAGTAAAACAAGATGCAGAGTTCAAACTGCCATTGCTAATCTTAGCACAAACAGTGGGAGATTAAATGAAGGCTTTCGGAGTCCACAGAGCTGAAGAAATTACAGAAAATAGGAGCCCTGGTGTTCTGTTTGAGGAATCCGTGCTTTGTTTGTATCCAAACCAAAACCCATTAATACAATATCTTTAATAATTCATACATGGTGGGCGTAGTTAACATCAAGTGCAACTTGGAACAATCCTATTAGCTACAAATAAATTATTTGTACCTGCATCAATCTGCGCCAGACATCATGTGGTCTCTGGGTGTTTCTAATGGCTGCATGATTGGGGCAAATCCTTTCTGACTTTCTTTTTCCTGCTAAACTATTCCATGTCCATTATTAGAGTTTAAAGCACAGCTTTCATTAGGCAGCACGATGAGGTTTGATCCCAGCGGCTAATGTGCTCTGTTTGCATGCATGGTGTTGGCTGTAATTGCAACAAACAGCATTACTAAATGACAATTAGCAGGATTTCCATCAACATGAAAATAAAGCCTCTGCGCATCTGCGAAGTGTTTGCATGCGCTGTGCGTGCGTTTCGTCGGCGTGTGTGGGGTGGAGGGCGGCTACTGGCCCAGCCGTCAGTAACGACATCCCCGCTTCTCTGGCCTTCCCGTCCTTTGCTGAGGGATTCTGGGAGACGGCTTGTCAGACGTGAGGCTGTAAAGGGCGATCTCCTTGTGCTCATCTCCTAATGGGCCTCATAACGACCGGAACTCCTCCATGCCAAAGCAGACACATACACTTTGATCCTCTTAGCTATACTACTGCGCCAATTAAACTTTTTAAGACTTAATTACATTTCATGTACTTTCTCACAGAATCGGGTTTAAGTGGGCTCCAAGCCCACCGCTCCGTCGTTTTAGCCCATCAGCACGCAGGTTCCTCCTGCAACTGCCACCCCCCCCGCTCCAAGTTAAAATAGCATATAAGTGTGCCATGCGTGGGTTTCCGATCGAAGGCAGTATCCATGAGGCCGTGCATGCGTTTGCAGCGTGGGCGCTTTAGGAGTGAAAACAAGCCCGGAGTTAAGGCCTCTCATGGAAGGGGGCAAATGCACACTAACATCAAAGTGGAAGCATTTTGCTGCTGATGGTTCAACAAGCACAGCCAAGCGGAATCCACATTCTGCCTATGCGGTTCTTCATGTTTTGTAAGATTCGATTTTTGCACAATGTATGGCCTTCTGTGACCCATGAACCCACCCCCAAACATCAACAGGGAGCTCGTCCAATAGGCAGGGGGGGGGAGATCACATGATCCAGGTGAACGATGCTTGGAAACAGTGCTTTCAAATACCACTCATGTAGGAAGTCAAGTGCCCCCCCCAGCCAATGACACATACGGTTGGAGACCATAACGACCCAGCCGCCAAAAAACATCCGTTGCGTCATACTGGTCCTCTTCATGGAGCCCACATCCGCGCTCACGCCCACATGCTGGGAAGTCTTTGTTTCTCATGTTAAAAAAGTCATCTTGATATCAAATGCAGCGGAAGCCTCCAGAGATTCATGACATATTGTGTTTGTTTTTTTTTTTTGTTTTTTTTTAAACATGCAGGGAGGAATCGGCACATAAAATCCATCACAGGCAGATTTGTGTGATGTTCTATACTTCCTTTAACCCAACATTGTTTGCTCATTTCCTGAATACTAAGGATTATGTTTTCATTGCACCACACGGAAGCGGTAACATTTGAATATAGCAGGAAGGTACAGGCCAACATAATTTTTACGGAATAGCCTGACAAGCCCTTCCAGTGGGAACCATTTTCATAATGGACCTGAAATAGGCCGAGCTGACACCTTGA
This sequence comes from Mormyrops boulengeri, assembly GCA_026781065.1. NCBI lineage: Eukaryota > Metazoa > Chordata > Actinopteri > Osteoglossiformes > Mormyridae > Mormyrops > Mormyrops boulengeri. The sequence continues at coordinate 16,280,705 of JAODLD010000113.1, read as the reverse complement.
AAAAAGATGGGACAGTGTGGTGGGCCGCGCCGTGGATAAACCGGGCTAAAAATGTTGATGCAGACGGGCAGCCCCGCTCTTAAACGAACCATAACGATCTCGCGATTGGAAGATGTTTTCCCACCTTTCGCTCCTTTGTGCGTGAGAGCTCGCACGCTGGCCCGGGTTAACAGACAGATGCACAAAAACCGGGCTCGCTCCTTTACGGCTTCTGGAGTGACTTAGGCAAGATGAGATCTGGCTTAGCATCTGGATGCTTTACTGCTGAGTCCTCATAAATAAAAGATAGCTTCTGTCCAGCGCATGCGGGCGCCTTCATATAAATCATGCAAATGGATTCCAAGTATTTTTTTTTCCCTTCCACCAGGAGCCAAAGGCCAAGTAGTTGTACTGGCGAAAGGGGGCCCATGCCTAGTTTCGGTGATCTGGCACATCCAAGTGGATATGCCAGTGTCTCTGGCCCAGTCTTGTACTACAACCCCCCCCCAGAGGAATGACAGCCTGATAGCACCAGGAAGTCACATCAGACAAGATTCCAGGTCAAGTGTTTTTGTAAACAAGTGCTTTAGCCAAACATCTAGTAGTTCCCTGCGTGCGACAGGATACAATTAGGGTACATGTTTAGAAGAACTGCCATTTCACTAAACAGAAGCCCAAAGTGACCCCAGAGAAAACCCCATGCATCACACAAAGAAAGCATACAAATCACAGACACAGAGCGCCAAGGTGGGATTCGAACTGCCAACCCTGGAGGGTGTGAGGTTCCTGGCCACTGGTTATGTTCTATCTAGCTTTTGTATCATGACAGTGGAAAAAAAAAAATATCACAAAACGTCAGTCCTGATTTACTATAATCAAGCCTAGTAAAAGGATAATTTGATTTAGTTCATAATTTAATTTGCCCACTGGAATAAATACTGGCCTGCAGCAGGCAGTGTCACACACACAAGCATGCACATCACACAGGGGACAGCTCACAGTTAGCCTTCGTTAGCATTTATTTGGCCTCGGGGCTGGCTCATTCCAAAATCTCCCCCACCCACCGGAGGTGGTACGGTCCACCAATGCCCGAACAGAACTGCAGCCCCTCTCATTCTGGTGTTGTCGTTGCCTGGCCTCCCGCAGCAAAGTCACATGGGCCAGCGAAGACCTGCACAAGACCCCTGGACCCCGTCTGATGGACTCAGTAGTGTCCTTACTTGTCAACAAGCCGCATGCAGAACAACACCTGTGTGCAGCCCCTGCCCTTAGAGTTCATAAATGAAATTAACACATTTGGATGTGACATCTAAATGATTTCTAGATATATCTAATCCCACAAGACAGGAAGCCCAAATCAGCTTCAAACAAAACCCAATTATGTCTGTCTTCTCTGCCTGATGATAAAGGATAATTACTTTTTTTATTCACCGCTTCCCCAGAATACATTTTCCTGACGCGTGAACGTAACCTTTAACGAACAGGACTTGATTGATGAGGCTTCCTTCATACCCTCACTGGAAATAATTACCGATAACAATCGTCCCGCTCTCCTCGCCCTGAGTTGGGCTCCAAAGCAAAAACGTGGAGACGGCTTTGTTTGTGAAGATTTCATTAGCTGAATTTCCATCAGACACGGCATCAGACGCTTGCCTGGAGACACACGACGACTCCAGAAGCCGCCCGTTTCCGCGACGAGCAAAGACAATTGCAGGGGGAAAGCGGTCGGCAGTTGCAGGCGGCTTTGAAAGAACATGTAAAGTGGGGAGGATAAAAGAACAACCAGGGCACCCTAAAATGGAGGCCCTCAACGAAAACCAACGTGGGGATGGCGTGCATGCTTAGGGGAAGAGGTCAGGTCAGGGAACAACCCCCCTCCACTCACCTATTTTAAGAAGGAGAGTCTGATTGTCTCTAACCTATAGTTTAGAGAGTCTGCCGTTTATCCTGTAAGCTGCTCTGCTTGCCTTCTGGAAGCAGCCAATAAAAACTCCCCGTTCCATCCTCCAATCCCCTTACCCTGTGGGTCTGTCCATCAACCAGAAAAACCAGGTTTTTCCACATAAACACATACACATGGAGCATGTCAGGGGAAACGTCCCATACTGCAAATGGGGCGTGGCGTGCATGCTGAGCAACAGAACCTCGCTGGGGGGGGGGGGGGGGCCGGAGGGCGGGGAGGGAACCAGCCAGCACGGGAGACGGGGACAGAAAATCGGGAGGGAAATGGGGGGGTGGGGGGGGGGGGGGGGGAGGGTCTGGGGCTGGGGGGGGGGTGGGGGCAG
>JAODLD010000113.1:16210587-16242502 GCA_026781065.1 Mormyrops boulengeri | reverse complement strand
CCCCCCCCCCCCCCCCCCCCCCCCCCCCCCCCCCCCCCCCCCCCCCCCCCCCCCCCCCCCCCCCCCGCCGGCCCCGCGCCCCGCCGGCAGTCGAGCATCTCCTTGGATCTGGAGATGAGCCCCATCCCCCTTCACGAGAATCAACTTCAGTGAACCCAAAAGAAGCGACCAGTTTCTTGAAGAATCACTGTGTAGCTTTTTACAGAAATACATATATAAAAAGGGCACTTTACCAGAGCAAAATCAGCCTAAATCCTTGATCATGCTCATGATGGCAAGATTCATAGCACAAATCACCAAGGCTTTAAGGACGACACTACCTCAAGTGGTCTGCTCTGGCTTGTCTTCCATCCAGCAGTCTGCAAACACGTGTAGACAGCTCCAAATAAAATATTCATTAAAATATGCGCGTCTGCGGTCCTACAGACATTGCGGGAGCCTCTGTACTTTTCCTGCAATGTTTTCTGTAGCAGGATCTACAAACTTACTGTGCAAAATTAAAAGGAGCTGATGGGCACCACACTGATGACAATACCAACAACTGCAAACGGATCCTGAATATCAGATACAGCTGTTTTTGTCCTTACCGCCTGGAAAATTAGGCCGGGAAATGATGCAACGGGAACAAAGGGCCGCGTCGCCGTAGCATTAATTAATCAATCCGTACTGGCCGGGCAAGCAGCCCGGAGAATAAACGGCGCATAGCCTATCTGCTGACCGCGCCAAAACGGATGAGCGACACACAACAGATAAGGTAGCACCTGCATATAAATTGCACTATAATTGTTATTAATCTGCCTTTTAGGGAAAAGCCGGCGATCTGGGCGGCACACCCCGCGGGATCGGCAGACTCTATCCGGCACTGCATAGACGGTAGAAAAGTTTACGACCGTGCACGATTTATATGCTTACAAGGGGGGAAATGGATTAAACAAACTTAAAGTTACAAAGACGTGGTTAATTAGACGGGAGCTGAATCATCCAGCGTGGTACTTAATTTGGACCGTCAGCATTTCGGATAAATCCATATTGCTTGGGGACAGAGACAGACACGCCGGGTTCCTATTTAAATTTAAACGACGACTGACTCTCGTTAATTGCTTTGTTCTCCGGCTGATAAATCTACGTCAAACTACCTTCACTCCTTCCTCCATCACCCCTGCCCCCAATCTCTAATACGCCTACATTTCACTATATTTTAGGATTCACTGCACATGTCAGCTCATGGTATATAAATCACTTCACCAGACACACTACGTGGTGTCGCTATGTCTCATATTTTAAAAGTTTTACCCACATTTCTCACCGCTGCTGCGGAAAAAAAGAACAGATGAAAAGTAACTTGTGATTAAATATGGGCAGGGCGCATTGGGGATGGGGGGGGGAATGACTTAGTTTGCCGAATGTCTTGGAGTCGCTGGTAAATATTAACTATGCCCCAAGTCTATGAAAAAAAGCAGCAAGAGGCAGGATAATGAATGGGCAGGCAGCACACAGAAAACCCTGACGCGACACGTTTTTCCGAGCGCATTTCCCCAGGTGCATATCTTCAAAGGAACATGAAAGTTGTATATTTGTGGAGGCTAACTCGGCTACATGGGCATTAAAATGCTCTAAAGGTCTTTGACAGGGAACATCAGTCCCAAGCAGTTGCTGGCTCAGGGGAACTTTCTGCTTTTGGAGACCTTCAGCCACTGGATGGAAGTTCCTTCAGCCAGGCCGTTACCGACAAAATGGAAGGCACTGCTTCCAAAGAGCCTCTTCAGAAATTATTGTGAATACAGCTGGAGGGGGCACAATAGTGATTGACTTCATTTCTGAGCTGCACCCAAGACAAAACACTGCTGCTTTATTTGCCATTTCTGTAGGCACACCGGATTGCTTTTTTCACATATCCCATCTTGTGTTCCTTTGAGCCATTCCCTGTGAGCCATTCCTCTGCAGTGTTGGACATTTCAGGTCCAGAAGCTACAAATCCGGACCAAGATTTAGTTTCTTCCAACCAGTTGAGTCTCTGTGACTGTGACTCTTTATACTCCACTGGTTGGTAGAAACAAAATCTTGGTCCGGATTTGTAGCTTATGGACCTGAAATGTCCAACACTGTTCATCCAGCACCCCAGAGCATTTTTTGGGGGAAGGGGGCTGGTGTTAAGGGCCTAATGGATATATGACTATTCTGCCAAGCACAGGATTCAAACCAGTGACCTTTTGATCACAGGCACAGATGTGTAATCAACTGACCGACACACCGCCCCCTAGTGAGATAATCCCTGAAGACAGAAAAGTTGGACCTTATCACCATACTGGATTGCACTGACCCTGTCCACTATTGTGGACAGAGGAGCAAAACTAAGGGAAAAAAAACTTACACTGATTAAGTGTACGATTCCACAAAAAAAGTGAAAGGTCTACGGCAGCATGTACGGGTACCTGAAGGTCACCCCTGGCTTGCGCTCTGTCTTCCCGGGCTGCTCTGTACATCGGACGGCCTTATCTGATGGCGGGCTGCCCTGCACTCGAAAGAAGCCCCCAGCGCGTGCATTTAACCTGCCTCAAATACCACAGTCTGTTCAGCTGCATGTGCTGAATGAGATTTATTTTTGGCTGCCCGCCGGACTCCGAGCACTATCAGGCCTGCCGCAGACATCCCCTCGGCGGGCGCGGCGGGGGGGGGGCACGATGTTGATGGGAAATTGTATTTTATCCGCTCACCTGTTTTTCCTGCCACATGAAGGCATCTCATGGTGGCACGCACTGCCCCCCCCCCCCCCATTTCCACGTCTACCGGTTATTCAAATTGCGACCCCTGCAGGTGGCCAAGGGGGGGACCGCGTGCGCTGTGTGGCTGTCTCACTACTTCCAAACCTTATGTTCGGCTGCATCTGCCTTCTTTACCCTGATTAGCACTTGCTGTCAGAAGGCCATCAGAGGATTAGACAGTGCAAAGTGCTCGACACCCTGGTCCAGAAGTGCTGGGATTACACGCCAATCTGGACTCTTTTCATGCCAGTCACTTCAATTTGAACCGGTTTCCCCCTGTGGAGGAAACGCAGCCTGGGGACAGGGAGGATACTATGCCGGCAGACAGCCTGAGACACATTGACCTAATTCATCACAAGACAAGCTGTCGGGGATCCGCCGTTTTCACCCTGTGCCCTGGTTTTGCCGCCGATTCTGCAGGCATCTGCACACTCCCATTTGACACGGATATCTGTGCCAGTACGCGGAAACCATACCACTCCTCTGCAGCTCCGCCCACAACAGATTTCCACTCCAGGGGGTCATGTGGATTGGCAGGATGGTCAGGGATAGGGCCATTTGCTATTTACTACTGAAAAATGGGACAATGGTTTTGTGCAGGAAGTGGGCGTGGGATTATCCTCCATGCACCAGGGGGCAGTGTTTTCATGGGAGGGGAAGATCTTTCACAGACACCACGCATAACGCTATTGATTTCTCTTTCCATCTATGAAGAGGCACATAGAAGACAACTGCTCAACCCCATGTCACATGACACCCCCCCCCCCCAACCAGAAGTCATTCTAATCACCGCATTAGCAGTGATACGGACAGCCAATATCAATTGCCTCAGAGCGCCATCTCTCATCGGTGCGCACCCCAGTCTGCCTCCCTGGTTACACTCTGGGCGGAGGCGGCAGAAAACTCATCAGGGAGGGAACCTGCGGCCTATGGGTTGTTAACACGGGTTCAGCTCTGGCTCCCCTCCTCCCAGAGCCCTTCATCCCACTATCTACAGCTCTCAATGCCCGAGGGGAGAGACAGTGAATCACACGTTACAAGTTTGCCAGATTTTAACAGCTACACCTGCATCGGTACACATTCTCCAACTGTAACCAGCGTCCAGTCCCATCCAGAAGGATATGTAGGGGAAACATTATACAAATGTATATCCACAATCGTCAAGATCTGGCATACAACTCTTAGTGATCACCTGACATTCCAGCCAGGTCATGTGACTGGCTTCAATCTCCTACCTTTGTATTGATGCAGGTCACACATACATTTCAGTCTGGGACTAAATCCATAGGCAGTGGATCTGTTTTAATATGTAACCATGGAAGGGCTGACCTCTGTGGCCTGACCTATAGCACTCTTCTTCTTTGCTCTCATATGTGGGCTTCTATCTGGAGATAAATAAACAGCCGAGTATCCAGCATTTTATTAGGTTGCTGGCTATGTGATAATAAACCTTTGATTTTATTCCATGAGCAGAGGACCCTAACATGCCCAGCCAGAGTGAATTATTGCCTTCTCTCAATACAATATACAGTAAGAAAACAAAAAGAGAGAGAGAGTCACCGCCATGGGGCGCCTGGCAGTAAATTCCATTTGAAGAACATTCCAGATGATGCCAATTCTCCCTCAGACTTGAACAGGTTTTATAATACATGACAGAGGCCTGTGTGCTATTCAACACCATCTGAAATGCAATCTGCCTCTCGGTCTCCTTCATATCTCGGATCCTTGTGAGGAGGAATATTGTTTTGTGCAGATTTGCTCAGACGCCCCTCAATCTCTAGAACCCAGTAAAAAAAACACCAAGACTGAGGTGGGTTGGGAAGGACATCTCACAGGAAACCGGAGCAAACGGATGCGGTGTCCCCTGAGCAACCCAGCAGCGCAGGAAAGAGTGTGCCAGTATCAGCGGACTCCCTCAGACCGGCCGTGTCTACAGCCAGGAGAGCTGCAGATCCCAGCTAATCCACCCCAGGTGTTTATAGACTGTGAGAGGATCCACCGCTTTTGGCTGCCATAATCACATAAGCTGCTAACGACTTAAGTCAAATTTCTCCAGTAGGCAAAAACACCACCTCCACACCGTGATAGTGAACCCTGCCTCGCATGCTGACAAGGTCAACATATTGTTGATATAATATGCACCCTGGTCGTTTACAAAAAAAAAAAAATGCACGTCACTATCCAGAAACAGAATCATGCTCCCTCAAATGCAGATGAATAGTGCGAACCACTTCTCACAATCCACAAAATCCCAGGCACTCCGAATCAGCCATAGAACCATGCAGGCCATGTCAGATCGTTTGGCACCAAACTCAATACCATAATGTGGCTCCATCTGTTTCAAACCGGCTTCGCAAATGCAAAAGGAATGTTGATTCTTATGCTGGAATCAATTTTTCATTGACAAAAATGTCAACAACCAAAGAGTGGTTTCACTTCTCCTCTGTGTACCCCGAGTGTCTGAGTGTTCGCAGCATGTCTGTAAATCAAATAATATGCAGAAGCAGGAGAACGGTCCAGACAAACACTGCGGGCTCTGACCCAGGAACTGAACCCAAGGCCTTGGTGCCAGAATCAGACAAAGACTAGACGATGCTGTGTAAACGTGGACAAATTCTCCAGCTCGCCCAGCATCAGAGGCACGAGGTCCAGGTCTCATTCACCAAGGTTAATAAGTGAAGGCACAGCTAGATGCCTTGTTTTGCATAGTGAAGAGACAGACTGCAGTTAAACCAGTAGCCTGGAACAGCCTTGGAGCTCATTTGCAGGAGCGACTCTGTGGTAAGACCTTGACAAGGCCTAATGAAACTTTAATGCTTTTTTACATTAGATGCGCATGTTTTTGCGTGAGCCGTCCTCTCACATGTCTAAATGCATGAAACCCGCCCTGACACCTCCTAACATGGACATGAAGATTCTGTGCTGATACAAGTAATGCAACCCTGGAATCTATCAATGAACAAAATGAAACATGATCCACCTCTCTGAAACACGTGTTAGTGCTAACAGACACTCCTACTTAAAATTATAACTGAAATCAATTACTAAAATAATTCACACTAACAGCTTAATAACTGATCTACAAATGACATGTTCTATCTTACAAATAAAATTAAAATATTCCTCCCTACTTAAGTCAACAGCCCCTATATCCTGCAATAAACAAAACTTTGTTATAGAGGTGCACCGATCCAGACATATTTGACGGATCGGACATCGGCCATATGTGACCGATCCACATCCGATACTTACTCGTACTTATTTGTAGTAAAAATATAGCTCTTATTTCTTGTTAAATCGATTTGCACAATCAATCGCATGACAGCTGTTTCCCATTTCGGATGTTTTTTGCAGCATTCAAGGCGGTAATTAACGCTTAGTCTTTTTGCCACTCAGTGGGCGGGAGCGGAGTGACTTCCGTCTGCTGTGACGTCATGGGCATACCTTTCCAGTACGAGGAGCTTAAGAACCTCAGATAAGAGGGAGACGATCTGGAAGTATTAGTGGCACAGCGATTTGCAGTCTTTGTAAAAACAAAGTTTTGAGAGGTGGAAGCAGCGTTTAGAGGAACATCCCACTAAACAATGCGGGCGCGACTGTGCAAGACAACGGGAGTAATATGGAAAATGAAAAAATGTTACAATGGATGATTTGGGAGTCGATAGCTTGGGCTGCGCACTCCCTACAGCTTGTGATACAGGATGGGCTGCGATCGCAGCTGTCACGGTGCAGGGCTGAGGCGAGCGGGGAAGGAGGCGAGCGGGGAAGGAGGCGAGCGAACCCAGGTTACGGGGAAAACGGGGTTTAAATCGGGTGACGAACAGCAACCAAACTTTACGGCAAGACAATACATACATGACACTACAATGACGGATCTGGGAAGACTAGACAGAACGTGGACTAAATACAAAAGGTAACAAGCAGGAAACGAACAACAGCTGGCAAACGGGAGGATTCCACACGGGGTTAACAAGGAGGTGTGGTCCACATGAGGGCAATCGGGGCTGGGCGTGACAGCAGCGAAATGCAAATGACGTTTTTGCGAACGGAGAAAAATTCTTTTTAAAGCATTCCGCCACTTGCGTAACCTTGCTTGGAAGATATTCAGATTGAACTGCCAATGCCTCTAAAACGCTAAAAACAAGATGTTCACGGCGGAACAGTACATTATATATATTTCTAGTAGCCTACTTAAAGATTTTTGGCATACTTTTTTCATTAGTGTTTAATAGTTTTTAAAATATTACTAATAGGCTATATAACGTATACATATACATTTATCATATTAAAATATTAAAGTAAAAAGAGCTCTTGTATCGGATTTTATATCGGTATCGGCCGTATTCTATATCGGAGTCGAATCGTAATTGAAAAAATGTTGATCAGCCCATCCCTACTTTGTTATATAGCATTGAAAAGACTTCAGTTTAATGTACTTAAAATAACGTGCCCTTGCATTCCTTAACACAAAGTCTCACCAGAGTCCCCATAATGACAGCGAAGGTTTAATTAATGATATCTTTTTAAGCGGAATATAATATCTCTTCACAATGAAAATTATTCAGTCGGAGCCCGACTGGTCGACACTACGATTAATTTCACTGTTCCTTTTGTCATGTATAATCGGTGGCTGTTGAGGAGTAAATCCACTGACAAGGAAGCTTTAGCATTAGAATTACCAATATAAAAAAATAAGAAAATCTCATCCGTTGCCAAAAGATTAAGAAAACAATAAGGACAGCTTGCTAAGGTCCTGTTGTCCCTTTAAATATGAATGAGTATCATGTGCCATATTTTGCTAAGAAGACATACAGGCTCCTAACAGGGGCATCAGAAATGGGGGAACGTGTACCCCATGATATTTAATTTGGCATAATTCGCCCCACCCTAATAAATAGACCTTTGCATTTAAATTATGTTGTGTCCCCCCAATGTCAAACCCTATCCTATATTGATTAAAAGATTCATAACCGAGACGGATTTGGATAATTAGGCTTTACAGCTGTACCTCAAAACGTATACTTCTGTTCAGTACAGAAGGAAACTGTTGCACCGTCGCTTAAACAAAGACTTCACAGAAAACCGAATTCCCATCATAAGCAGAGCACACCTCTCATGTACTGTGCTCGCAGCCCTCAGAATAGTACGCAACTCCATGCCTCTGATTCAACATGGCACTCCTGAGATAAATAAAATTAAATAATGATCCCCACAGAGGTCTAATGCGCCAGAATTACAGCGTCTGGATGTTAACTGCTGCGAAAGCACAAACGCCTGGGAACAAACACAAAGCGCATAAAAGTGATGCTTTAAAAAAGTGTCCCCCGTAGAATTGCTGTTCATTTAAAGAGCGAGTGGTGGAAATGGTGCCCTCTAATGGTGAGAAAAGTCTATTTAAAGTGCTCTTCCAATTTAATTTTGTCTTTAATTTGCACGACCATCCACCTTCAGTCCGTATAGTTCATGTCACGAGGGATACAGGAAATACGTGTAATGCCGTAGGTGTTAGTGAGGAAGAACTATAAGATCCATGCTGTTGTGCTCATTAATTCTTCCTCCTTCGGCCAAACTGACTAAACTTTGCCCTAATTTATATTCCGTGAGTCCTCCACAAAATGTTGCCTAAGGGGCTTAAGCAGTTGAGATGCTTCACTGGCGAGCAAAAGCAGAACGTGCAAAGTACTCTTGTGACGGTTAATAAATTAAAGCAGAGAAATGCATTCATAACAAGCGCATGTGGTGCCGAATTTTCTCTACCAGAGACCCAGAATAACACTCTTATAATAAAAGCGCAATCGAGTCTATTCAAAGGATAGCAAATTACAAGACCACCTGCGCCCTATGCAACATTTAATAACTGAATGATATCACAGCTTTCATTTTATACGAGAACAATTTAAATTGCAAATATGCGTACTATTTTACAATCATTTGTAGGTTCAACCCCCTAAAATTAAAATAGTGATATGAATAACGGTGCACACACACACAACACATACTTAACAAAGACACTTGATAAGAGTATGGTCTTCCAGAGTGAAGTGTCGGGCGTGTCTATAACTATCCTGCTTAAAACGTGTTTTCTCATTGTAGCACATTGACATTGGATTTAAGAGCATCTGAGACGTTTGTCTATAGTCAAGTACCAAGTCCATTCCCTATAGATCCTACGTGTACACCTTAGGTGGGAGAACAATGTTTGCAATTAAGAATAAAAACAGAAGAATACAATACATCTGTCGTTAGAATTAATGTTTCTTCAAATTTTTACATACCTGCCAAGAGCCAGAAGGAATTTCAGCGAATCTGCCCAGCCCGCCAAATGTATAACATCTGTACATGTGGTCCAATGACTCAGAGCAGTGCCAAAGTAAGCCGAAGCTCACGGAGTCCTTATTTTTCAGGTGATCTTTAACAATCCACGCCGGAGAGATGAAACTAAAACTACAGATGGCAACCAGAGCCGAAGATAAGAGGACCCAAAAGCAGCCCACACAGCTGAACATCCTCGGAGCTTGGGGCAGCGAGCTCGGAGACAGATCAGTCCCAACCCCGGCTTCTTTCTTTTTCCGATCCAGCAATGAAATCATTTGTTCCGAGCACCCAGAAAAGGAAAAAAACCCAATTTCCCATACGTTACATTAAAGACCTAAAGGATCCTAAATATCAAACAGTGAAGCGCCTGAAAAGAAGAGACAAAAGATCCAAACATCCGAATAAAATGTAACTTTAAGCAAAAATGGCCCGTTGCTTTCCATCCGCAAACAATTTCATCCAGTACCTCCGTCTCCTTATCTTCGATTTCTGTTGCAATTTCAAAGGCATGGAACAAAACATTTGTCACACCCAAATGTAAATAGTCCGGCAGAGCAGAGCTCCTCTGCAGCTGTCATGCCGCAGCTGCGCTTCATATCACAATATCTACCGTATCTCTCCCAGGTCCAGTTCTGTATGAAACGAAACCCCGGCTGCGGTTATTTTTAGGTCCGTTAGCATCGATAGCGCAGTAAATGCGCCTCGTTTTCTGATCCTTAGCGGGTCTGTTTTGCCCAGTACAGGTTGCCAGCGGCAGCAGCAGCAAGCGCGGGGACAGAGCAGTCACTGCGCTGCCTCTTAACTCAGAAGTGGGCGTCTCCTTTGCGCTCAATTACACAGCACTCCATGCCCACAATTTAAAAATCTCAACTTAATTTATGTGTATTTAATTTAGCCATGTAAATAATTTATAAAGACAAAATGGAAAAACAGCTGGAACCTCGGCTTAGAAATAAAATGCAATGAGTTCTGAGGCCTCATCAATTTCAAACCATAATAACTAAATTTCCAGGCTAAGGAATCAATCACGAAACGAGTCGAATAAGAACAAAGGTAAATATTCACGCCCTGTTGCTAATCATACCATAATTCAGGGCAATAAGTGTTTACCTACTATTAAAATATTAACTTTGCTGTACAGATTAATGAAACCACTATTTAATATTTTATACTGGTTCGTACGCTGTACCTTTCCACCCCCTACTGACCAATATGAGGCACAGCATGCAACACCTTTCCATTATACGATTTGGTACGATAGACAGTAAAATACAGTTTAATAGTGTACTGCTCATTCATAAGATGTATTTACAGAATATGCTTTAAATAGCCGATTTGAAATATTTACAGTAGCCTATACATATAAAAGATTTCGCCTAATAACGAAGGTAAAACGTGCAAAAGATTTACGCAAATAAAAAAGGGAAGTGGTGATAGGCGTAAACAGCATTACCCGTAATATTTGTTATAATTTTTTAAATTACCATGCCTGAAATGCCTGGCTCAGTAGGCCTTTTTCCTCTAAATGAAACCATGAATAGTTTCAGAGCAATCTGAAACACGCTTTCCATGTCCTCCGCTCCGCAGCTCAGGCGTATTAAATACCGCTATAGAAAAGGGAAAGCGTGAGACATTTATTCTCTCACCCGTGTAGCAGGACGCCGGCGGATCTCCCCTCTTCACGGGTGTTGAAAAGCGTCTCCTCGCCCTCATACAACCCAAACGCAGCCAATTTATCTCCCAACAAAGCCGCGGCCTAGAAAATGGCCTTAGATCTCCTTTGATACATAGAAACTTTATTATTCCCGAAGGAAATTTCTGAGGTGAGTCGTACTACGATTTCTGAGCAAGAATAATATAATTCTTCATATTATTGCAAAATGCATATTCACATTTCTCAAAGGAATAATGACATTATATTACTTTATCACATTATTGCCCCGATAAACCAATACAGCTAAGGAATCTTCCTACTATAACCGATTCATTTTCCATAATCTTAGACTTCAACGAAACAAGAATGACTGCATTTAACACCATAAGAGGCTCCAGTTGGTAAAAACACAAGTTTGACGACAAACATTTCAATAGTATGTATTTTAAATCAAACACAACTTAAATATATTATAGATTAAGTACACATATACATCAGAAAACATATCGGCGGTACATAGTACCAAAAAAAAGACTTCTCTCTGCGTTTAGATATCAACGTGTTTCATAGTAATACCATATCGACCGAGATTACTATCCCATGAAACGTTTTTCACAGACGTGTAATGAAATTTTTGGACATATGAAAATAACGAGTGGAGAAAAACAGGAACATTGAAAATGTGGAGTTGACCAGGAAACCACATGAACTGTGTAGGGAGTTTGCAGCAATTAAAGTTCTTTGCTCCAGATGTGGTTGCGGAAAACTGTAAATGATAGTGACGCTTATACGGTGGCTGCAGAAGGGGGGGGACGAACTCGCAATGTGGATACTTAAAATACACACAGGGATCGCCTCTAATTAAAACTGTACACAGCTAAACCGTAAGGAAACTCATAGAGCGACGGCGCCTCCTTTAAAATGCTTTTAAAAAATAGTCTTCTTAAAACAAAAAAGGGAACGGGAATACGGAGGAGTGAAACGGTCAGAGTCATCTTCAAAGCACACTCAGAGGAGGAGTCCTTCGTTTCTTCCTGGAAGATCTTCTCATGGAGACGCAGTGCCCTGCAGCGAGTCTCGACGCTCCCGTTCTTCGCGCGACTTCTGCACTTTCCCCACGTTCTACAATTAAAAGTCTTTATAGTGTTTGAGCCAGGGCTGGTGCGGTCGGGGGTGGGGGGCACACTTTGTAACTTCACACGCACAGCATGATGCAAGAAGTCAGGAAATGCCTCGTTTACTCTTCATTTTAAAATAAAATACAGTTAACGTCGGTTAAATGCCATGTGCAGTTCATCGCCGTCCGGGATTCAGAGGGGGGGGCGGAGTGTCCTTTGGTAGGTCAGGAGCGTCATAGCTAGAGAGATGGGGGAAGGGGGTCATTGACACTTATTAAAGATATGGACAAATTATACATGACGAATTAACTGGCAAGCAACAAAACTTTGGCACATGCGCAGAAACGTTAAATGAGAAGAGGGGATCACAAATTCACAATTCAGGTTGAGCACACCCATTGACAGAACAGCACGGCTCTAAGGTGAATAATTAACCGCAGGTACAGCCGACCCACACGCCGGCCGCGAACGCACTCAGCGCGTACAACAGGCAAAGCCCGGTATTTCCATAAACCGGTAATTACCGAGTCCCGCGGGAGACGGCTGCGGTAAGACTTAAAGCCCCGGCGTCTAACGAGCGCATACCTCGGGGTAATTTCAGGGACGGCGTGGAAATGCGATACCTTAGTCGACTTCGCGTAAGGGCTTTCATAGTCTGACTGATGCATCACGTCGTTCACAATCATCTTGGCGATCTTCCAGGCCATCTCCTCCTGGGCCTGGGGAGGGCGGGCACGTACACACGCAGACAGATAATGAGGCAATAAGAAAGCACATGGTGGTTTTGTTCAGAAAAAGTGTTTGGGACTATGGTTGCATATCCAGAGTGACACCAGATTATGTTTTCTGATAGAGTAAAAAATATTTGTCGTTTTTTCATGTCCTCCAGCTTTTGCCC
Organism: Mormyrops boulengeri; assembly: GCA_026781065.1. Lineage (NCBI taxonomy): Eukaryota > Metazoa > Chordata > Actinopteri > Osteoglossiformes > Mormyridae > Mormyrops > Mormyrops boulengeri. Next base: position 16,229,755 of record JAODLD010000113.1, on the reverse strand, counting down.
AGGATAATCAGCCATGAATCAACTTATTAATAAACGAGGTTATACAAAAGGGGGCGACAAGTGCGATAACAGCCAGACTACGCTTTTAATTCATGAATGAGCATCCTGTAAATTAATAATTATTAGTTATTGTTACTGATCATTAGAATCTAATTTAATTAGAATGTAATCTAATTAATTGTTCGAGTGTATTGTTCTGCGATAAACATGCAACTTCCTTCGAGATTAATGAAGTATCTATTTAAACAAGGCCTGGGGTACCTCGTCCGAGTTTCCTTGCACCCATTTCTTCATTGCTTGGGAGAACATAGAACCTGCAGGAAACAAAATAGAGCTTCAGGGGGTGAAGATTACATACATGCTGAGGAGACAAAACGCACCAGCTAATGTCAGTGTTTCTAATCAGAATAACCTCTACATGACACTGTCTTATGGCAGCGGACCACTGGCTCTGCTCCCTGGCTTTTGTGAAGGTTAGAAGCCCCTGCCTCAACAGATGGTCCTCAAACCTGCCTAAGGAAACTGTTTAAAAGTACATCCTCAATTATCAGCTCACTAGATATCTATTCTGGTTGCCCTCACGATTAATTAACCTTAATTATGCTGCTCATTAAATCATAACTCTAGATTCAGCATCTGTTAACATGCTGAAAAATTTCTAACGATTGTAACAATTTCTAAACAGTTGCCTTGTGAGATTCCCCCCCCCCCCAAAAGAGGTGTGATGATACAGATGATTCTCATTAAAAACCAAATAATTACTGTAATACATATGCTGACATGATTAGTCACAAAAGCATCAGAGTACCAGAATCATTAAGTTAGTCATTAATAGTCATTTGGGGGTGGGACGGTGGCTGAGCACTGCTGCCTCACACCTCCAGGGCGGAGGGTTCGAGTCCCACCCCGCATGTGGAGTTCGCAGTCCCAAAACATGCAGATACGGTGATTGGTGTAAAAATTTCCCATAGAGTACGATACTGGGATAGTTTGCTGTGCCCTCCCCCCATATTAAACAAATGATATCAACTGCACAAGTCAGCAGTTTCTAACAGCCCAATTAGGGCTAATGAAATACAAGGTTAGCTGAAGGTAATATCCCTATTAGCTGAAAGTGACATTGTTCCCCTCCCTTTCCTTCCTGTGTTGTGCCACCAAGTCACTGTGGGTGGGAAATGCACTCAGTCACCTTTGGATTTCTTCACGTCCGGTTCTGGTTCAGCCTCCCTGATGAACTGGCCGAGCTCATTGACCTTCCCAAAGGTCATCCTACTGGAGAAACAGCAGACGTCAGCATTCCGCACAGAGACCGACGATGACCAAAGACACACAGGAGATGAAAGAATCACTCGATCATACGACACGTGGCGATAAAACTCTCCAGAGACGCTCACTGCCAGCCTTGGACATGTATGTACATCTTTCTGAGATGCCTGTTTTTCATGTCAGCAAGCCTGGTGCAAGGTCCAGTAATAAAGACTAAGGCTGCCAAATCTCTGGCCTAGACACCCAGACCAAACATGGTGAACACCTCATGCCAATGACAGCGAGCGGTAGCTACGGTCCATCTGGTGAGTTAAAAAGCCCATCCACCATAGGCAAAAAAGCAGCCAAGAGAAAAGTATGGGGCTTCCTAATCAGCAGGTGGAGGTAAAGGCAAAATCAGCTGTGAAACTGTCAACAAGTGGGCAGTTTAGTACTGGGGAGAAAAAAAAATAAAATTAAAAATAAACCTACCCAGCATATGACCGCTGGTACAGCGACTCCGGGTCCAGACTGGCGATGTCTACAGTTATCGCCTCATCGAAGTTTTTCAGGATTTTAACCGCTGCTTTTTTGGCTCCCTGCTGCAGAAAGGCAAACACCCCATGATGGTTCACAAACACCCCATATCCACGCCAGACAAGGCGGCGCGGCCCCAGAAGGCCACGGTGTGACGGCCAGAGGGGGTTTACCTGGGACTGTGGCCCTTCGGCGCCACCCGCAGCACGGTCCCCGTCGGGGGCGCCGCCTTGCCCAGTGGGCAGCACGCTCCCCCCAAAAAACTCGTCTCCTTTCACAGAGTTAATCAAGTCATTCAGGTATTTGTAGTAGAGGTTACTACACAGGAAGCCTGGCAGGAAGACCTGTAGGAGACAGGGCTTATGAGAAGATGGCTGCCTGCAGTGATTCAATTAACCGGTCACTTGCTGCCGTGCCGTTTCAGAAGCGGACCCAGCTAGTGAGTCAGCGAGCCGGTGTCTGAGATATTACACGCCGAGCCTGGCTGATATGCCGCCTCTGACTCTCTGTTGCATCATACCGTTGCGGCAAAGAGGCCTCACATCTCCTAGCCTCTGGGAAGAGCGGCCCACCCATAGAGATGGCGTGAGGAACACGTCATGAGCCCTAAGGGCAAGGAGGCGGGAATGGGACCGCAGGCACATTGGCACATACCTTCTCCATGGTGGTCCACGCCTGCCGCAGTGGAGTGGTGAAACAGTCGGGCAGGGGGCCGCCCTCCCGGCAAATATTGGACTCAATCTCTAACCGAACGGAGTCATCAAAGCCCAGCGGGTTCGTGGCTTGAAGTGAGAAATACCTGCGAGGAGGACATGAAAATAAAATACCCAGAAAACCAAGGCGCCATCGCTGGTGATTCGCTCTCTAGAAGCCGGCATGGCCCTGCATTCAAACAGGATAGGGATCAGACGTTTCACCACATCCCTGGAGCACTGCAGCGAGGCTAACAAACACGTCCAGTCCAAAACCGTAACAAAGTGTACCAAACGACAGCACACTGCTCTCTTGCATACACTTCTTCGTCTGTTGCATCCTTACTTATCCATTCCATTTTTTATATTTTTTACATATTTATATTGCACCATGTTTATGTATGTATTCATAATTGCACCCATATTTATTGTCTTACTGCAAGCACCACAATTTGCTTTTGTGTTTTGTGGTTACTTTGTATTTATCAGTGACCAGAAGGACATCCTGAGTGAGACTTTCATTGCATAGTGACTGCTTATTGTGCACATGACAAACTGTCCTGAATCTCACTACAAAAACCACCAATACAGTCAGAATGCGAAGACCCCAAAGTAAGACCGAACTAGAGCAGCCACTGCCCTGATTGGTGGATGAGTCCTGGGCCCCCCTTACTTGTCATAGAGGATCATGGCATCATTTTGCGCCTCCTGCCCATCATACTGGCCCTTCTTAGATGCCAGCTGATCCTGGAAGTTATCGGCTGCCAGCCAGAACTGCAGAATGTTCACTGCCTCCTCCTTCTCCATGTACTGCAGGAGACACCAATGGTTACGACAGGTCAGAAGATCTTGCATAACTAGTTGGTTAGCAGAACACATTGCTTTATTGTCCCCTAAAAAAGGAACGTGCTTATTTAATATTTAGTGTAGGGACTGTTTGTGGCCAACAGGGGGCCTCATGCAAATGTGTGGTGGTAAACACCATCGCTGAGAGTTTTCAGGGCTGAGTCTAACAGAGATCAGTAAACCATAAAACAGCAGAATAGGTCATGGGCCCCCCTACGGCTCAGGGACCAAAAGGTGCTCGTCTCACTGACACCATGAAGTTTCACAGAAACAGGTGTGACTTGGGAATGTCACCTCTATGCAGTGGTGGTGGACAAAATACAGCAGGACGGGTGACCCCCCCCCAAGTGAACGGGCCAGCCCCCTCACCTCCGAGAAGTAGAAGAGAGCCGACTCGCAGAACAGGATGTCCGCCAGGAAGACCGTGCCACTCGTCAATACTTCGATCTGGTACTTACAGAAATGATGACTCCGCAAGAATTCGCTAAAGTGCCTGGGGATGACGAGCACATACATCAGAGGTGGCCACAGAAAGGGCACCACACAGCTGTGCTGGACAGGTATCTCTGCACCACTGACAGCATCGCAGCCACCCCCCCTGCCGAGTAAGACCGGCATGCACAACACCCCACAGTACAATTAGAGTAATCAGGTCGAATTTATTTTCTCTGTGTTGGTGAACCAGGAGGTCATCACCTGAGATCTACTCCTGCCACAGCCACACGTGATATGGGAACACTCCCCAAGCACAATGAGAAACTCCCTGAGACACGGCCAGGAAAACTGGAAGGGAAGCCATGGAGAATGACTCACTGTTGTTCCATGATCCCAAAGACCACGGACTGTGCGATCACAAAGCAGTTGGGATCCACCTGCCCATCCTCGCCACAGATCTTCGCTGTGAAGCGCGAGCAAAGGAACAGCTTCAGTGTGTCCGCAAGACTCTTCCAGAAGGCTCATCTCGCGTATGACATGACAAACCTCAGGTCTAACCAATAACTATCAAAGATTCTACCGAACAGTCCGGTAACAAGCTTGAGACAGGCGAAGACAGCAGATTCTTACCGACTATGTCGTTCCTCATCGATTCCGTTATGGGAATGGGGCGAGCAGCGTCGGGTGAGATGTACTTGGTGAAAATGTTCACCGCGTCCCTCTCTATGCCTGAAGAGAAAGAGAGGCTGGTACAGAGCTCGCAGACTGTGATTTACGGCCTTAATAAATGCAGCATTCAGCCAGAAAAGCCCATACAAACACCATCTCCAGATCACTATGTGTATATTTTCTTATTCCGAGTAACAAGTTGAATAACATAGTTCATAACTAAAAGCCCGGTCTCGTCATCCAGCCGTCCAGCCCACTTTGCTAAACTAAGGGGTCTTTCGACTTAATATGTCTTGACTTTCTTTGGTTCCTCTTTAGTCTGTGAGCATCAGGCTCAACCGAAGAGATTTTCTGACCCACCAGCAGAGTCAGAGCCGTGTGACTGAAATCATCTTAAAATTGCAATTCTGTGATGATACCCAACCACGGTGCAGCAGTTGGTCTAAATAATGAAAAACCGTTCTGGGGAATGGTCACAATCCCAAAAACCTCATACATATTAAAAAGATGAGAAGGCCTGACTTTATAGAGTGGTCTGTTTGGCTGAGAATTTCCGGGGGCGGGGGACTCACTTTTCATGAGTTTTTCGGAGAGATCCTTGAGCGCACTCCCAGGCTGCGTTTTGAACGGTGTCCCCGTCCTGGAGGACGGCTGCCTGGACGGCGTCTCTGGCTTGGGGTGGCCCTGAACATCGCATCCCATCCCCCCATCAGAGTCCGAGGGGGGGTTGCGGAACATCTGCCTGGGGCTGTGACAGTTCGTGTCCAGAGGGCCGGTCCCTTGCGCCCATGGAGCCCCCTCAGACGAGTCATCGCTGCCGGGCCTCTTGGCGGACGGCGACGCAGGCTCTGCCAGCGAACTGTGCTTGATGGAGTTCAGGCTATGGGCTCGCACCCGGGACCAGCTGGTGGAACGGAAACTCTCGGCCTCTAGCCAGAACTTGACCAGATGGTCAGCAAGGCGCGTCTCCATGAACTGCATGAAGTACGGGATGGCCATGTTGTCCCGCAAGATTTGCTCCACAGTCTTGGACAGCCGCGACCGCGTCTCCTGGGCCTGGTAATTGACACTGGAACGCCCTGCATGAGAGTCAGAGAGTCACACGTGACATGAACATAAGCTGCATTGACAGTAAACATGTCACGACACACTCAAATACGATCAAAACATCAGACATTACTGCCCGTCTGACCCAGGACATTGTGCGGATTTCTATTATAAAAAAATACAACTGCTGGTCTATTAAAGCCTCAGCATTCTGAGCCACAAGCCAGCTGCACATTGCGGACGAGGCACGCCCCGACCTCAGGCCACATGAATCCCTAGACGGGGCCTTAATGCAGCACAGACTCCCCAAAGACCCTTCAAACTCCTGGCAGGGAGTCTTCGAAGACGAGGCCACGTATCAAAGTTTTGCCATCTCAAAAATGATGGAGTAGCGGTAATATCTGGGGGGGTGTGGCTTCGTGGGTGAAGACACAGTGCCTGTGTTCGGAATGTCACTGATTCAAATCCCATGGTCAGAGTGGTTGCATGTGACATGAGGAGTGATGTCACTATTGGACCCCTGTACCAGGCCCTTAATCCACAATTGCTCCAGGGACCGGCTTCCCCCGCCTTCTCAAAAAAATGTCGCTTTGGATAAAAGCATCTGCTATATAAAAAACACATCTTTCTGTTATGGAAGGAGGGCGACTTATTTAGCCCACTGCTGTGCTTCTGTATTGAATACATATGTATGTTTTTAATCAATGATAAACACAGTGAGCTGTGAGTTATATTTTCATTTGCTGATGCACACTTTGGATGTGAACGACTTTCAAATGTACATTGTTATTCAAGTACAGAAGAAATTAAACGCTAAGATGACAACCAAAGCATGTTGCCAATCGGTAACACTGATGTTTTAAATACAGCCACGCATCAGATCAGAGACCACACAGGCGAGTGAATGCATTAGTTAACCAGCTGGCTGAACACTCAGTATATATTTGTTGTATGGGAACCAGGGACCATCTCAGAATCTCCATCACTCGAACTGCACATCCCCATTTGAGGCCACGACCCTTTGAATACTGCTCTCCCTGCAGTCTTATTTAAGCAAAAACAAAGCGTCACCGTGACAACCTGCCTGGCATCCATAAGCCCCGCTAACCACAGGGGCACTGGGCGAGGTGCCATGGGTCTGTGTCAACCAGCGGTTAGGCAACATGCTCAGCGCGCGATACAGCGGGACACTCAGCAGTGACTCCCAAACCCAAAACATGACATCTCCCAGGACATGCAGAATCATGGAGCCAATCCACAGGAATTAATTTTCATCGCTAGTGTGTGGCTCAGCACAGTTTTGTAGCATGTCGCGCACGAGTCGACATGCTACAACGCGGTAGGCGGACGTCTCACAGCTGCCGGCCTTTAGGTGGCACTAGACCTGTATGACCTGCCAGTGCCCTGCTCTGAGATGGTAATTTGCACTGTGAAATCAGACCGGACATCTGCCATGATAGAGCTGGGAGCGAGAACATCACGACGAAGAAAACGGCTCACAGAAAAATCCAGAACACCTCGTCCCAGCAGTTACATGCCATCATGAATTCTGGTTACACCGCTGCAATCTAACAGGCTAATTTGGGCCACATGCAAAGCGACTGACTGAAGGCTGATCGATGCGTTACTATGGAGGGTCCCATACCCAAGTCCCCGAAGTGCGCTGCCTCCATGTGGCTCGGCTGCTTCTTGAGGATGGCGGTACGCCCGCGCGCGAAGGAGTCCATGTTAGCCGAGATGGCGTTGATGGCCACGTGGCTGGGTCCCGCCGCCTCCAGGATGGCATGGTGATTGCGGCCACCAGAAGGGGACGGAGGTGCTACCGAGGTGGGGGAAACGCAGGCTGGACCAACAAGACAAAGACAAGTAGCCACAGCCAATCAGAATCAGGCAAGAGTCATCTGACACAACTGTTAGGCCACACTGTGTTAGTAGCTGTTAAACCCCATTAAACTGCAGTCAGCTTTACCAAGAAGTACTCACCTTTCACCAGACAATACCCAAAATCCTGAGGCCTGGTATTTTAAGCTTGAGGATGTTGAATGCTTTGTTCAAATCTCAGACAAAGACACCCTTTTATGTTCAGCAATTGCAGTTCGACTAAATTCCAGCCACACCTAAATTACAGCAGCAGCCTACTGTAACATGACAGTCCACTACAGTTTCTTTCCCCTCTTCTGGGTGTGATCGAGAAAAAGGATGTGAGCATTCCTTCACTCACGTAACAAGCCTTGCAGCAATGTTGCCTGTGCGTTTGCACTTGATGGCCTTTATCTTTATACAGAAACATCTCTTTAAAAAGTGCCCTACTGAGATTCCCAGCACATACTAGGGGTAACGTACACCGGTTAGCACCAAGAGAGGGGACCTGTGAAATGAATACAAATGGCCGTTCTTGCGAGCTCTCGGTCCGGTACTTTAGGCCTATCAATTGGTTTGCCTTAATACTCAAACAGCACAGGAAAATATTAAGGCACTCAAAGCTTTTGGATCACTATGAAAATCCATCATGGGAAGGAGTTACATAAAGGCATTAGTCTAAATATACATCGCTGTCATTTTAAACACTAGTTTACAGTTAACACAAATATCCCTCAAGGGAAAAAAAACCAACCCATATACTAAAGTTTGACTCGTTTTCTAGTTTAGTATAAGCTTTGAATGTACCAAGAACCTGGTGTTTGGGCTGGTTAGATTATCTTTGGACAATCAGTGGATTTAACACGTAAATCAGTGGTCAGTTCCTAGAGGACAAGCTGCATTACTGCATTCACTAAACCACTGGAAACATTTACAACTTTCAGTTTTGCTATGAACAGATTCATTGCACCGGTATTTCCTTACCTCTGCTGGTTTTTATATCAGCCGATCTCTCATTTTCCTTGCCTTTTGCTATAAAAAAAAAAGCAAAACAAGCAAACAGTTAGTCTTCACTGATGACTGACATCACCTGTAAAAGAAAAAAGGTTTACAATATTTAGAAATATCCAACAAGCCACGAAATTCAGTGAAATCTGAAATCAAAGGTGAGTTCAACTGTTAATGGACACAGACATATCTAATGGGGTGTCCTTTTTGGTGGGTGCTGGGCAGTCGTTCAGGGGTCTGTCCCACATACAGAAGGCCTTAGGTTGGATTTCCATCACCAGCAAAGTGATCATATCACCACTGGGTCCATCTGCAAGGCCCTTAACCCAAAAACCACTTGGGGATGCAGGCTGATCCTGCTCTCGAAGCCCAACCTTTCCTCATATGGATGGCGCTTCGGACAAAAGACTCTGCTCAATGAGTAAATTATAAGTGGCTTTGTTTCTCTTGTTAAAGCACCCGGTGCCGACAAACTGCAGCTGTCTGGGGGCTCCATCAGTGAACAATCTGGATCCCCCACACATCTGGGAGCGTGAACACAGACTAGCTGGCTCCCAATTCTGTCCTTGGAAAATCCTGATCCTGGGCAGCTGCTGAATCTCACAGCGTAACCATGTACTTGTTTGGCCTGTTCTTAGGGTAACAGGACCCAAACACATACATTTGTGAGGACACTTGGAATATGCATGGCTGAATAACATCACTATTTCAATCGTATCGCTCTGCGGCCATTGTCATACTAAATATGAGTAAATCTCATTTTAATTACAAATTTTTGGTTATCAATGCAACGTATTTATCTAACCTGAATGTATTTGGAATGAACAACGGACACAAACTTCCCACTATGCTATCATACAAAGAAACTGGCTCCTCCGTTAATTTACCACCATTTTCAAAGATCAGATTTGACATGCTGGTCTACTTTACTTTGTAAAACAGGAGGCAGTACTGAGCGGTGATCACTAACAGGGATATTGAAAGGTTGGGCAGCTCTGGACATCACGTGGCCAATGATGAATAACCACTACAGCGCGGTAAGGGTCACTGCATTACATTATATTCTTGTACTATTTAAATGCAGTGAAAATTTAACACTGCACTGGAAATTAAAATAATAAGCAGAATCAATGTTAGCAAAGCTGACCTATTAACCGTATAGAGAAAAAAGTGCTTTTTAAATTTTAAGTACCGCTCTAATTTTAGGTCATGTGGGCCGACTTCGGTTTTATGTATTCATACAGCAAACGGTGGCCGAAATCTTACACCAATATAAATTATGTTAGGCGTGCTTTGCAAATCCACAACCACACACTTTCTCAATTTGCAATTAAAAAAAACAGCTGGAGGCTGAACTAGAAATACGATCACGACGATGATCAAACTTAAAGGCGAGTCAGGTAACCGTCACACCATGCATGCAGTCCACGACTCATTCGCGTTAATGCATTGAATTATGAATTTTAATAAAGTAAAAGTTTATCTGTTTAATGCGAGGGCTAATTTAATCACCGACACAGACCACGAACTGAAGCTGCTGAAGGGCATCTGATATTAAATGACAAAGCTACAAATGAGATAAATAGCTACTAAAATACTAGTCTTTTCCACACAGCTGCGCAGGTGATAATTACTGTCGGGCGATTGCTAGAATTTCAATAACTTGCGTTAAATATATCATTAGTTAGATACAACTGTCGGAAATGTATTTAGCCACAATGCAAATGAAATGATTCTTAGGTTCCAGCGCAAGGAGACAAACTAACATTAAGAGGGACCTTATCTCGAGTCACTTGGAAGGCGTTTTATGAGCTGTTATCTTATATAGCTAGATTTTTTTATTTTTTTTAATGACAAAATACTACAATGACCGCAGTGAAATACCCTTCATTTAAAAACGCAGCGCTACATACAATCACGTCTAATAAAACGAGGATCACTATTCGATCGGATTTGGTAAATATTAAAGTGCCACCTAAATATTTGCTTCTATAAGCTGATATGGCCACTATTGCTGTACCAGAAACTAAAACTAAACGATGCATTCCGATTGCACAATTTTTTTTTTACCTATTTCTTGTTTCTGAAGTTTAGACGAGACGGTATTAACAAAAATTAAGCTCAAAGGCCTTCATATCCAGCTAGAGCTGTCAAGCTGGTGTCTCACCATACATTCCCAACAGGCTCCCTGCTAATATCCCCGCTCCAATACCCACTTCCTTACCTTTCCTCCGAAAAAACGACATGGTTGTTTTCATGCTCCGATTTTGTCCCTCAGCTCAGTGAACGCATCCCGTGAATTCCAAGCTCCCTTCATTCATAGCTTGCTTCTCTCATTAACCCTACAAGCTGTTAGGCATAATTAATCCAGAAGCCGCAGACTGCTACAGTACAGACTTCCTTCTTCCCCTTTAGCTAGATCGGGCCGCCATATTGTCAATAAAGAGCTCACTTCCGGTCCATAAAATGTGCATTATGGGTAACGCATGCTGTTCATGAACTGCGTCCTTCATTTAACAACTGATACTGGATCGGATAGACATCCCACATCGTGCGAATCAATCATTGGTTACGAGGGGCAAACTGATTCTGCGTCAGTCTTAAAATATTTCCCGGAGCCATTTCACATATGTGGTGGTATGATATTCAAAACTGGTTTAAAAGAGGGATGACATTAAAGAGCGTGGAATATTTTTGTTTTACGTCACCTTTTACTTATTGAACTGCATAATCATTTGAATTTCATCATTGTTGGAGACAATTTCAAACAATTTTGTTATTGAAGAAGTTCCCCTCGGTCTTGGAAAAGGAAACATTTTCAAACGTTGTTCACTGATATGTCTATGAATTAAAAACCACTGTAAAGATAATATCCATATCCTTATTTTAAAATGTTATGAATATTCAGTATGTGTCATATACTGCATGGTGAATCAGTGCTTATTCTGGGTCAGAGCTCACTTAGATTTTCACCAAAAACGTATAGTTTAGGTGGACTGATGCCACTAAATTGCCTGTAGTATAAGTGTGTGCTCTGTACTATCTTGGGTAGGCTCCAGAGTTACTGTAATTCTCTGGTGGATACGCGTTTCAACTCTCATTTTGCTTGAAGAAGAAAGAACTGAAGAATTTCATCACTCTGAGGCCTCGTTTGTCTTCCGACCTTCCGCAGATGTTGAAAAACAAGGCACTTGTTCATAACAGGGCATCAGTGAAGCTAAAAAATAATGAACTGAAGGGTATAATCCATATTAGTGCTTCTGACAGATTGCTCGGTTTGTTCTGGAACAGAAGTGTACACAAAGCCTTACAATGCAATATTTCTTTATAAAAATTAATAGACAGCACATCTGAATGATAATGAATTTAGGAAGATATCTGCTAAAAAAAACCGAACATAAAACAATGAATAACATGTATTTATAAAGGCTCTGAACCTAATTTGAGGATATTAATAGAAGAGTAGCTGTATGTTTAGGGACATTTCTGATTCACATTCCACAACAACGTGTGGTGGAAAGCACTTTTTCTGTCAAATTGACAAATTGAACCACAGAGATCCACAGGAGATGAAACATTTAAAAACTGCATAAGTTGACTGATACTATTTCTCATGTTTTTCTCTCAATAAAAATTAAATCCAAATGTTGGATATTACTTAAAGTTTATCCAGGAAACAAATAAAAAAGTCAAAAACCTCTGGCATAATTTCAGATGACAGCACACCTAATAAATAGCTGCTTGTTGAGCCAACATACAAACTTCAAACCATTGATATGAATTCTAATTACCTTAACATGTCAGAAATAAACAGAAAATGTAATAATGGCTTACAGATGCTTACTGTTTTTTTTAATCAAATCATAAGCATCAATAATTATATTGCGGAAGCATAGTTATTAGTGTATAATGGGCATTGCAGAGCAGATCCACTAAAATGTGTCACAAATTGCACAGGAAATCTTATAAAGGTGAGGAATCCTAGATTTCAGCTGGACTATGAAGCAGAACTTAGAAGAGGCCTCATTCCAAAAGATCTTAACTGCCAAGCTGGTAACCAAACGCTTGGCACATTTTAAAAATCATGGCTTGTTAACAGCTGTAGTTATAATTCTGTCATTTGGCATTAGGTTTTCCTGCACACAGCCAAATGCCTGGCAGACAAGGCATCACACAGAGCTCTGCAGCATCTGACAAATCGAAACAGCAAGAAAACATAGAACGTTTTTCTCAAGAATGTTTTCTTCCATGCCCTGACCTTTAGTTTGGAGTCAAGCTGACAGACAGTATCCACGCAGTGAAAAAAATCAGTCAAGGTCATGCAGCAGTTCCTGCCTCCCTGTGGAAACTGAAGTTGCTCTACACCCAGAACATTAGATTTTGGGCCAAGCTTTGCACCAGGTCAATATATAAATGCACATGGCTTCTTGCTACTCAGGACACTTAATGTTGGCTGTTATTTTTGTCCAGTTAGGTTTCCTGTAATACAGGGGCTTTTTTTGAAATGACGTCTTGATATACATTTCTTGAGATTTCATATCACTGGCCATCTATTATGTACATCAGTGCTGTGCACAGACTTTTTGAGGGGCAGGTGAGGAAAGGGGGGATGGGGCTTAGGGTAAATTTTCCCGACCGGACAAGGAGGTCCCCTCAGAAACTTTTATGTGCTTGTGGGAATGTTCACACATGAGATTCATGAGATTTACAATGTGAGCAGGGGAATAAAAAAAACAAGAAATGGGGTTTGAAGGAAAACACGACTTCCACACATATAATCCATTTGTGCTTGTACTCTTGTAAATTTATTTTTTCCCCAATATAAGAATGAAAAATCTTCCTTAGACACTGAGGCAAAAAAAATACAAATTAATATCCAAATATATCTGAGACAAAAATCATTGAAACTGGATTTGGAAAAAGGCCTATTCAAAATGTTGAAAGGGAAATGAAACAGGAAAAGGTTTTAGCCATGACTTTGCGCCATCAAACCACTTCTTCCTGACATATCACCTGACAAGTCACCCCCGCAGAACACAAACCTCCATCAATGGGTGCTGAGGCAAAGAGGAAGACTGAATGATTGATCTTTGTTCATCATTTTTTGTATATGTAAATAAAAGTTCAAATGTGAAAATTCAAGGAACAGGGTCCGTGATATGAAAATAATGCAGGCTGGATCTGGCAATATCGTCAAAACCTTCTTGAAGTTCAGATCAGATTTGGATATAATTTGACAACAATGTAACATCATGCTTCACATCAGCAGAAACCAGGGTGTTTCCAAACAAGAAACTATAAAAGAGGGAACATTTAACACTACGAAACAATCGAAAAGCAGAAGGAAAAGAAAAGTATGTACTGTAGGTGTGATGCATTGGAGAGAGGAATAGGACAAAGCTGTTATACTTCATAAGAAAATAGCCGAGGACCCACGGAAAAAGGATATTCTTTGCCTTGAAAGCTCCCAAAGGTATAAGCTGATTTAGAAACATTAAGAAGGATTTCTCATCATATTCAGAAATGATCATTGGCAAAGCAGTGAAACTATTTCACACTGACCATTAGAGGGAGCTCAAGTAATTTTGAATCATTTCTAAATTACGCTTATCTATAAAAGAGGGAATGTGACTTTTCATAAAGATTTTTGTGTTAATTTTCAGTCCCGCCCAACTTTGTGAGTCATCCCTGGCCGATCGATGCGATAGACGAACTCAGCTGGGAGGAAGTAACCCACGTACTCCACGATATCAGGTGTGGTGTCTATGTAGTAGTGCCCACCTTCTCCATGGTGGCTGAAGCAGTGGGTGTGCTCTACACGCAAGTCCAAGTCCTGAAGAAGCAGGAGGAAAAACACAGGGATCTGAAATGTACATCACTCTCAATCATTCATTTCCAAAACATTTACTGAAGAAGCATGACTTCCTATTACTCAGCATTTCTGGGTATATTGGAATCCCCACAATTCCAGCATTTCTTGCCAATCTGGGCATGAATATCTACATGTGGATGGACGAGCAGGAGGGAGACAGTGCCCTGGTACTCACAGGGTCTCTGGACACCAACACAGACTGGCAGACGAGTGGGGCGCTCACAGTGAAGTGTTTAAGCCAGTTGTTGACATCTTCATTACTATTGAGGGGACAAGAGGAGAATTCCCGTGGCTACGGACGAGGGCATCAGGAGGATGGGAGAGAATGAAAAAAACAAATACAAACATAATAATCATGCAGAAAACAAAACCCTTATGATATTCGTTCATGAAGCCACAGACAAGTGACCGGGCCACAAAGATGCTAATTTACCATAATATGGATCTTGGCTTTGCCCTTCTGGATGATGAACGTTCCTCCCAATGCCAGGCTTTTATCACTGTAGTGGTTCTCCAAAGTCTTCCTCAAACATGTGACGAGACTGTGCTCTCCTGTTCTCTTGCTAGCCTTCACCTTCAAAACCTGTGATGTGTTAAGTGAACTCCAGTTAAATTCCTATAATTTAACATAGAGCAAGCGGCCCACTCCCTTCAACGTCACTATCGCCCCCCACCTCCAGCCCCGACGTGACCCCGTTGCCCCTCACCTTTCCCGGCTTGCCCTCACATGCGTAGAGGTTGCCCAGAAGTCCAAAATCACAGTCTCCGTACTTATCGCTGTACTTCTCCTGCAGGCATTTACCGTCTGCCGGGTTAATAGACGCTAAATAGCTGCCATTCACTGCCAACTTCCCCTCACTTTCGGTGACGACCAGGGGCATCAGCTGTGATACAGTTAAATTACAGTTAAACACATGTAGGATCACACATGCGCATACGACAGGGCCGAGATTCCAGGTTGCCTGAGACAAGGCCTAGCCTGGTACGAGAGGTACTCATTGGCCTAGGCACGAAAATGGGGTTAGTGATCCCATACATACACACACCTACACACAGATAACAAGGGAGGCCAGTATCCCATCTTTTATGGCCCAAAGATTTAGGAGCCCACGAACAGCAGAGAAAACCTCAAGGACAAAGCCCCTCGACTTGGCATGCAACCCCTTCCCCCAGCTATCCTGCCATACCTACCACGGATTCACCCAACACCCTAAAATAAAGTTTCTTTTAAGTTTGGTTTTCATATACCCTGTATATTGATTTACTCACGACTACTAGTCTCAGTATCCAGATAGATTGTCTGTGTGTGTCCTTAGGCAATCTTAGTGTTTCGTGTGCCACCCTTATAACCATGTTCACGGAGTATCACCTATTTTCTGCAGTCTACTGCCGAGACCCCCTCCACTCTGCAACCAAATAAACCAACTTCCTTTCATCCTAACAACCTAAGCTGTTCTGTTAATCTGCTTTATGACTTTAGGGTCGTGTGTCCCCAGACTGGGCTTGCTTTGCAGAACAGTGTTTCCCTTTTTAGATTACCCATTTAAATCTGATCACTGCATTTTCATAGTACATTCTGTTTAGTTTTATCCCGTTATTTTGTGTTTGTTGTTTATCTTAAGTTTAATGTCTGTCTTATGTTAGTTGTAGTGTTAGTTAGAAATAAATGCATGTCTTTTACACAACTTCAGCCTCCGTTCATTGAGTGCTCGCAATAGGTCACTGACTCTGTGCGATCTGGCTACTAAGCTGTGAAACCTCAAACTCGCCCGAAATATCGCAAGACTCTCTCTCCACGGCCGTGAGGGGAGCTTTGCTACCAATCGTTTACATTACCTGGTGATGCAGCTTGCTGGATGAGCCTTCGAACCCAGGTTACTAAGCGATACTGGTAATTAACAGAGGTGGCAATTTCAGGTACAGAAAGTAAAAATCCAGACCAGGATTTTGTTTCAACCAACCACTTGCGCACTATTTGACTGTGACAATTTACGCTCAGCTGGTTGGTTGAAATAAAATCCTGGTCTGGATTTTTACTTTCTGGACCTGAAGTTGCCACCTCCGGCTAATTAATGAATCCCATTTAACTCACAGGGATTCCGCAAGTGAGTTATAATAACCAACCATTCCGCATAACAATTAGTGAATAATCTTCATTAAATAATAATTAATTAAGATTTAATTAATTTCAAACATATTGGTGGAGATATTAAAATCTACCTGAGCTAAATATTCCTACAACACAATAAGTGTTACAGAGTGAGAGTTGCGCATATGCGACTGTTTTTCATTTTTGCATTATGATGATGAAAGAACTTAATGAAACAGCAAAGTGTTATAGATACAGGTTATTGCATGTTTACTAGCAGCAGGACAACTTACTTCAGCGTTCATGCCCACGCTCTTTGAAGAAACCGCACCCGCGCCCAGTATGAACGCCCCTGGCAGCTCGAGTGCCTTAGCGACTTCGTTCATGTCGTACACCTGTAAACCCAAACACATCGGTGCTGAGCCATTTCACTTATTCGTGCTTTTACAGTCAAAATCGAATGGGGCTGCTGACAATTATCTGACGTATTAAATCACATAAAAAACAGCAATTATCATCCTTAACAAAACAAAAGAACGAACACCACGTAGACTTACAAATACTTAAATTCAAAGCACCGAGACTAGCTCCTCCCCTTGTTAAACTGAAATCGCATTTAATTTTAAACAGTGAGTTACTTTTTTCTCATGCTTTGTAAATGATAAACATGGGTAATGTAAACCCATATATTCTTGATATTGATTAACCAAGGAAAATGCACACAATTTCATACATTGCAGATATTTGATTTTGCTTATCTGATCTCTCACCTTGTCCAGCTGTACTAGAGGAATCAAGTAGGGGACACCTCCAACATCCGTTATCCGCGGGCTACCGCATAGTCCTGTTCAAACGCAACAAACAAATTTCCATGAGCAAACAACGTTTTCCAACATTAAAAATAATAATAACAGTAATAAGGATAATCAAATAAATTTACCCTTAGCAGGAAAATTAAATGGGTCCTGGGTGAGGTCTGGGCATTCCACCACAGTAACTTTGGCGTCAGCAAAGTTGCTTTTTAGTCCATTCTGTAGCACTAAACGGGAATTCAATTTTAACATGGTCAGTGACCGAACTGTACGGATAATCGTGCTTCAAGCGTGATCAAAAAAGCATAATAGCCCAACATTTTCAGTGTCATTTTTATTGAACCAGCTTGTATTGTAAATATACAGTGTGTAAAGAACTCCGGAATCTATAAATATATGCTTCGTGTTTTATAATACTTCCAAAAGCACACTGATCTCTGCTGATAATTCTGCCCGCTGCCCAGCGTTGAACAAATTACATTTTACAGATTTTCAGTACGCTTCCCATGTTATCATGTAATCACGGGTCAACGGCATGGCCAATTCTGACGGACATCTTGAATATTTTCCACGGATTTTTTCCACGGATATGATATTTACCACGGACACGTTTGTTCCTGTACTGACAGGTTGACAATCCGTGATTATACCAATTATAGTAATTGTATTATTGTCCCTATCTTCTACACCTACATTCCAATGTATTCAAACTAAGCCACACCGTAGCTGATAACTTGCACAGAAAGCAGTCTATAGGAATCCGGGTGTTTTCAGACCCATCTGTACCTTCACACAGCTCTTCCAACTTCGGGACATGCAACTGGACTTTTTCGGTTTTAGTGCAGGCTGCCATTCTGCAAGACGGACCTCCCCGTACCACAGGGACAAGTGACAGTACAGGCTATCCGCTTGACGAGTGCAGTACAGCGGTGACGTAACGCCATGCGTCACACAACACGTGATGAATGCGTCATCAATGGTTTTTGGTGAGGAGGCAGCGCTTTGGAGTTCCCGTCGTTTGTGTAAACAGCCTAAAAGAAAGGAGTATGTTCTCACCGTTTTGGAAACGGTGCCCCTTATTATTCGATTAATCGTTTGCTCTGACATTAGACCTAAGATTACTTAAAATGGTCATAGTATAGGAGGCAGTGAAACATCCGGATCAATTCAAATTGTTTACACAAATATCGCGAGAATTTGTTGGTGCGAGATTATACCGGTTCAGGATCCCACATGGTTCCCCGTGTAATATTTATATAGTTGCCGTTTGGTGTAGGAAGGTGCAGAGCTCTATCTAACGGAGACTAAATTGGCCTGTACAGGAAAAGAAAACGAGTATTCACGTATTCCTATCTGTCTGCAAATATTGTTGTACGTCAGTATGTCTATTAGTTTCACTTTAGATCGTAATGGCATGTTAGCTGAAATGCTAAATAATTTTATAATCGAGATACTTTGTTTGTAGATTAAGATTCTAATTAGTGTAGTTAATAAATCTTTAAATAAAAGTTGCATAGCTAAACAGTCCTTATTGCATTTCAGATGTACCTGTAGTGTGCAATGACAGTAGAAGCATTCCATTCGGTTGTATTCTGTTAGAGGTGTAACTAGATTTTTAAAGATAGATCCGAATCCAAGACGATATCTGGAAAATGAAACAATTAGTACGCCGTCGGTAACACATTCGGTGGTTTTTCCTGCATCGACCCAGACTGGGATGGGCAGCGACACAGAGACTTGCGAAGCTGATCCACCCGACACCCTTCCGGGCATTTCAGGAAGGAGCGCCGATGCTCTACTCGCTCCGCAGGCGGCAGTTCTGCCAGATAGGTAAGGGAGCCGCCCGTAAACCGTGTATAGAGGGTCATGTAAAGTTGTCTGTGAAGATTCTCAGTCATCCAGGTGAAACTGTCTGTTGCTTGAGTAAAGTTATAAAGCGGGTTTGAAGTGCTGTGCTTCTGGTCTGCTGCATGTCTGCGGCGCTCTCTGTGTACTGTGCTAATAACCGGGAGCATCAGTTGAACTGGCGTTTAATATGGTGATCTGTATAAGCAGT
>JAODLD010000113.1:16198032-16209414 GCA_026781065.1 Mormyrops boulengeri | reverse complement strand
AACTCGTTTCAGATCAGCGACATATCGATCATTTAGACACAGGGATGCATTCTACGGCAGGGATGCCTTTTTCGGCACAACACCGGTACTGCTTAATTTTTATTACGTATATGATGACTGCGTATAAAATCCCGCATTTGCGCTTGCGACACCCCAGCACACGGTCCCACTTTATCCGACCTGCAGAACTGTCGTAAACGTTGCGTTGTGAACCTGCGGTCGATTACTTTTCCTCAAGGACCCGGATATGTGTCACAATAGTTTGAAATTGATTTTGCGAACTGAAAATTTTCCTGGTAGGATAAATGCTGTTTCAAGTTATTGGAATTCAGATTCAAACTATTAAGTTCAGATTCAGTTTTGTACTGCAGATTCTAATTTACAAAATTCATGTTCAGTTTCTAGTGGCACAAATATCAGCCCATATGGCTTCAGTTAATCAGGTGTAAGCTTGTATTAGCAGTATAAAGTTGCACTGCTGTGACTTTACACGTTATACATAATGTTATACTTACTACTGTTGTGGTTGGATGTTTTAACTGACTATTAATTGAGAGGTAAAAAATGATGGACCTTTTTAATCTGAATTTCAGTGATTCTGAAGACAGCCTGTTTCAAACTCAGCATGTGACACTCCCCTTACGAGCCGAGAGAAGAGATCGGCCTCAGCAACTGCAGCTCCCAAGCACTGATTCTGAGTCTGACACAGATAGTGAAGGGGACGGCTGTCCACCGAGGTCATGGGAAAGCCTCTTAAGACTTCAGAGATACAAGAAGACACAAAAGACGTATGACCGGGATAGGCCTGCGTTTCCATTTCTCACAAAGAAGAATAATAAAAGTGAACAGCTGCCCCGGCGTAAGGTCCTGTTGTTTGAGGTATATTGTACAGCGCCGCCCTGGTGTCTTGTCTGTATTTCGGTTATAGCTCAAGATTTCATAAATCACAGTTTTGTCTTAGAAAGAAATTATGCAAATTTTAACTTATTTGTACTTCATTTCATATATTTTCAAAATATTCTACAGCATGGAGCCATTGGTGGTTTTTTTACCTACATGAAGAAAGTAAAAGACAAGTCAGAAAAGGGCTTGCGTTCAAGATATTTTTCACTTAGACGAAGGTTCTTAGATGAGGATGGAGAGCTGCTTCCTATCTCAAATCCAGAGTGAGTCGGGTCACTTATGTGGGAGGAATCATCTGACTCGACGATAAGAATTAGAATATATATGTAACAGCACAGTAGCGGAGGGGCTTTTACACACAAAAAAACATTTGATGCTGTATTGTAGAACAGACGTTTAATACCTTGCTACACAATAAAATCTGACTATTAATTCCATTTCAGACAAGCGGAGGACAGCCAAGCCAGTGATGACATTAAAACAGTGGTGAGTGGTGATTTAAAATGAGAGACCATGGTCTGTTATGTGCCTCATTGATTAAGGAATGCCTTCATTTTTTTCAGGCGCAGAAAGATTTTATTTTAAAATTTCATGGTAGATTCAGGGGACACAACACATGGACTGAGAGGTTTTCTAGTGATGCTAGACAGGATTCAGTGAAAGACAGAAGAAAAGCCTCCTCAAACCTAAAAAAAAGTCACCATGTACCAAAGGTTCAGACCAGATCTCAGATGAGAAGGTCTTCAAGCACACGCAATACAGACGTTGAGGATGATGGTTTAGACAATTGTGGTATTTCCACAGAACAGGAATATGATAGTGACACCACTGATCTGTCTTCTATGTCTTCTGATACCTCACCACTAGAGGTGGATGAGGAATGTACTGTGACTGATGTTTTGGACCCTCAAGGGGCTGTTAAGCATAGGAAGCCAAATAGAACACAGAGGAGTACCCACACTATAAAAAAGAAACCATCTTCAGCAGCAGTTATTCGCAGATCAACTCCTTTGGATGCAGAAACTGCAGGAAACAGTGAGGAGATGTCACACAGTGAGCTTCAACAGAGCCCTGATGTGATACAGCAAGAGAAGCAGATGACAGACAGGACTGAAAGTCAGTGTTTCTTTTTGGCAATTGAAAATTGTGATGCTGGGATTTCAAATACAGGCAGTCCAGCTAAGATTTGTGAGCAGGGAAGCCTGGATGGAGTGACAGAAGATGCTATTCCGCATGCCGGATCGCAGGAACTCTGGGAACCAGGGGACGTCTCGGTCAAGAGAAAAACTGAAAGAGGAAAAGAGAACTTGCAGGAACAAACTTTTGATGCAAGTAAGGAAAAAGTGATGGAGCAAGCAGAGAAAGAATCTGTGGAGCAAACACATCTTCCTGAGCACAGGATGCCTTTGTCGCTCACTATAGAAGGCACAAGGATGGATGAAGAGGCATTAGCTACTCAGGACGTTGTAGCCGAGGATGATGCCCCTTTAATTTCACCTGACAGTGTCCATGAGATGATATCGACTACAGCAGTAAACGTGCAGGATGAGCAAGGCTATGCTGAACATTTGCCAAGTCAAAATACTCTGGAGAAGCCAACTGACAAGACGTCTCAAAAAATATTTGAAGGTTCATCGGGATATAAGTATGAACTGAACAAAGCAATCAGAAAAAAGCAACAGGTGTCCCAGGAAGTCATTTGGAACCTTGATGACGTAAATGACTTGAGGGAGAGAGGTTCAGACTCTCAGAACATTGGGTTTGACAATGAAGGGTCTGAAGAATTGTTTGATAGTAATTATGGGCAAAGATTGGTGCATGGTAAGGAAAGATCCATAGAGGAAGAGATTACTCAAGATGTCTATGCTCAAAGTACAACAGACAGCCAATCTAAGAAGCCATCTGTAGAGGCAGCTTGTGGAAAAGGGGAAGAAGAGGTCTATATGTGGAAGTCATCCAAATCAGACAGACAAAGACTAGAGACAGCATTTAAAAAAGACTTGAATGTGGAGGGTACATACATCACAGAAAATGTGTCTCTGCACAAGAAGGAAAGTGAGAAGCACTTGAAGGTCGTAGATTTGCAGGATGATTTAAGTGAAGAGGGAAGAGATTCTGCACCTGTGGCCAAGTCACAATCTCACTCTAGTAGTTGTAGCTACAACCGAACTAAGAGTAAACAGGTTATTTCTGAAACAAGTGTAGACCAAGTATCTGATATAGGTTCTTATCCTCCAGAGCCGAAAGACAACACTGACCTTGATGTGGCCTGTCGTGACTTGGAAGAGAGGAGGAGGAAGAAGAGAAAGAGAGGTGAGAAGGAGGAGCAGTTCAGTATATCTGGGTTCCAAGAGAGTTTGTCAGCTCTGAATTCACCTACACATAAGGACACTGATAGGGAAAGGTGCGCAGAGCCAGTTGAGATGTCCACTTTGTCCTGCTCTAATGATGTGAAGAAGAAGAAGAAGAAGAAAAAGGAGGAGAAGAAAAGGCAGAAGCCTGGGGGTGCAGAAGAGAGTGATGAGCTTGGAGGAAGTTTCATGGGAAGCTACTCTGGCTCTTCTCTAGAGGGTACATACATCACAGAAAACGTGTCTCTGCACAAGAAGGAAAGTGAGAAGCACATGAAGGTCGTAGATTTGCAGGATGATTTAAGTGAAGAGGGAAGAGATTCTGCACCTGTGGCCAAGTCACAATCTCACTCTAGTAGTTGTAGCTACAACCGAACTAAGAGTAAACAGGTTATTTCTGAAACAAGTGTAGACCAAATATCTGATATAGGCTCTTATCCTCCAGAGCCGAAAGACAACACTGACCTTGATGTGGCCTGTCGTGACCTGAAAGAGAGGAGGAGGAAGAAGAGAAAGAGAGGTGAGAAGGAGGAGCAGTTCAGTATATCTGGGTCCCAAGAGAGTTTGTCAGCTCTAAATTCATCTACATATAAGGGCACTGATAGGGAAAGGTGCGCAGAGCCAGTTGAGATGTCCCCTTTGTCCTGCTCTAATGATGTGATGAAGAAGAAGGAGAAGAAAAGGCAGAAGCGTGGGGATGCAGAAGAGAGTGATGAGCTTGAAGGAAGTTTCATAGGAAGCTACTCTCTCCATTTTTTCCACCAAGAAAAGAGCCAGCGACGGAACATTGCTGAAAATCGGTCCATGGAATTCGAGTCTCAGGGGGAAAGGAGTATGACTGATCCTGAGCACCATAACAGTAACCATCAGCCCAGTAAGAAAAAGCATAAAAAAGAAAGAGATTCTGATAACACTGGCCGTAGAAAAACAAGGGAAATCTCCTCATCCACAGTAAATCTCAAGACACATGTTACTGGTTTGCGACTGTCCCCCGGATTACAGAGTGAAACATCCAGAGAAACTAAGGCTGGCAAAAGCAATGAAAGAACAGGGAAATTGGTGTCTAATTATGACCCTGCTGTGAGTAAATTGGCAGAAAAGGACACAAACAGGGACTGTCATGGCAAAACAACATCTATGCAGGAGGTCAGTTCTGGAGTGAATGCTATACAGGAAGGTAATAAGGTGTCACAGTGTAAAAGTCTAGGCCGCTCATTGTGTGATCACAAAGAAGGCCATGGAACACTGCCAATGGTAAAAGAGAGCCCATCTAAACAGAGGTTGTTTGCCATCAGAAGATTTCAACATTTGCAACAAACTGGCAGTTACATTTACCAGACATTGATTTGGAATTATCTACATTCAAAAAAAGGTCACAGGCAAAGACAAAATTCAACATGAGTTATTTTAATAATAGTTTTTTAAATGTAACCTTAATAGCACCACTGTGTGGCCTAGTGTGCATTTAAAGTAATTTGTATGTAAATATGCAGCATGTGAATTATTAAACCTTTGATGGCCAGATTGAGAGTGTACCTTTTAAGCACATGATTTTGCTGTGTTCCTGTTACTTTTGTCAAGGCAGGCTAATGTACACTAGGGGTTGCATAGACTAGGTGACTTTACTGCTCCGCCATGATGCTTTAAACTTGACGTTAACTAGTCGCTGGTCATGTGATTATGACACTATCATCATGTTACAACATGACACCCCTGAGAATACCAGTCATGCCGAAGTTTGGAGAAAAGACATTGAAATTCTTAGCCTATTAGTTGAACATAATCCCTTTAAAGGTATCAGTGTTTGTGATAAAGAAATAAAAATATCATAGTTATCAGATCACACAACAACCATGTTTCTTGACAACAAAGTTTCCGAAGTATATTATATAATATACTAGGGCAGCACAGTATTGGAAAAGTTTCAAATATTGCAGTGTAGTTTTGAATAAATATTGAAGTATTTAGAAAGCAAAAACGTATCTCACAAACCTGTCTCTGACTTAAACAGCAAGGATGAAAATGGTTATGATTGTCTCAGAGAATGCATGCAGTGCTCATGCAGAAGCATTCGAGGTGAAATCTGTTAAACTGATTTTTTCCACATATATTACAATATCCTGAAAAGGAATAAGCATTAAAATAGCAAAAATATTAATATCGCTCATTACCCAGCTGTATAATATTCTATAGCCATTTTTCAAATTCAGTACAAAACTCCCCACTTCACTTTGTGATGTCATTCAGCTGTGGTGTCGGTTTATACGCCAGTGGAAAGCCAACACCTCGAAGTACCTAACGTATGGTAACTCTTCCAGGGGAAAAGTGCACATAATGTGCAATATTCTTGTTAAATATGTTGTGACTTATCTAGATATTAAGATCTCTAAAACAGCACAAGAAATGTATAATATAAATTACAGTCCAATAATTCATAATATACCAAAAAAGATTCAATGCTTGGTTTGCCAGAGACTTATCTATTCAAGGAAGACTCCTTATGAGTAAAGCAGAGGGATTAGCGGGAGTTTCATATGTCAGTAACACTTTACTTAATGGGGCACAAATACTTAGTAATTCCTACTGAAGTGCAAATCATGAACAAATATAGTTGGTACTTGAGATGAAAAATGTGTCATGATTCATTAATGATGAAAAAACCTGAGATCAAAATTTCACTTGTGTTATTGTTGCTTTAGTAGTTCCTTCAATAGTTGAATAGTTTATAGAATTAACAGATATGGTAACAAATATAGTAACTGCTTGGGATGAAAGATGCACCATTATTCGATAATGATGAATAAATATGAAATCAGCATTTAACTTGTGTTATTCATGATTTGTTCCTTGTATAGTTCCTTCATAGTTCATAATGGTTTACAGAATTAAAAAATTAAGTAACAAATATATTAACTACTTGAGATAAAATCTGCATCATGATTCATTAATGATGAATTAGCATGAGATCAGCATGTAAGTAAGACTTAATTTTCGGTTTATAGAAAAGTCATAGTGTAATAGTATGTTATTTGTGCCCCATCAAGTAAACCGTTACTCATGGTCTTTTTTTCATTGGAAATACCTAATTCTGTTCTAATTCTAAAGCTAGATAAGATGTTTAACGTTATATGGAAGAACAAGTCTCATAAGGAAGGATGTGCTGAAAAATGAGATTACAGAGGGTGGGCTTAAAGCACTGGACTGCTCCACATTAAACCAAACTAATAAAATTAGCTGGATAAAAAGAGTGCTAACAAACCCCTGTAGTATGTGGAACTTTACACCTGAGTTTATCTTTAATAGAGTTCTAACTATCATAGGCAAGAATTAACATATGCGTCAATGATTTACAAACACACCTACTCAGCCTATAGCTTTTTTTTCTGTGGAATAACAAACATATTCTGCATGGAGGTAGATCATTGTTCCTAAGCAATTCATTTAACAATAACATTCTTGCAGTTAAAGGCTATGTCCAAATTCAGGGGCTGCATCCTCCTAAGGCTGCATTTGAAGACCGAATGCATCACATCGATGCAACAAGGCTGTCGCATTTCAAAGCCTCCTTCAAATGCAGTCTAGAAATGTGTCCTTATTTTCCTGGTCCGCAAAGAATGCACCCAACATATCGCATGATCTTTTGTCTTCACTCCAGTAATCTACATCAAGTTTTTGGATCAACATGATTACCTAGGTATCCCATATTTGAAATGTTAGTCTACATTTCCATCCGTTGAAACTGCTGCTATCCGGTGACATGGTATTCAAGCATAACTTGTCTTCTCACGAGTGTATTGAATGAAACAATCAATATGTTTTATACCGAGGCAAGACCATGTTTTACAAAGAGTGTTTTGAAAAACCATTATTTTTCTATCAATATTTATTGATGAATTATTTATTTGGGAAAAGAATCTTGATGTTATGTAATTTTTCTAAAATCCTTAAGGCTTTTCACCTCAGCTGCTTCCCCTTGTACGGTCTATGGTATATAGGCAGCACTGGATGTGGTAATGACCTCCCCTTACATTTTGTTTTTTTTTGTTATACTTAACGTGTATCTGTTTTCTTTGTTAATCCCTTGTGTAAGTTTGTTTATAAAGTTGGATTTAGCAATTTATAAAAAAAAAGAGAGTGTGCAGCTGCATGTTGTTGGAATTCGGACACAGCCATGGTACAAATCTGGCACCATTGTAAAATATGCTGGGAATTGTAATGCTGCTCATGCACATCGAAATGACACTGTTACACAAATGCCAGTCAAACAATGCACAGTAGAAGACGTGGAAATAGTAATAGAATTATGACATTTCTGTTTCATTCAGATATTTTTATACTAGATGATATATTAGATGAATGGAAATGATTCTAGTGATTATGCAAAATAATCGCAGTCAGCGCAAATAATCACGATAAGGAGATTATGTAATAATTGTGACAAAGCTAGTCAGAGATTTTCAGTTCGACGTTGTGAATAGTTTGCAAAGATTGCAAACTGCCCCAGTGCTTTTGATGTAGCCAGTTTTAGATTTATAATGGAATAATAGAAATGTTCAATAAGATTTCTTGCATGACCGTGAAAGTCTGAAAGGGTGAGTGTCATGTCAGATGTATGTGAGTTAGGTACTGAGCAAGACAGTTGCAGCAAAGGTCCTGCAGTTTAGAGGTTTGTGTTACTTTGATGTTACTACATTTTGAGTGAACTTGACTTGTTTTCACACAGACCTCAACAGACCTAGAATGTGAGGTTGATAGCTCTTTGCAACCTCCAAATGGAAGGTTATGGTTGATTAAGATGTACTTTTAGGAGGTATGTGAAGTGCAGTTGTAGTGATACTTTTATGGTTTGTTGCACAGTTTGTTGAAACTTCCAGTGAAATGGTAGGTGGTATATGGAGTGTTTTTGTCTTAATACAGTTGCCAAATGTGGTGAAGACAGTGAAAGGTGGTAGAAGCAATTATAGTTCTTTCTGCTTCACCATCACCCTCATTCAGTAGCTCCTCCAGTGATGTCCATCCTTAAGATGTGGCATCATAATCAACAGAAATGGTAAGAACACACACAGGTGATTGAAGTCAAGACATACATTTCCAGGGCACTAGATCAAACTGAAGTGACACAGAGGCAGTCACAGACCACACCCCTATTCAATAAAAATATTATGCTGTACTGTTTGGACCGGTCAGCCTTGCTGGATGAGAGACAATCCCAGAAAGAATGTTTGATCGTCATTCAGAAACAAAAAAATGTTAATTTTTCCTCAAGAGTTGGCTGTTGTGTTTTTTGGGAGAGAGATCTTGGCTTAGTCAAGCCTCACCGGACAAAAGACAAGAAAGTGGTTTGAAGTTATGGTTTAAATCCAATGTTCAGTTTTTTTGTTTTTGCTAAGGAAAAAGATGTGAAAATATGGCAACATTATTCACTAGTAGTTTTGAAATAAATAGTTGTAGATGATGGAAAACAACATTTTTGACAATTCTTAAGTTATTTTAAATTTAGACCAGTTTAATATGTAATTCATGAGACAGTTTTTTTTAATGAATCAATTAATTCATCAGCTGGTTGTTCAGTAAAAATGTTTTGGCTTAAGTCACCTGCTATAAAACATTCACTCTAACTGAGAGCTTTTTCAAACATCACTGCTAATTACTTCAATGCCAAGTCAAGTCAAGTGTTCAAGGGAAGTCTGGTGCTGATAAAGGCGCCCATTTGACCGAGAGAGTGAGTTACTGGACAAGGAAAGGACATCAGGCAGGGATGATTCATAGACATGGAATAAAAGAAATAAAAGACAAAAATTGAGACTAAGATAAACAAAAATACAGACAGAAGGTTCTTGAAGGTCCAGAGAGGGTATATGTTAGTCAAAATTATATTAGTGATATTAATTCAAGGACCATTAATTCATGTTAATTTACTGATGTTATGCTTGTTATACCCAGCAAAAATCCCTGTGTTAAATTAACATCTACACAGTTTTTTGGGTTATTACAGTGTTCATTTGAAACCAATTGCACTCATTAATACGGTGGCTGTTAATTCAACACTGGGGGCTTTACCAGGGGCATTGCTAGACAAAAAGCTCTACTGGGACACAAGCCCCCCACCCCCATTGCCCGTATGATTTTTGAAAGCTGAACGTGAGATTTTACTGGGGCACAGCACATAAATACTAGGGCACGTGCCCCAGTAAAAGGGGTCTAGCGACCACCGTGGGTTTTACTGTGATGTTCTAAAATCATTTAAAAATTAGCATGTAAGCATGTAAGTTTTTTGTTCATTTTTTTTCCTTGATTTGTGCATTTCTGCATTTTTGTAAATATTTTTTTCGGTGATATAATTTTACTGCCCTGTTGACTTCATAACCAAGCACAAAAGTTATATGAACATTCCCAGCATTGGTCTTCTTTCTTTTTCACGCTTTTTCTTGCGGTGAATGTCCTTCCCTAGTGTGTGTAGTTCAGGCCTGGCAGCTGGTTAACTTAACATTATTCAACCTGAAAAATTTGTCAGTAGCATCCAGACAAACATGTACCACTCAATGTTCTACATTGTTATTTTAACAGCGAAAGATCTGAGCGGTGATTAATTGCACCATGAGTATATGTTAACACGATATATATGTCTTTTACTGTATTGAAATACTCAAGCATAGCTCTTAGAAAAACACTATTTAAAAGTACGCTTGGAACACATTTCTTAGAAATGTATTTTGTAAGATCAATAATATACTTCTGTCCTACTTAAGTGATACACAAGTGCCCTTTTAGAAGTCTTCCAGTGACCTTTAAATGTAATATAAACATGAGTTAAGTTTGTATATGTGTGTGTATATATATATGGGCACCTTTTTAACACATCAAAAAAGCATTTTGAAACAGTACTACACATTTTCTATTCCTGAAGTGTCCCAAAACGACACACTAAATTACCACTTAGTGTATTTAATTTATATTAACATTAAAATTAAATGTAACTTAGATACACCTTGGTTCAAATAACTCGTTCCAAAATAGTGTATTAAATACACTCTAAAGTGTAATTAAAATGTTCATGGGTACTTCTCTGAAGTGCACATTAGTACAATTTTTTCCCATAAGGTTATGTGAATGGGCTGCCTGTTGTCAGCATATGCAATAAGTTTCACAACCACAGATTGTCACTTGTTGCAGAGCTTTCCCTTTTCCAGTGGTTTTATTAGTGACATCATCAGCGATTAGTTCACGTCAACTCGACTTTCGTGACAACCGTCGACAGATTACTGATTACCAACCTTGCAATGAGAGAAGACAAGTTGTTTAGTCTTCAGAAATAGTTCTATCAATCAGTGGCTTAAGTGCTGAGTGTGATTTACCTTTGACCTCTATACTAGATTAGAAGGAAGCTTTTTATAGATAGTGACCTCGTGTTGTTTTTCACCTGTCAGCTGGACTCAAAAACATCAGATTCAGTTCCTTGCAGGTTGTGCGTTCTGTTGCTTTTTACTATAACCCATTCCATGGGTTTAACATTTAGTTGCCCATGTTCATATACTTCCCAAAAGAAAAGAAAACCTCTTCATTAATTGCTCTAGAAGAATGCAAGTCTCATAATGTGGATATGCACAGCCTTCTGGGAACAGTTGCTTTAAGATAGCGTTTGAGATACCTTTGAAACTTGCCGTCGTCTGGCCTCGCATGACCAAAGACTCTGATCTTTAACATGTTGTGTATTCCATTGTGTGCTTTACAAATTGCCTTAGATTTTTATATAGCATAGACTAGTCAATCATGAACAACTGGTATAATTTATTAAACATTTTACAGACTGGGTTGTTTTTTAAGGAATTTGAAGATAAAATTCTGGAGCGGAAGGAGTCTGCATGGGCTGTGTTTTGGTTCTGCTTTCGATTGGTTTATTTTTGATGTAATCAGCCATACTGGGGTGTCCTAGTGGCTTAGGGGGTCGTTCTGCTGCCTCACACCTCCCGGGTTGGGGATGAAATCCCACATATGCTCTGTGTGTGCATGTGTGTGTGTGGAGTTAGCATGTTGGACTGGCAGCCTGTCCAGGGTGCGCCGCTGTGGGGTGGGGGGGGGGGGGGGGGGGGGGGGGGGGGGGGGGGGGGGGGGGGGGGGGGGGGGGGGG
>JAODLD010000113.1:16176646-16192885 GCA_026781065.1 Mormyrops boulengeri | reverse complement strand
ACATCTGCCACTTGGGGCCCCGGTTGACTCCGCGGCTGTTAACGCCCTGGCCCCCCCCCCCCCCCCGTTACTGAATGGAATGTTTGTTGAAAATTGGTCAGTTTCCATGTTGATGGGGCTCCCGGAGTTTGTAATCTCGGGTGCGGGGGCTGTGTTGTTATGGACGACTGGCTTCCCTTAGCGCAGCACTGTGTTTTCCGAGTGAGACTTTTAAGGGTGCTGTGGGCAGATGAGCAATACATTAACCAAAGTCTTGCGAGTAAATGATGGCTGATGCCTGGGATGTCTTTTATTAAGAAAAATTAATGTTTAAAGGAGACGGCTTTTCTTTCCACTGAAGGCATGGAGTTTCCCCCTTGCACAGTGGATGTGTATCAAGTTACAGAAAGAGTGGATTACCCCCGAGACACAAATGGAAACATTACTGCCATGGTGCATCCCAATTTGCAGGTACATCAAACCAGCTTTTGTTGGCTGTTAGCTAGTTTGACATTGCCTGTTTGGACACGTGCCTAATAGCAACCTTTGAATGACCTATTTACCCCCCCCCCTACCCTGGCAAAAGCATTTCCTGTTTACTTGATATAAACATGCACAATGTACACTAGAGAATGCATGTCCGATGTATTGTGGATCCACAAAAGAGCTGTTCTGTTTGGGCTCTTTCCCAGGACTGTGACTGGGAGCCCCTGAACCCCGGTGACCCTATGTTCCTGACGTTTGATGGGAGAACTGTCGAGTATAGAGGTGGTAACACAGTGTACCCCACATTTATAAATGAGGCAGCATACTATGAAAAACAGCAGGCCTTTTTCATAACCAAAAGGGGAGCATTAACTGCTGGGCACATCAAAGTTTCCAAAATGTAGATGGACCTCATTTTCCACAACAGACACACTCGCCTCTCTTAATAAACAGCATGGAATCTAACTCGCTGAACACATGTACTTTAATGAATATATACCATACATTTAACACTGATGATGTCGCTGAAATAATGCCTAAGGTCAAAATCTCTTTGAATTGTTTTAAATGATAAGTCGTGACAGCTATGCAAGTCATTTAATATATTCATTTTGAAATATAAATATTTTTACAGATGTTTTTGACACTTTTGTGAGAGGAACTTTGAGATTTATACTATATATACTACATTATGATTTTTAGGTACTGAAGCAGAATATTTTCTTAAAGGTTTATACTGCTTTTGTAAAGCAATGCTAACGGCAATGCTAACAGAATGACCACGTCTCCACGTGTTTTTATGGTATTGTACTTAAGTAGTGCAGCTGTAGGCTCTGTACAGTAATGGACACTTCTCAGGATATCTGTCACTTTATTATCATAATTAGACTGCATTTATGCTCCTACAGCTTGTGTATCTCACATAAATTGACCTTGATTTTCCGTTTGACACATTTTCTTTCCCCTTTAATGTGTAAATGAATGGAGCTATGTTAGGCTTGACATCAATTATGGCATTTGCATTTATGTATTTATTTTATTAAGGTTTTGTGTGTAACATCCTTTTTCTCATGTTAAATCCAGGTTGGATTTTATTGTATTCTGCCACATTTTATTCATAAATATTTTATTTTTATTCTCCATGTAAAACACTTGCGCTAAGACATGTCTTACAAAACACTTTTATCAGAATCAGTATCCTCAGATTATCGGTGTAATATGTTTCAAGTTATGAGTAGATTAATCTGCAATTTACAGACTTGCTTCACATTCTCCCTAAAAGTTTTTTTTTTGTGACTTAATGAGTTACGTTAAACGGTGTGGCACTGTGATCTGTTTTAATATCATTTTAGGAAAAAAAATTAAGTAAATTTTGTTCTGTACAATATATTGTGCACATTTTGCTTTTGACATTAAGAAGTGTTGGTTGGTTGTTATTGGCTATGAAATATGTTGCTTGAATTAATGAACATTAAGAACTGATACCACAAATTTCATATTTCATATTTTCATATGTGTTTGTCAAACAACGTGACTAATTATAATAAAATAGATTTTAAGTTATTGCTATACTGGGTTATTCCTCAAAAAAGATTATATATAACTGAAATGACAATACATTGTATAATATAATCGTGCTGCTTAAGTGACAGTTTTTATATCTGAAGAAACAAAATACTCTATTTTCCAAACTATCAACAATCGCGCCGTATTTTTGAAGTATCGGAACATACGATGTTGTTCTAAGAGTTAGCCACTTGATGGCAGGCAAGGATCATAAATGTCTAATTGTCAGTTACTTTCCTTACTTGCGAAACGTTCCAACACGTGTAGCGCTTTTATATGCAAATACATAAAGTTTAATCTCAGTCAGGCAGGCGTCGAGGAGCGGCTGGGGGTGCTGGAGTGGGCCTGCCCCCCCCCCCCCCACGCTCGAGAGAAACAAGATTTGTGTTATTGCAAGGATACATATCTCTGTTTATATATCTCTCATTATTTTTTAGTTCTTATACGCATAAACTGATATTAATCTGTTCTCGGATTCCGTGCCTATCTACCAATCACTGTTCATTCGAATAGCAGCGAGTACGCAGTCAGTGCAGAGACCTGTGGAATTATCCGTTTTTATGCAGGGTTGACAACTTTGGTAAGCTGGTTGGCGTGAGATTTTCTATTCGAGACAGGTCTGCACACATATTTACATGTATGTGACAGTTGTATTACCTTGTACTCTGTAGGGTTTGCAAACTATCGCAGCACTTCTGAGGTAGCCAGTTTTAGGTTTATAATGGAATAATATACATTTGGCGTAAGATTTCTTGCGTGAGCAACAAACCCTGTTTATTTGACCAACAGATGCATTATTCTAAGCGACTTTGGTCTTGATTTTTGTAAAGTCGATTACAAATATTGGTAACTGCGGGTTGCAGTTTTTCCGACTGTTTCTAGAGTGTAGTTACTTATCTGGGCTTGCTTCATATCTCCGGTCTCTTTCCTGTTTAAGAAACAAAATTGTCGTCCTGTTTCAGGATCCCATTCTCTCCGCCCTCTCCTTCCCCAAATCAAAATCATATACTTTATAGACTTTCTTTAGCTAGTTCGCTAACAATACAGGTACTAAGTGGGCGAAATACGAGGAAAAAATACATCAATGTGGGAGAAAGACTTTATTAAAAGACTGGATTTGACCTCAAGTGGAGGACGATTCATAGGCAGTATATACGGATGCGGATCCAGATCTTGTTGGACATGCCTGCACTGATCAGAATAAAAAAATACTGCACTGTTCACGTCAGTGAGTGTGTAAATTCATGGTTTAAATGGCCAACACGATACATCCTCTCCCCAGGTTACGATGGGGTTACGTTCTGATAAACTCATCGTAAGGCGAAAATATCGTAAGTCGAAAATGTAATTTAATACAGTATAACATTTACCCTTCGTAAAGTCGAAAAATCGCAACCCGGGGAGCGTCTGTTTTTGTTTTGCCTTAATTGATATAATTATTTTGCTAATTCGTTACATGCTACTCTCACTTTAATTAACATTCATTCATTGATCAGCTTCTTTAGAATTGAAATAAATGAAAATGTAAAATGACATCCATCTAACCATCCGTTTTCCAAAACCCCTTATGGGTAGCAGGGGGTCCAACGCCTATCCCAGAAGCTACGGGTGTAAGACATGGAACAACTCAGGATGGGGCGCCAATCCATCGCAGGGCCATTCACCATTCACTCAGATGTAAAATTACAAGTTACGGTATTTTTATTTTTCAAAATATTTGCATAATAACTTTGTGTAAGTTTAGGCAGTGTTCCCTTAACAAAGATGTCAGAAAACAAAAAGATTGGAACTTTGGGACCCCATGGAATGCTTTAAACAGTTTAGCTTTACATTGAGCGTCAGAAGCCCTTTGTTTGTTCAGATGACGAAGGACGAAATCTCCCTGGCCCAACTTGTTACAGCGGGCTGGAGCTGGGCCTGAGGGTGATCCTGCCTCGCTCTCTGTGATTTCAGGGATGTGCTGCAGGCTCATTACAGTATAAGTATGGCTTTGTAATTGCAAACATTTTAACTTGCTTATGACTGAATTCAGTTTCTGATTTCGCCCACACTCTCAGAAAAATGGGTACAAATTTGTACCTTTGGTTGTCACTGGGGCTGTACCCTCAAGGGTCTGCCAATTGTACCCTTAGCTGTAGGTACAGAAATGGACTCTAAGGAACATCCCAGTGGTACAAACAGGATCAATGTATCATCAATGGTACAGAAATGTTCCTCGGAGTCCATTTCTGTACCTTAAAAGATACAATTACCTACAGCTAAGGGTACAATTGGCAGACACTTGAGGGTACAGCCCCAGTGACAAGCAAAGGTACAAATTTGTACCCATTTTTCTGAGAGTGCAGAGGAGGATGGGGTCACCTTCCGAGTCTAGGTTCCTCTCAAGGTTTGCTTGTTGGGGGTTTGGGCTGGTTATATGTAAAGTCCTTTGTAACAATGACTGTTGTTAAAAGCGCTATATAAATAAAATTGAATTGAATTGAATATTCTTAAAACAGATTCGTAGGGTACAAGTGCAATTTTTCCATCATTTAACATAAAAGGTTATATAGCAATCGCTTGAAAATATCGACATGTGCTCAGCTTTATTCTTGATAATGCTTTATACTAAGTTTTGAATCATATTCAGGTCATTTTAGATCTGATCAGAGTAGGATGTCGATCCATGGTTATGTATTTGACAAGCGCACCGAAATGTATTCTTCCTCCATCAGACCTGAGAATTAAACGTAAAATACTTTAGTATTAATTTATTCTAAAATGACAATGCAATACGCATGTGATCCAATGGAATAGATTTTATTTCAAGTTTCCTCCAGCTGAGATCTAATTTAATGTATTAAAAAACCTATTTGTTGTTCTATGCGTGTAAAATCAAATTAGACAGGCTTCAAATAGATGCTGATGATCAATCTCACAGCCTAAAAGCTTTGCAGAAAATGATCTTTCAGTGCTGGTCCAAGATCCAGCAAGGTACGGGAAGATATCAACAGCTCATCTAAAGCTCCCCCATCACACATAAGGAAATGAATCACAATTTCCTCAAACTAGTTGTGTAATAACATACCTAAAACCCTAAGAATCCATTGACACGCCTGCTTAAAGTGATCCTGATGTCTTTACACCTATTATGTAAATTGAACTACATGTTAAATTTTAAAGGGTGCCATAAGTTTATGTGTTTTCTCATTATATACTTTTTGTAATCAATTGAAATGATTTCACAGTGGAGATGTATATTGAATATATGTCTAGCTCAAGAGCTCCTGAATTGTGTTTTAGATTAATATCATCCCATCAAAAATGTGCACATGCACAGAATAATCACAAACAGAATCATCATTCATGCAAATGTGCCTGCTCAACCTTTCCATTTAATGGGTAAAACCTTCTTCTTCAGAGGCATTTTGTTCATCCTGTGTTTGTTTAAAGAGCACACGCCTGTGAACCTCCCTGATACACAGTCACCTGAACGAAGATTTTAGTTTTTGGGACTCTAGATTAAAACTCTCATCACTCTCCCATTTAGGTTGCTAAAATGATAAAGCACACTGTGAGGCCTGCTTACAGTCTCAGCATAATACTGCATTATATACATAGGCCTATATGTAATGCATAAACAATAACAACGATGCTTTATTAATCCCTCTTGAGAATTTCTTTTTGCCTATGTAATCTTGCTCTCCATGACAGTAAACTATGAATCTGAACATGTGACTGTTCTGTCAAGGCTTGAACCAGTGACCTTTTTATCCCAGGAACAAAAGCTTAGCCCACTAAGCTACATGCTTCCCTCACACAGCAATATAATTATGTGAAATTGATAATTCCGCCAATGCAGTATTAAGCTGAGATTGTAAGTAGGCCTAATCATTTTCACTGTGCTTTTTCATTTTAGCAACCTAAAGGGGAAAGTAATTTTTAATCAGGAGTCCCAAAATCCAAAATCTAGGTTCAGCTGTCTGCATCTCGGGAAGGTTCAGAGTCATGTCCTCTTTAATAAACAATGCACCTCTGAAGAAGGTGAGGGTTTTACCTATGAAAAGGATAGGCTGAGTAGGCAAATTTACTCAAATATTATTCTGATTGATCTTTCTGTGCATGTGCAGGTTTTTTTGGGTTAAAATGAATCTATAAACACAATTAAGGATCTCTTGAGCTAGACACACCTGAAAGTTCACAAACCCAAGCCCAAACACAAAAACACAACTCAGACCATCTTGTGCATATTGCTGGTTACCTGTAGGCAAGTCGTTAATTTTATTTCACTCAATGCTACTTCATCATAGAGTCATTCGACAATTTATTCTTACAAATCTTTTAAGAAATGCTGACATACCACAGCTACATGTGTACTTAGGCATCCAGTTAATATAACTCAAATAGCTTTGTTTCGGTTTTAACACAAAAGCAAAGAGTGCAAGTCATTCAGCAGCTCAACTTTGCCCTTCTGCAAAGCACTCTGGTCTCACCTGGAGGTTAGGCTGGTTTTACAAATACCACAGTAAACTATGTTATTTTTATCTTACATACATAGACTATAGGTAGTAAAGTAGTTTTGTTTATTTATAGTCTACGTGATTATTTGCGCACCCTTATCCCTGTTGCATCACCTTTTCATTGCTCATTTATTGTCCATTTGTCCACTGATGTTTGCCCCATCACCCCACGCAGGCATACCCTCCCCTGTATTAGAACTGTGGCATAAAAAACATACGTGTTATTCAAAACACGCGACAATACAACTTGAAACTCAAATACATTATAAATTAATCACCGTAGCATAACAAAAGAACCAGGAAACGCTGACAAACAACAGGTGCCGCACAGCTGTCGGAGATCGGCGCTGACTCCGGTCGCTTGACCGGTACGTGAAAGTTTCTCCGTCGTAGCGCCGGGTCCGAACTATCAAAGGCGGAGAACCGGGAGTTTCAGCGGACCGACGTCATCGGGATTCTGAAAACCGGAAGCCAAAAGTTTTTTTTTTTCTTCACGCGCAAAGTGATAGTGGAGGAGAAGCGCGAGGAGGGACGTGAAGTAACGGCGGCTGAGTTTTCACGGCTCCAGCGAAGGGCGACTGGGATAGACGCACACACGCACGCAACCATTCCTGGTCAACGGGCCACCGACGACACACACATTAGCCATGTGGGAGCAGGACGAGTTCGAGAAACACTGGCGGAATGAGTTCCCCGACGGCGACGTGCCGAAAATGGACCTTAACTCTGTGGAGGACGTCGAGGAGGAGCTGGAAAGATGCAAAGCGAGGCTGAAGGTGCTCCAGCGTGAGGTGTCCATGGAAAGGTTCAAGGTGATATACCTCCAGACTACGGTGGCCCGGCATAGAGGCCATGAGCAGCGGGACGGCGGCGAAAAGTTGAAGAGACGGATGGATGTGAAAGCAGGGGGGACGGAAAGAGGGGTAGCGGTGGGGGGACAGCCCGAGGAACCTACACGAAGGAGGCACGGCAACGACGGCACAGACTCCGGGCATGTCGTGGGCTCTGCTAGGAGTCCCCGGACAGGGAGACGTCTCCCCGCGATTCCGCGGAAGCACCCGTATCTCTGCATACAGAAAGTGGCAGCGCCCGGCCGCACGCAGCCCGACAAAGCCGAGTCGGAGCAGGACACCAGCGACCACGAGTACGAGGACGTGGAGCTCAACGAGAACTTCATGCGAGGAAATCTGGTGACCCCCAGGGCCGAGTCCCACCGGGACGTGGTCCGGACCATCCGTCTTAGCAAGGATTTCGACTCCAGCGACGACGGCAGGCTGTCACCGGCCAGTATCCCGGTGCCGTGCGGCTCGTCCCGTGGCTCCGGCCGCAGTACCCCTGAGAGACGGAGCGACGACTACCTGAGCTCCGACCATGAGGACTCCTCATCCGCCGGTGAGCATCCGCGACTCCTACTGCTTTTTATCTCTCTTATCCTACAGGAGGAAGACCTTCAACCGTTAAATACTTTCAATAAGGTGTGTTTAACCTGTTAGGAGAGTTACCTGCATTTCCCCCCTGACTTGTAGGTGCGAGAAACTGGTACTGAAATTTAATGAAATGTTAAGCTTTTGTCTTTGGATATCTTGGATTTCTGGAGAAAAATGTGACGTGAAAGTGGTGGCATTTAGGTGCTGGCATGGAGATCTGGAGGTGGTGGCATGTGGACCAAAAGGTCCAGAAACACCAGTCTAGGATAATTCACCATGACTGAGCTGTCTGTGAGGTTATGGGAGACTCTGAGTTTCCTGGGGCTTGGTGTTGACTTTCAGATCAGTATCATGGGGAACCTAATATTCCGAGATTCTTATTCTTCATAGGTTTAAATGCCTCCTCGAGTCAAATCTTGCCATTAGTGTTATTAGCCTGTTGATGTAGTTAGTGTTTGTTGTTTTTCCCCACATCTTTGTATTTAAAAAAACTTTCAGTGCACAGATGGTACGTGTCATTTGGAGGTGTTTTAATTATCCATTTTTTTTAGTATGTTCCCAAACAGTTGTCCACCTCAAAACCGTTTAGAATTCTGCCATAACGCCTCAGGGTATATCTAAAGGAAGTTGCCTTTCGGGATCAGGCTTAAGCCTTTTCTCCCTGTGTGTCAATGATGTGGGTATGAAGGGCTTACAGGAAGAATCTGCTAGTTGTGGTGGTGGGGGTGCTGCAGTTACTCATCCTGAGTTCCATTGGTTCGTCACAAGGCCATCTTTGTGTTCTCACTGGGAGGAATTTGATCATGTTCGGGGGTTTAATACGATGGTGGATTAGTAACCACCAGTCGTCAAGCATCTTATGTGTGGGCTGTTCAAAGAGATGTGATGTCACCCCCACTCCTTTTTGAAGGCTTTTGTTAGGAAAAACCTTCCCCTTTTATAGGAAGGCTATTGTTATGAAGCAGTTTTCCTACTTCGACTCATTTATACAGTGTGTCTTTGTGGCCTTGAGGAGACTTTTGCTGAGGTGTGTCCTAAGACTGTACAGTGTGTGGCTGCTGGCTTCTGGCTCTGAACTTCAGATCTTTAAATCTATCTATCTGTCTATCTATGCTTTTTTCCTAATTTTTCTTTCTTCTACTGTCATTCATTTGCATTTTATGCAGTAAAATTTGTCTCTGGCGATCACGATTCAGGGTTGTGGAATTTCAATCAATCCCCCATCACAGCAAAATTCTGTGTTTTATGGTCATATGCCATATCATTTCATTGCATGTTTTTGCTAAACATCTTCCAAATAAACTGTCGCTTCTAGCAGGGCTTCCATTACCTCAGTTATTTTATTTAAGAAAGTTGTAGACTGGTGGTTTGAAATTAGCTTCTCTGAAAAAGAGGTAAAGCTGTCAGATAATTTGTGGAGCTTTGTGAAATATATTAATATCAGTTTTGGAGAAGCCCTTCACCAGCCAGAACAACCTGTTAGGTCAGTGTGTTTTTCCTGTGGCCCTCTAGCATATGGCGATTCCATAATTCTGCATTCCCTTTAAAGGGTGCTTTTCCACCGCACCAGGTACCTTACGTTTGGTACTTCAAGAAAGTACCAAAAGTACAATACTTCAAAGTATTCGTTTTCCACTGGCATAAAAAACCGGTACCAGCACTCAATGACATCACAGTGCGAGGCGGGGTATTTTGCACTGAATTTGAAAAATGCCTGTATATTATAGGGCTTGCAATTTAATTACTATTACCTTTCAAGATTATCTAGTAGATTTTTAAAAGTCAGTTTGAAGTTGAATGCCTTCACTGCTTTTGCATGAGCGCTGCATGCGTTCTCCGAGACGATCATAATAATTTTCATCCTTGCTGTTTAAATCACTAATAGATGGATTTTTGAGAAATTTGTTGAACTCCTTTTTTTTATTATAAATACCCCAATATTCATTACAACAAAATCACATTGTAATACTTAGAAAATTTCCAATACTGTGCTGTTCTAGTATATCATACAAAATATTATTATTATTATTATTATTATTTTTACCTTGTTTATCGTTGTTTTCTGAGTTCACAATTGTTTTCAAGATGGCGGTTGTATTGTGTTTCAGAGGCAGGCTATTTGCCTAACCATTCAACAAAGAAAGCATTTCAGGTCCCACCCCAAAGTACCATAAAAGTACCCCACTGGTACTTTTGGTACTGGAACTTTTGCTATGGCTGTTTTGGTTACCCTAACTGAATAGCCAACTGAGCGTTTCCTTTCTGTCAGAAGTTGTTATGCCCGTCCTGGATATGTTTGGCACAGTCCTGTTTTGTTGTGTTTTCTTTTGTAGAATTATGACTACAATAAATTTAAGAAAAAAATCATCAGTTGTGATCTCAGTTCTGAGCAAAAGAATTGCGAAACATTTTTTCCAGAATTGTGCAGCCCTACCTCAGAATAAGCAAGGTGAGTACAGGTGACCTATGTTTTATAGTAAATTTTATATTACAGTATTTAAAAAAAAATAATCCTCTACTTACATTACTTATGTAAAGTGTATGAGTTGAAATAAATCCCAGTTTGGTTTTCTGCACACATCTCCACTCCACTCCACAAAGGAACCAACTCTTACATCTTTACACCATAAACATTGTATTCAGTAGTACTCCTATCTACATTATTTCAGTAATACAAACTGAATTCCTAATACGATTGAGCTCCTAATATTCTTCATTACACACACACAATTGCACACTGCACGTTAATTTGCCTTTTCTGGAATTTTTCTCTATTTTCTTTATTTAATATACTGGGGAGTGACCAGGTTTGCATTTCACTTTGCATTGTTGTACCTGTGTAACTATGTATGTGACAAATAAAAAATCTTGAATCTTAGTCTGCATTAGAACTGATGTGATTTGTCAACGTAGTCGACATCAGTATTTTAAATCGACAAATCTTTTTATTTTACCCTTATAAAATGCTTCAATTCATTATAACAATTGTTTTCCTTTAATTTCACTATATCATTTGGGAGATTATTGCTACATAAAAAGGTGGTTTTACTAAAGGGGGCATCAGCACTATTCACGAGGGCCTGAAGGGTGCTATTCTGGATCGCCAGAATAAGCAAAACTACTAAGTGTTGTCTATTCATGTTTATTAAATTACCATTAGTACGGACAGCTTTTTAATATCTTTTGTCCTTGTAGTTGCTAAATATAGTCATTAAAGCCATAAAGTTACCTTAGAATTTTCACTGAAGAAATGTTTGAGAAAATGTTTAGGCTAGAATCTGGGCTTATTTGTCGTTGATTGATGGTGCACGTTGGACTTGTTGGGACCAGTGCTATTGTAAAACTAAAACTGACATGAAAATGGACACTAAATTAAAGGAAAATAATTTGTGAACTGAAATACAAATGAAAACTATTTACCAAAAACACTTTAATCAGCAAAAAGCTCTTTTAAAATATGCTCTTTTAAAATATGTTGTGGTTGCAGTCCATTTCTTTAAAGCTACTTCTCTTATTACTTCCA
Source organism: Mormyrops boulengeri (assembly GCA_026781065.1). Classification (NCBI taxonomy): domain Eukaryota; kingdom Metazoa; phylum Chordata; class Actinopteri; order Osteoglossiformes; family Mormyridae; genus Mormyrops; species Mormyrops boulengeri. Next base: position 16,181,405 of record JAODLD010000113.1, on the reverse strand, counting down.
CGATATACCAATACAGTAGCATGCGGTGCTCGGATAACCAAGTTTAATAAGCATATAGATGTGCTGAATTTATTCAGATTACAGTACTAACTTTTGGGTATCACAATATGCATCTCATTAATATTTTAGACATCTGCTTATCGAAATGTGGGCGAAAATAATTTCCTTATAGTGCTGAAAACCTGGCTTTCATTATCTAAAGCCCTGCAGTGACATACAGTTTGTTGTTGTCAAAATAAAATTAACTTAAATTGTAATTTGATTTTCTCGATTAATTGGACAAACGGTAAAATAGTTTATAGATTAACCCATAGAAAAATAGTTGTTAGTGGCAACCCTAGTCTGCACAGTTACATGATTCTAGTTTCATGTAAGTCTCATGTAGTATTTGTGCTGGCACCATTTTTCACAGGTATGTGCCCCAGTCTGGAAGGTTCAAATCCCATGGCCGGTTGAATAATCATATCACAGTTAGGCCCTTGACCTATAACCCTGACTGCTCTGGGGTACTGGATCCTCCCTGACCTTGCTCTTTGATGCCAAGCTTTTTCACTTGCACATTGCTTTGAGTAAAAGCTTCTGCAAAACAAATAATGTGTATCTAATGTATCAAGTTTATCTGTTTGTGGGATCTGCGTAAAGCCACTCCATCTCACCATTTATTTCTTCCAAATTTCTCAAGTCAGAAGTTAATGTTCTCATTCTCTGTGTTGATCAGTTGGACTGGATTCACAGTCATTATTTACATTTAAGCAATGTCAAAATATAACTTTTATGGTCAGCTTCTATTAAAATAGAAGGAAGAAGTTTCATCTCTGTGACCATTGACATAATCCGCCTGTTGTGGTGTACCGTTAGATTGTTGATTTCCTTATGATCACACTTGCCCTAGTGTTATTATGCTGGGGACAGTTTTTTTTTAGTGTGTGAACAGTTGGAGGATTTCAAAGGAGATCGAGCTACACTACAGGCAGGCAGATACTCGCACACACCTGGTATTCTGTTGTAGCTGATGCTTCACCATAATGCAGGGGAATCATGCTAACATTTTGCCTGTCATTTGCTTTTTTGGGAGGCTGAGGGAGTCTCTGTGATGATAAATTCCTACCTGAGCACGTGCCGCCGCACATTTATCACCCCTTCCCCAAAGACAAACTCTGCTTGTTCAAACTCATCCAGTCAGTCCAGTACACAGAAGCAGCCAGCTGGCTCTTTGTCAAGACTGCATGTGCCAGGGAGGATATTTACTCAACATTCAAAGGCCAGAAGTCTGTAGCTGTGCTGCCTGGTCTCATTCAGGTCCTCTGTCTGTGAGTGCCTCCTTGAGTGGTACTGGGGCTGCATGGTCTCAGTCAGGTCCTCTTGTATCTTTCTTGGCCACTTTGAAGCTGTTTTTTAATTTCGTTCTTATTTTCCCCTTTGCTCCCTTACCACTGTTGTGACTTTGCCTGACTTTTGTTGCCAGACATAGCTTTTTTTGGGGAAATGCCACACTGTGACTGCTTCAGTAATCAGTCTGACTTTTTTATAGAGTGTGAAGTGCAGCTGATCATCAGCAGACCTTGCGTCACCCTGGCCGGTCAAGCTGCTGTATAGCACGCAACACACAGGAAGTTTACAAGAACTGCAGTGTCTGCACCCATGCATGTTAGGACAATCGCACACTGTCATGGTGCAGTATGATCTGGCTGATCTCTGATCTTTCTCATTATTTGCCTGCTTTTACCATTTCCCATCTCTGAAGTGACATGAGTGTCTGTACTTTATCTTACACTTCAACACTTCAGAGTCACACAATTTTTTTTCTTGTCTTTTTTGTGACAGTCTGGTGTCTTGGCAGCACAAAGACTCTCGATTTGCTTTTGCTCTAACCACACTCGGGCCCCTCTGCAGATTTTTACTTTGGGGAGGAGCATCTACAGTTGACATTCCGTTGCTTTCTGTGTGAACTACATTTATGCATTTTACCAGTGTAAGGATCCTCAAACTAGGCAGTTTGCATTGTGTTTTCTGGCTTTTGTTCTATTTAGCCCCATACTGAAGTTGATTTGCGTTATTATATAATCCTCACTACAACTACAGTTTTCGTATTATGAGTTATTTCATTTTTATTATGTAAGTGTATACAGCATACTGTGTCATATTAACTAATACACAATACCAGAGTATACTGCATCGTATCATTATCAGTATGACTGGGAAGCATTAAGTTTATTTTTGCCCCTGGATTTTAGAATGGGGGTTGTGTGGTGCTGGCCCCAAACCAGACTCTGTTTCTCCTATGAAGATATTTCATCTCTTCTTTCTCGTCAGTCACTGTCTTCCTTCCCAGTCCGCCACTCTCATTTTTGATGCTAATGGACCTAGTTGCTATTTTCAGTATTGTTGCAAAACATGATGCAATTTAATGCCCTGACTGCATTTTGCAAAACTGCAAATGTCGTGGCCAGCCCACCGCACCTCTTGGCTTTCACATATGCCCCCTAGGAGCTTATTGCGTGCTCTGGGCTGTCGTGGTGCTTCAGTGCACCGTTTCTGCATGTTGGCATTGCATGCACACAAGTGCAGTGGTGTGGTTACTGAGGTGCTGCTGAGAAGTCCAGCTAACGTTCATCACCGAAAAAATGAAATTGATGCAGTGTGAGATGTAACTGAATTCCGTAAAGATCCCAAATTCAAGAAGCCCTGTCGTATACAGGTGTACAGTGAGTGCTGTACATGTTGTGTAGCTTTGACGCCTCGGTGAGAGATTACATTATTTCTCATACAGTAATGATGGTCTTTTTGCAACATGGCACTATACAGCTCAATACACACTAAATTGTTTTAGAGCTAAGGTTGCATTCCTAAACGTAAGATCATCATAAAATCAAGCAGCTATGGAGATACTTGGGCCTCTGCCTGTATAAGACATTATGGTATTCTTTTGAAGATATTCTGGTCAGCAGTTCAAGTTTGAGATGGGCTCTGAGTCAGGTTGTGAAGAGAGACTGCTATCCTGCCTTCCCGAAGCTCGGGATGGTGGTGCCACCTATTTCCAAGCCTTTTGACTGTGAGCAAGCACTGGATATTACTCAAGATGTACTGTCCATTCTGATACAGTAGAGTCTCGCTTGTCCGGCCTTTTGGTTATCTATCTGACTTTCCGTATTATCCGACGTCCCACCTCAAAAAACAACAACAAAAAAACGCATCAATCGGCAACAAGAACTGCAAGTTGCGAGCGTAGTCTATTTTTTGTTGCTCCTGACTCTACCGCAGCTAATTAGTTACTCCGACTGTACAGTGGTGTGCCCATCTACACTAAAACATGATTATTAGGTTTGTAATGTGTAAAATTACAACGTAGTTTGACGTTTAATAGGCTTTCTCTTAACACCTCTCATTATCCGACATTTTCGCTTATCTGACGTTCTGCTGGCCCGTTTGTCAGATAAGTGAGACTCTACTGTACTTAATTATTGAAGGGCATTTAACTGTCAGGCAATCTACTCAGTAAAGTAATTCATGATTGTTTTTTTGATTGAGCAAATGTATTCAGGAAAAAAAATTATGCTAGTTACAAGTGCTAGTTAAGTTGTTAGTTAAGTACCGCAAGGTGGCCTTCGGGTTATGGGTTCATGTCCACAGCCGGTTCTTTGGGTCAGGTATGACTGAATCCTTACACATATCGAGCCCTGAGTTCTGGTTTCCTTCCAGCAGGGGGGGATTTGCAGGTGTCATTCTCAAGGCTTAGTTTGTAGTGCCTCTGAAAGGTCTTTGAATACTAGTGGCAGGCATTTTTATATCTGGATATATCTAATCTTGGGCTGCCACTAACGACTATTTTTCTATGGATTAATCTCTAGACTATTTTACCAATTGGTCGATTAATCTAAATGATTAATTTCCCTCCAGAAAATTAAATTTACTGTTTAGGGTAAGTAAATTTTATTTTGACAACAACAAACGTATATGATTGTAGGGCTTTAGATAATGGATGCCGGGTTTCCGGCACTATATGAACATTATGTTCGCCCACAATTTGATAAGTAGACTAGTAGTATGTCTAAAACATTAATGAGATGAGTATTGTGATGCCCAAAAGTTAGTAATCTGTATAAATTCAGCGTATCTTTAAGCTTATTAAATTTGGTGCCAAATGCTACTGTTTTGGTAATACCTTGGAAGTGATAAGCACTGAAGTGGCGGTGAAGAAAGGGACAGCCTAGCAGCCACATCCTCTTTTAAAAGAGGAGATATTGTGGATAAATAAGGTGTTGGTGGTGTGCCGGGACTTTTTGCTGATTAAAGTTTGGCACATTTTTTTTGGTAAATATAGTTTCCATTTTTTCAGTTCACAAATTATTTTCTTCGATTTAGTGTGTTCATTTTTGCTTCCATTTATGATAACACTGGTCCCAACAAGCCCAACATGCGGCAACACACACTGGTACCCAAGGGCGGTCCTAGCCTGTTTGGTGCCCTGGGCGAACACCCCCTCTGATTTAACCAGGTAAACATATGTTTGTTTATGTATATAAAACGTTATGCCACACACACACACACACACACAGGCTACACACAATCACACCTGAAGTGGCCACAATTGGGTCTTCATCCTCGGGATCAGACATTCGTGGAGACACATTAGTGGCTGAGGAGGTGGACGGCTCACCTTGGGCAGTGGCAGTGGCAGAGGATGCCCCTGAATAGAAACCCAATATAAAACTCTGATACGTGCATGCATCATTTTCATAATTAAAACAAACATATAATT
>JAODLD010000113.1:16140396-16159151 GCA_026781065.1 Mormyrops boulengeri | reverse complement strand
ATTGTCGTGTTTTTTTTGGGGCTACTTTTTCACCCAGATATTATCGCATCCGCTTTGCGCTGATCAAAAAAGAAGGATTACCAGCAGCTCATTTCGGTGGGGGTTGGGGAGAGAAAGAGGAAGAGAGGCGGAGAGAGAAGGAAGCAAAGGGAAAGAACAAGCATGGAGCACCTGAGCACTCGCAGCCTCCCTCGGCTTTCGTGGATAGACACCCTCTACAGCAGTACGTATCCTTGCTCTCTAAAGCCTTTCCTTTAGCCACCATGAAGATGCCAGGGCATCCCTCATCGCGACTGGGTCTCCACTCATCGGCAACGCCAAACGGTGTCGCTGTGCGTCTAGTCAGATGTGATGCCGCGGATGCCTGCTGGTACTGCTGCCAGTGTCGCCCAGGGGCTCGACTTCCCACTGGCTGCTTTGTCACTTGACTTGAGCCACAAGCCTCAGCAGGTTGCGGGTTAGTGTGGGTGCGGGCCTCCTAATGCAGGGTATGCCGTGTCAATGTGAGTAATGGTGTGATTCGGTGCTGATAAGATGCACAGGAGATGCTCAGGCGTTGGATCAGCTGTGTTGTTTTGCTGGCATTCCCGGGAATGTGGGCTCCCTCTTTTGTGAATTATTATTCATATTTCGCTCTTTTGGCTTTCCTAAATGGTCGCCCTGACTGCTTTATCACGGGTGCTTGTCCTGTAGGGTGCCCAGTTTTGTCGATGGGCGAACCTGGTGCTTGTCAGGTGGCGTAAATGCTAGAACCAGTGGGGGGTTGGGGGAGGAGCATTTAGAGCCTGGTAGCCAATCCCAGCACCTACCTATCCTCCTCCGATGCTGACCGATTCCAAAGAGACCGAATGCCAATCCTGCTCCTTCCCAACCTGTCCTCAGGAGACACGATTAAGTTTATGTAACAGCCTGTTCTTTTTGTTTTCCATTCCGTGTTTCAGGGTTATAATCCCATGATGCTTCTGCAAGGGCAGGGTGGGGAAAAGGGCACACTGTGTTGTTTTGGGAAAGTTTCCTTGTGCGACCTGGTTAAAAAAACACATGTAATGTAGCGATTGGTGTGGACTGCTTAGTGTGTGCGTGTCAAGAGTGTGTTGGGGGCTGTGATTGTGCGTCCCTGTTTTGTTCATGACAGATGAAGGTCCTGCTTAAATCCAGGTTCCTCCGTTCACTTGTGAGTCTTCATTTTCAGTGCTGCCAGTTTTGCTTTGATGTATAAATACATGTAAATGCATTTCACAGCATTGTACCTGGTGTCCTTATACATCTTATTAATACTGTGGTTCAATTACATTCTCAAAGGGCACGATTAATGTATGAGTGCAGAGTTGTACAGCTTTAATGACTTTGCCATTGTTTAGGATTGTAAATCATTCTGCTGCCCTGTTTAAATAAGCTGTGCTGATAGAATATTGTTTTTAATAAGGGGGAGGGACAATGACAATGCACTAGAATGGCATTGTACACCCAAGAAGGTGGCAAGATTCAGAAATCGGGCCATCCATTTCTGTGAGTTGAAATAACACTTCCCACATGAAAGGAAAACAAACGAAAGTAGTGCGATAAGTAAAATTCTGTGGATGTTGAGTGGTGTTGACTCAACACTTGGTGTCTGGAGTTGAGGCTCGTTTATTGATAATTTGGTGATGGTCCGTTTGTTGTGCACTTTCCATCAGATTTTTTTAAGACATTTTAGGCTTTTAGGAGTAACAGAGTTCAGCATTCAGCAAGAAATGTAAGGCAGTCCCTGTGTGTCCTAGCTATGTTTTTGTCCCAGCGTAATGGTGCCGCGTTGTCAGCTGCTCTCCGCTTGTCTGGAGACCTGGCCGTTTTCTCCCAGGCTACCATGGACTATTTTAGCCTATAAACCACCTAGGTGGACAGTGGGGAAGGTGGTGTGCAGAAAGCCCAAGGGAACACTAGCCGCCATGTCATGTGCCCTTGTTTCGCTGCGAAATGTGGCCCTTCTCGGAGTTTGTCTTGACACGGATAGCGGAATGCAGAATTCTTGTCCCGGTTTTGTGTGGACGCTGCTCCTTGGGGTAATCTGCCTATTCAGAAACGGTGGTTATGTAAGCATGCAGCCGGCCTCAGCGCCGCTTCTCATCGCTGCCCCCTTTGAAAGATGTTCCTGCTGGGGCAGAAAATCGGCGTGTTTTTCTGTATAATTGGGAAGAATTTTGAACAGCTTAGTGATTCAGTTGGGAGAGTGGGTTTCCACAAAGCTGCGGTGGCCCATCCTGTCCTGTCACTTGTCATTCCTCTGCCTTGAGGACTGATCTTACAACATCAGCATGATGGGTGCACCCCCCCTACCCCATTTCCCCAGGCACCCTGAAGGTGGCTTGTCAGGAATGACACTGCCGCATGCTGGAGTCTGGCCAGCCTCCGTCCAGGGGGCCACTCGCCATTGGGAAGGGCCGCGGCAAGCTCGCTCACGGACACCTCCTGCGAGATGGGGAAGCTCCCGCACTGCGTCACCTTTGCCCTTGAGTTTGGACCAGGGAGGCGACCTTGCTTGCCCCATCTTGGGCACTGTCAGCACCCCCTGGCCCTAAATGGCGAGCTGATGTCCCGCCTTTTATTAGCTCTTCTCACTATCGGTAGGCGGTCTGCCAGCCTGTGCCAGCATGTTACGCAATTTGGTGGTAGTTGTTCTGTGCTGTAAGCCCTGCCCACTTTACCATTGAGCCCATCACTGACCTGGATTAACGTTTGCTTCGAAATCACTCAGAGTTTCTAAAGTGTGTTTTTGTCTATTCATCCTATGTGGGGTTTCCAGATCATCTTTTATTTATTCGTCTTCATTCTTTTGTTTATTCAGGTTGAGCTCAATGCACATTCACATTTTGAACATGAGGTTCTGTTCACTTAAATTACCCTATTGCCCATATTTGAAATGGGAAGCAAGTGATTTTGGGGAGTGGAATTTCCTTAATAATGTCTTGGTGTGTTTAAAGGACTTGGATTGTTTATTGGTTGTTGTGTGATTTGACCCTCAACAAACATGTAATGGAAATTGAGCTTTTGAGGCTGGACTGAAATGATGTTGCTGGAGCTGCTGACCACGAGCCCACAAGCTGCATATTGCTGTCTTGCATAGGGCTGGACTGTGATCCAGTAGCTAGGTGCTGCTTGTGTAGCTGGAGGGTGAATTCCAGTTCCCAGCATTATGTTCAGGCTGGTGCTGGGTCTTCGTATGTTTATATATTCCGTCGTGCAAATAAACCGTGTGTGTGATCAAACTCAGTGCCTCTTGTGTGATGGGGGATGCCAGCATGCCCACTAGAAAAGCACTGTGCCACTCTAACGGCAACGCACTGACCTCTATCAGGATTGCTGGCTCGTGGTTCTGCCCCAGTTCTCTCTGGGTGTTTGATCCTCTTTGCAGCCCTTCATCTGCTCTGGATCCTGACACTGTGGACTCTGGTACAGACACTTTCTCTCATACTGTATACCTGTTTGGGGTCAGCATCCTTTGGCACCTGGCTGAAGTGGCATTACAGCATCTGTAAGCTTGGCATCTGAGCAAAGCCTCCTGCTGGCGGCTCCTCGAAGGTGCAGCCAGAGGATCACGAGGCCCTGCTGCCCCGGAGGCCCCCAGCCGTGGAGTTAGCCTGCGGCCTGCAGCCGTGATCCTGTTACCAGCCACATCGATGGTGTGTGACCGCAGAGCTCTGGAGCTCTTCTCCTACACCCACGGGGGGCCCATGGACAGCAGCTGTTGTGTTTGTGTGTGTGGGATTGTGTTTTGCTGTCAGGGCAGATAGGGGAGGTTGTGCAACCAGAGACGCGAGTCGTAAACATTTAAATGCAGGGCTATTTAGACCTTTAGTGACTTCTGGCTAATATACGGCACATTATTTTATACTTGTGTTTATGCTTGTGTGTAAAGCGCGTAGCTCATGAATTCATCTTTAAATCCTGATGTAATTTTGTTAATTTTAATTAAAGGTGTAGTAGTCCCCTTCCTGAGGCCCTAAAGGCTATTCATCTGTCTTGCTCTGTAATGCTTTTTCTTATTCTGTAATGCTGTTGCAATGGTAGGCAGGTGAGTTTTTTTTTTTATACCAATTTCCTAGTTAATTTCCTAGTTAATCCTCTAGTGCAATGTTTCTGAACTCATTCCTTGGGGACCCCTAGACAGTCCACAGTTTTATTCTTTTCCAGCTCCCAGCACACCTGAACCGAGAACCTCAAATACTGGAAAGGAGCAAAAAAGTGGGCTATTTGGGAATCCCCGAGGACTGGGTTGAGAAATGCTGCTTCAGTGTTTTATCGTTTATGTGGCAGTAAAAGCGTTGGATCTGGTGTCTATGGGCCGTCTTCCCGCGAATCACGTCTTGAGAACTGCACTCCGGGCCAAGATTGGTGCTGACATTTGTTCATGGTGGGGAGAACATTAGGACTTATGATGCTTGACTGATGTGCTTCTTCTATTTTATGTTCTCAGTCCAAGAGATGAGCACAGAATGGTACCTGTGACCTTTTATGAATAGAAAACAAAGTGTGGGTTAACTGCTCAGGCTCAGGAATATCTGTCACCTGTTCATGTATCATCTGGATGAACATGCCATCCGCGTAGATCAGTTCACTGTGCCTATTCACTTGGAGTAAGGAGCAGTGCCCAGCATTAGCAGCATCATCATCAGCATCATCATCATCATCATAGCAGCTAATAAATGGTAAACAATACGCATCTCTACAACTGCCCTACGTCCTGTATGTCTCAAAGCAGTTTCTCCCTTTCTGGGTTTGAGCACTGCTGTCAGGGTCTGCCCGTTTCCCTCGTAGGTTCCAGTTCCATGTCGGGTTGTGAAAGGCTATAGCCATTTGTATTCTGTGGGAAACAAAAGCTTGCAGCCTCTTCGATGGAGGGGGAGGGATATGGAGGGAGGGAGAGTGAGAGAGAGAGAGAGAGTGAGGGAAGGAGGGAGGGAGGCGGGTGAGGGCTACTCTGGAGTTGGCAGCACATTTGTTCCCCCTCACTGCCCACCTGCAAGGATTCGGTCATTAGCATTGAGCTGCGCCGGGAGGCTATTGCCGAGGTGCCGTCCCTGTGTGAGGGACCGCTAGTCCTGGAACAATGTGGAGTCAACTCGGGACCCGCCTGGCTGGGCCAGGACATGGGTGGGTGTGGGCGCATGTGTGCGTGAGCGCGTGAAACACTTGCCATCCTCGACCTGCTCTCAGGACCGTGGCATAGACTGCGATCACCGAGGAAATGGTCGTGAGTGTAATTGGAGGCTGTTTCCATGGATACAGAGCGTGCTCTTGTCATGGGCTCCAGCATTGCTGGTCATTGAAATGAGTCATGGAGTTTCTTGCTGTGTGTCTGTGTGTTTATATGTGTGTGGTGGGAGGGGTTTTACTGTATCTGTGTCTCAGTGGCTCCTCCTCTAACAGCTGCTACCAAAGCTCCAGACTTGGAGGTGTACCCATTAGCCCCCAGGGCACAGTGAGCTACCCGCTTGGCTGGAGAGAGTGGAGGATCGTGATTGGCCCAGGCTGGCTATGGCGAGCAGGCCATGGTTTTTTGGTTGCCAGGGACCCACCGTCAGGAGGGGTTTCAGAGATGCAGGACTCTGAAGAGCCAAGCTGGTCGCTAAGAGCAGCCCTTAAGTGATGTGGGAAGGGAGCACCGGGACCTCGGCGGATCTGTGCGTTCAGGTGGTGTCCGTCAGCCAGTGACAAATGCAACGTGAGTTCAGTAATCTGAGCAGAGTGGTCTCATTGAAGCGCATGCTGGAAGGTGTGTGCGGTGATGCAGTGGGACCTCGCTTTCGTGGCCCAAGGTGTGGAAATGTTTTGATTTGCTGCAAGTAATCAAAATAAAATTCTCAGATTAACATCTGACAGTGTGAATAATGTGCCGATTTGCTCCCGCTGCTGTGAGCAATGCCATGTGTTAGATGGAAGGTTGGTTCTGTACAGAGTACCTCTTCGTTGGATGTGGATGGCTGTCCCCAGGTATGACGAGAGCTGAACTTTCCCTGCTGTAAATCCTGATATTAGCAGGCAGTTTGGCTCCCGTGAACTGTGCATTTAATGATCGCGGAGGCTTGTGGCCCTCCTGAGTTTGCACTTTTACTCCAGAGGGCTGGGCAGCATAACCAGAGCCCCCTTGGCCACACACTTGTGTAGGTACATGCACCCCTTTGTCCAAAGTCTTTTCCATCATGCTGCTGTTGCCAAGGTAACCGGTCCCTTGCAAAGAGGCGGGCAGTTAGGGCTGTGTGTGCTACTTGCTAGCAGACCCCCCCGTTTACCACTAGTGGGACAGCCCCCAGGGCACAGCATCGGCACCATACTCATGATGGGGGTGGGCTTTGTTTTTCCCTCACAGAGTGGATGTCACTGGCCTGTGTACTGTACACACACACACACACACTTGTATTTGTATCTTTCTGGGAACTGTACATTCATTAATATGGGGAAAAACCCTAATCCCAAATGTGACAACCTTATCCATAAGTAACCAAACAAAATGACATTTTTAGTTTTTTGAATGCAGTGCAGATTTTTTTTAATTGAATTTCTCCATGTGGGGACTAAAAGGGTGGTCCCCTCAGTGTCAAAATAACAGGTTTTTAATCACATTGTGGAGATATTTGGTCCCCACAGTGTAATATATACATCACACACACACACCCATCACAATACCTGTTTACCTAAATGTATGTTCTGTGTCATTTAGCTACTTCCTGCTATTGTAGGAGGTACCTCTTACTTCCATATGTGGCTTCTGGATGCTGCTGGGTGTAAATAAATTTCTCTAACTTTACACGGTTCTCCCTCATTCCTGCATGTATCATTCGCCGTTCAGACTCCTCACCCCCCTGTTTCGCGTGTGGCACTGAGCTGGTTGTAGAAGCTTTCAGAGGTGAGGCAGAGCCAGTTGTGCCCACCTGGTTGCCAGAAATGGGGGGGGGGAGCAGAATGGCAGACTGTGGTGTGAATGCTTTCTTTATAATGGATGCATTTTATCCATATCCTTCATGTTAATGGGTTTTTGGAGGTAATCTGTGGTATTAATGCAGCTCAAACTGCATGTGAATAGCAAACATTTTGCCTCACATGCTAATGTAGTAAAATGGCATGTATTTGTGGAAGTCAATCCTGGACATAGAATGTCAGTCACTGCTGTAGCGACATTGCTGGTGAGCAGTTATTCCATTCCACTGCCACTTAACCTCCATCATCACTGGGGGGGTCTCGTCTCTTGCTCTGTCCTGATTTGGATGCGCTTATGTGAAATGAGAGCGTAAGTTGAGTGTGTCGCCTGAATTTAGACATGGGAGAATGGCAGCTAGAATTTATTCACTGGAATGACATTTCAATACCACACCTTACAATTTGTGAGACAAATATTTGTGTCAGCTCACTGTAGCCTTGAATTTTTTTAATGACCGATGTCCGTGGGTTTTCTGTGTCTGTTCATGTGTGATGTGTACCCTGCCCCACTGCCCTCTAGGGGGCGACAAGGACATGAGTGTTGCCTGAACAGGCACTTAACGGTTACAATATTTGCCAAAATCCTGGTTAGTTCAAAAATGAAAAGGAACAAACATAAGGTGACCAAAAATTAGCCGCCCCCTTAGACACACTGACAGTTGAACAAATCCCCCCCCAAGCTTTTGCAGTTTTCACCACACTTATGGTGATATCATGGCTTTCCTATTTTTTCTCCCACATGTTCAGATCGGTGAGTCAACGGCTATACTGCAGGCCCCCCGGTTATGCGTGAGCCGTCTGTGCGTAGGTGGGCGTTGAGGAACAGTCCAAAAGCCTTCATTGCTGGGATTAGACAATGGGGGCGGAGCCTAGTGGGCGCCCACCCCCTCCCCTCGCTTAGAGGCTAATCCTCCTGACCTTAATGCATATGATGCTGAGCTGAGCCGTGGTTCCCGGGGAAGTTGGCTAATTGGAATGTATCATACGAGAGGCCATGGAAACGGATGGTGCCCGGTGCTCTAAAAGGCGCCTGGCATTGAGGAGACCTCTGCTTAGCTTCCCCCCACAGACACTGACCTCTCAACTGATTGACGGTGCAGTAATTTCCTATGCTGTTTTTCTGCCTCCTGATTTAAAATGCTGCACTTTTTTTGAACCGAGTACCAGAGATGTTTTCTATTCACGATAAAAATCCGTAGGGCTTCTGCATAAAAGTGGGGGGTATGTCGGCAAATCTGAAAAGGCAAATTGGGTTTGTGATGCATCTGAATGGGCCTGAGATCCATATTGATTGTCACCATTGTCGTTTTGTTGAAGCTCTGGCTTTCCGGAAGCAGGTCTCCCCATTAATGTGCCGTCTAAATTGCCTCTAATTGCCAGTCGCTCATCACTGCTCTGTCTGCGTTCCCATCATTCTTCATACTCTACCGCAGTCTTTGCAACTTTTCTTCGGTAGACAACAGATACACTAATTAAGGACTCATTTAACTAATATAGAGATCAGAGCTTCTGCTGTATTCTGAATGATCTCCTACTTTCTCCAGGTCAGCACTCATCCTCTGCCTTATGCTGCTTGAGTAATGTCACACATCCTTTTGGGAGGCAGAGGGCATTGGGGATTTTTTGAAATGCATCAGCACTCCTTTTTAAATTCCTGGGGAACTGACCAGGAGGTATCTGATGATTAGAAGAGGACGTTGTCTTTGTACACTCAGCAGAAAGATTGTTTGGTGCTGCGGTGGTCCAGTGGAGCATGGAATTTCTTAAACGATTACACACACACACACATTTGATTTGCTCTCTATACATTTTTTTCGGAGTGTTTGAAATCATGCACGAGTGAGGAATGGCCAGCCATATTTTTGCAGAATGCTATTGTCAGTGATATTTTATATTATTTATATATGTACCATTTTGTGTGTGTCAGATTTTGCTATACTTTGGGGATAAATTGTCTAATTTTCTATTTGTCTAATTTCTTTGACCTTTTGGTCATGTTTTCATTGATATGAGTTTTATTGTTTAAGATGTATTACTGTGAGACGAGTCCCTTGCTTTCAGACTTCACATGCACTGCGAATACCTTTTATCCCAAAGCTAGTGGTAGCAGACTGATAGACAGTTGTACTGATGTCTTATCAGTTGTTCTGTGGATATTTCCCAGATCATGCGTCACTATCTCGTTTATGTGTTGCCAGAGTCCAGCCCACCTGCAGCCTGGGAAGTATGTAAATGAGGTGTGTTCATGACCTCATCACTGAGGCTACTCAGTGCTAATCCATGCTAATGTGTTGAAAATTTTTTATGGGGGTTTCCAAAGAAAGATATCTACATCCACACTACCATTATCAATAGCGTTGAAAAAATCTTTTCCATCCAAACTGTACTGTGTAAAAAGCAAATGATGTAGCTTATGATATCGGCCTACACTGGGTATGTGCACTTGCTAATTTTATATTTTGTTTGTTTGTTGTAGCTAGAGCACAACGTGTTTGCCCATTTTTTTGACCAAGCAAAAATTTTTATAAATCTAGAAGTGATGAAATATGTAGTAATACTAATTAGTAGCTTTGAGTTATAAAGTTCAGTTTTGACTGTTGCTTACTCTCACACACATCCATGCATTTAAAGTAAATGCACGTATCATATTTAGCTCTTATTTAGCATATTTTATTCACTCTCTTCCCCTCAGTTTCACTGCATTCTTATCTTATTATAATTTATCTGCAGTAAGCAGCAATCGGTAAATTCATAGTTGTCTTTGCTTGTAAACAGCATAAATGTACACAAAACATGATTTAGCTGCATACAAGTAAGTAAAAGAACATTTTCCAGGTAGCGAAAGTCTTGTACGTCTCCATTTGAAAACTAAGGGAAAACATTCTTCATTCCTGTGAAGAATAACCTATCAGGTAAAGAGACATCGAAACAAAGAGAGCTAATCGGAGCTCACTGCAATTTTTTTACGTTTATGACCATCCACACTGATGCATTAACAGAAAGAATAGCCTCCAGACAGCGACTCTGCTCCTCAGAAAAAGATCCGTGGTAGTCAGGATGGAAGGCTAAATTGGAAGAAAATGTTTGCGTTTCTAAATGAAAAGGTATTAATGCAGACGTAGCCTGAGTTGGGGAGTGCCTGGTTTGCAGGGCAGGGGTCTTTTAGTTTTCCTTCCATTACAGTGTTTGCTGCCAAATGTGACAAGACCTCTGTAGGTTGTGTTTTGGGTGAACAAAAGCCCGGAGCACTTATAGCAGATGGAGGGCTAGATGATACATGAAAACCCAAGACCTCAGTGTTCACTAAAGCTGGGCCTTAAGTAGTGATCTTCCCACCAGTGGTGATGATTTGTCCTGACCGTCATCTGCACATTCCACTACATACCCACAGAAGACCTGTATACATGCAAGTGTTCTGGCCTGCAACTGTCACTAATGTGACGATCTTTCTCAGGATTGGTTGGTGATTGGTGACAGCCCCGTGGTGAGTGCTCTTGCGCCACATGTTAAAATGCTTCACGGTGATGCCTTAAATTTATGCAGCCTTCCCAGTCCAGGATTGGTCATTCAGGTGGCAAACCTTTAACCCTCCCCTGGACGGCTTCACACATAAATGATGTGGTCAGATACTCCAGTATTTACCCCCCACCCCCCTGGTTCCTGCCCAGCTCTTCAGAGCTGTAATTGCATCCCTACAGCTGTCCGGGTTACCCATCATCCTCCCCTCAGCTGGACTTCTGCTTGTCACCATCCTGAGCCTCTTGCTCGGCGAATGTGTGTAATGTCATTATAGCTTTGCTAACGAGATATCGTTATTTGGGAAGACTGGCATAAATGCAGGCTGCTGCCACGAGCCGAGGGAGGGAAGAGGAGAGATAAAAGACTGAAGCTGTTTGAGCCTGTCTGTAGCTTGAGGATTGTCAGGGTCTCGTTGCCAGTTGGCAATGCTTTGCAGTGCATTGTCATCGTCATTGGAGGCCGACCCGGCACTGTAACATTATGCACCCTGTCTGTGGCTTTTAAGGGTCTCATGCTGCACCTGTGCGGTAATCGAGGGCTGAGCCACTGGGCGATGCTTGCATTGTGAGTGCAATATGTTAGCCTGTCAATGGGCTGTGAGTCGCAGGATGGCAAAGTTGGTCTAGCCCTAGGTGTCTCAATAAAGATCCTTTTGGGGCCTTTAAGCCAGCTGAGGGGGGGCGGGGTTGTTGCTGTGATGTGCCATTTGCAGAAGTTGGGGTGTTTAAAGGGGTGGTGACTCCTGGCAATTTACCAGTCACTGCTGCTGCTTTTCAACATCTGAGTACTGATAATCCCGAACCTTCACCCCATATTAGTGTGAATAGAACATTTCCAGGCTGTTCTTTCCTTTTATGTATTTTTTTTAATGGTACCCGTTGGCTGGGTTGGACTCAACGAAAGTTCAGTTCGCACCTGATAATTGAATGCTAGCTCAGCTTAAAGGTTAGTGTTGCTGTTTCAATTAGCTTTGTCATGCGACCGCCAAACTGAGTCGATTTTGTAAAAAGAACAAAAAATAAAACAAGGCCTTACTTATGGTGGTGTCTGGAGGGTGCTTTCCCTCCACAATACCTGTTCTAGAGTGTGCTGTGTTACCTGACACTGCTCTTCAAAGGTTGTCAGTGGTACATGGTCCCAGCAGCCCTTGATAGTCGGCCAGTTTAATAAAGCTCGCCATTGAAACCTGCAGGACCAATGCCACATATCTAAATTTGTAAGCACCTTCAGCTCTACCATAGGAGGCGTTCGTTGACTCCATTAGTAGTTATTGATAAGCCGACCTTGGCAGAGCACGAAAGAGAGTGAGCATTTCAGTGCCAGGGACACTGCATCTCTTATGTACCTCTTATTAGACTGCAGCATTTATTAATGATGTTTACTGTGTAGCAGGAGTTAAAATAGAACATCTTGAAGGTGTCTTCTTGACATTGCTGCTGTACTGCTTTGTGACTTGACTTGATCTCTTTTTAGCATGTGATGGATAGTTACGGAGTCAAGGAAGTATTTTCCCCACTGGCTCAAGGGATTCTAGGAACTAAGAAATCTTTGAGGCCTCAAGTTTGAAGCGGCCTCCAGATAAAAGCTTCGTAGTCTCAGGATTTTCTGTCAAATAGATTGCTGTGACTAAACCCCTTAAATGGGGTAACAACGCGTCATTGCAGTTAAAAGCAGGATTACGTGAACTGCAGGGGTTCCTGGCTCTGCACACATAACAGCCCTCCAGGGACGGGTGACCCACATCAAGTGTTATCCATTTTCGATAGCATTGCTTCTGAGAAACAGTGGGGTGTTGACATTTGGTGATGTTCTGTTACTTCTGTGCACACTGGAAAAGGACAGTTGGTGGAGGGCATTGGTGAGTTGGCACCTTCCATGAACCCTGCCTGGCTCCTCAGCGGCAGAATTCAACCACCCCACGTCTGGCTAATGTAAGGAGCTCTGTCCGTGACTGAACCCATCCATGACTGACAGCACAAGCTTGGTTTTTCCTGTGGCTGGCCCAAATACCCTTAACACGGTCTGTGACGGCAATTTCACAGGCAGCGCTGAGCACCTTTCTTAAATCTGCATGTCACAGAATGTGTATGCAGTATGTGGTCTCCCCCATCTGGAAAGGGCAGAAAGATCGAACCCTTAAAATCGAGCCTTTTTGGGAAGCTGTCCTGCATCAGTCCAGCACATTCATAGTGCGATGTCTGTCCTCAAGATGAGCCCCCAATGGAGAGTTAAAGGGGTGTCCACACAGTAGGCCTTCCAATGTGATTGTTCATGAATAATGGTCTCAACAAGAGCCCTGTATTGACCTGTATTTTAAGGACCATAATAACCTTTAACAACAAACTGGACCAGCAGGTAAAGGTTCCCACTGTGAACTGACAGAAAGCAGCAGCTTTTGGAAAAGGAGACGTATCGTCACAGTTAGAAGACATTTGAATCAGTCATTAATGGGCGCTGGTTGGCTTGAGTTCAGTGTACTTTCTCAAGGGTAGAGCACTTCAAGATGGCTCTGATAAAGGTGAACCAATTATTCAAATTTAGTTTCTTTGCACGTAGCTGCTCCAAAACACAGAATCTTGATGACAATCAAGGATTAATGCCAACGTAGCATCAAGGTTTGTGCAACGTCTGCATCGTGCATTCGTACGTGTAATTTGTTCCCTGCTGGCAGTCAGCTGGATGCAGTATACAGACATTTACTTTTACATTCATCTATTTAGCAGAGGCTTTCATCCAAGTTTAACAAATGATGCATCACATGCAGTTAAGCTCGTCTTCTCCCCTTATGTTCACTGCTTTTGTGTTCGGCAGCCCATTGGTCATGGTTTGCGGCACATAAAATACACTTTCCTAGCTTTCTTTGCCGCTTACAGAAAGGGGCTTTTCTGGAGTGTGTGTTGTACATTACCCAAACCCCAAAAGATGATTGTGATGCCTGCTTTAGGATTTTTCTTATCAGTAGACCGTCGGCTTTTGGTTAAACATTTCTTTGTGGTATCACCCCTCTAAATATGCCTATGTAAATTTCAACTTTGCTCACGTCCCTCTTTTCGCTTATGCATTAGCGTAGCGTTGATGTGAGTCGGGGCATCTCTCCTGCTGCATGGAGTCCTGGATGCCTTCCAGAAGGACCGTGGCGTTCCACTCCTTCACTCCCACTGTGCTTGTATTTCTGTAGATGCAGCATATTAAATGGGTCCGGCTGCGGCACTTGGAGGGAGTGCAGAGCACAAAGGCTGCAGTGTTGGGTATTCAAAGTAGCAACTGCATGGTGATGCTGACTGTGTGGGAAATTCACACTCTGCCCCCACACTGATGTGCCCTGGTTAATATGACCAGTGTTTAACACACTACCCTGTGTCTCCTTTTGCCACTAACACTTATGTATCAGTAACCTGTTTAGGAATCGCTGCAAGGAGGTATGGAGAGCCAGCTCTGTGTTGTTCGCAGCAGAAAAGTTGAGGAACCCATAAAATGGCCATCCACCTTCGTCAGGGAGCTAAACGTGTGTGGCTTAGCTCAGTGTTACCTGCTTTGAATGGGAATTTGAATTAATTTGCCTGGAGCCCTTTAAGTCAGACTTCTTGGTCCTGGTCTGCGTCAGTGCTTCCATCTGCGCTTGGTTGAAGGGAGGTTCGGGATGCATGTAATGTTTAGCCAGTGATCCTGAGATCCGTCCAAGTGAAGTTGGTCGCATGGATTTCTTCTTTGAAGCTGCCTGTATTATCCGCTCTCTCATTACACCTAACGGTAAGACTGACGCTAAACGTGCAGGTATCACCACATTGCTTAGGGGCTCCGTTTTCAAACCTGCATCTGCCTGCGAGCTGTATAGGTGTGTCTGCCTTCTGATGATGATGATGATGCGGGAGTAGGACTCTCACTATCGATTATATTAATAACTGAGTAATCTACCGATTTTTAATCCTGACGATTCATCGAGTAGTTAATTATGTAAGATGATGCTGCTAAGAGATGGGGCTAACCATTTTAGCAGCAGTCATTTTCACGTATGGGAATCTCAGAAAGTAAGCAAAGTTATTTAAGTCAAAGTGATGACGGACTAGGTTACTCTGAGGGATAAATGGCTCGTATCAGGCTAACCTCACCGTCAAACCTGAATGTCTACTTTTAAGATTTATTTGCATTGCAGTTGAGCTGTGGTGATATTTAAATTGTGCCTTGTGAAACTCAGATGACTGCATTTTCATTCATTTTAACGTGAAGTGCTTCTACACAACTGATGCTTTTTCACTTTATTTTGTCACTCATCCGCTATGTGCCATCTTCCTTCCCCCATATTTCCGAGTAATCTGTAAGGAAGATTTTAACTGATGCTTTTAAATAATCTAATCATGAAGTGTAATTGAGTAACAGTGAATCTACACCAGAATCTGTCATGCCTGGAATGTGTCCTCATATTTGTCTGAATCTGTTTTTGAATATGTTGAACATATATCTATGTTGCAGAGTCTGTGTTGAAATACAAATTGCCCTGGTCTTGTATAAGGTTAAGTGTTCCTGACATAGAGGTCAGCAGATGTTTACCTTGTGGTGTACTCAATTGCTTTGGTGTGTTTTGTTACCCCCCAAGTCTAGGAGTGCAATGGTACATGTTTTTATACTGAAGATTTTAGATACAGGTCTTTCGTTTCGGTACGTGTACTGAACACATGCAGCAAATGCGGAACGTTTGTGTGTTTCCCCTGAGCAACATTCGGAAAGGGCGGATGAAGTTGTGCCACTGCGCATAGGCAT
This sequence comes from Mormyrops boulengeri, assembly GCA_026781065.1. Taxonomy (NCBI): domain Eukaryota; kingdom Metazoa; phylum Chordata; class Actinopteri; order Osteoglossiformes; family Mormyridae; genus Mormyrops; species Mormyrops boulengeri. The sequence continues at coordinate 16,143,920 of JAODLD010000113.1, read as the reverse complement.
ACGTCCTAATTTGAAGCTGGAAGTTGTTCATGTGAATATAAGTACAGCATGGGTGTATTTTAAAATGCTGTACCATAATGGATATTTATTTTGTTATGCTTTGTATTTTATGAGACAATGTTTAAGTTGCACATTTCTAATATGAAGCTGAAAGCTGCTAATGTGAATACAATATAGATCAGGTGTGGATAATTTTTTTTAAAATAAATTTTATTTTTTTATAAAGGTTCCAACAGTAATAAGAAAGACAGTCATACTTTGTTCAGTAAACCACTGTTTAATAAAGGAAAAAAAGAAGCAATTTATGTTTTGTTTCTTTTATCTCCGCTGTACCGAAAACGTACCGAACCGTGACTTCAAAACCGAGATACGTACTGAACCATGATTTTTGTGTACCATTATATCCCTACCCAAGTCTCTCATCCATTGTGTTTGTGGAAGTAGTAACAAGTATTCAACTTGAGGAGCCATTCCACCAAAGAGGAATAGAGATTTTATGTTCTGCTAGCCATGCAGCTGACCGACTGATAAGGGCACATAGCTCACGGTTTGAGATGTTATAATAGCTACTGTCACCTAATAGTCGAATACTGGTTCAGACACATGAGACAAAGAACAGCTAACAGCATACAAAGAACAGATAACGGCATACAAGTTAGACAACAGAAGTGCAGTAGCACTGTGAAAACAAGTAAGAGAGTGTGGTTTATTAGAATTGTAGAGGCTGTAATATTGCAGTGGTCCATCTTAGCTATTCACTTTGTGGTCTGCCTATATTATGGTGGTGTGATACCTCCATGCTTTGGGTTCAGTATTTATTAGTGTTTAGCCCCATTGCTTTTGAGGTGTCTGCACCCGGGCTGCTGAGCCTTTATTTCCTGAGGATCGTTGTGTTCCTGTTATGTTATTTCTGTTTAAAACTACTATTCTGTAACCACTGCTGGCTAATGGATTCCACTCCGGCCTTGGCTCTGTTTGTGGGGTTTGTCTTTTCTAACCAGCACTTTTGTGCTGATTTCATACAATGGAGGGATCACCCCATGCATCGTGTCCCTTGCCTTGTCCCATATGCTTCCTGGCATACACTTCAGACTCTCTGCAACCCTGCAGTGGATAAGTATTTATGGGAGGTGATGAATGGATGATCCTGTACACAGACAGAGTTGTGCATTAAAAGGGTCTCTCTTTTAGAAGCTTGGTGGGCTTCCTTTGTGGCTGTGTTACTTCCTTTCTGGTCACTCAAATGCCCCACCCTCCCCAACCAGCAGTAGTATAGCAAGCTCGATTTCAGACTCTGTTGGGAGGTGGGAGCTTTGTGCTTAGCCGCACGCTGAAAGCTTTTGATCTTCATCTTCTTCTGATATACCCTCCATATTTCAAAACATTTCCTGTTCCCATACCTCCACAGCTCCATTTGCCTCCTAAGAACATGGCCAACGTAGGCTTGCAAACCTTCTATTTTAAATTACATCGATTTTTTTTCCTTCAGAGGTATCATTGTGAGCTGTGCATGCCGCGTTGGTGTTTATCAGTTTGGTTACCTGCCAAACACCTCCTGTTACCTTATGTCTTCCTAGCAGCTGATGTCATATTCTGAAGTATGTTTCAGGGGAAGCCCGTCGGTCTGGAAGTGAATTCATTTATTGTAACAGGCGAAGCACATTCAGCCTTCTGGTCGTGTGATCTTTTTGTATCTCAATCACCACAGCCCTCAGCAAGACATGTGGTCTGGAGATGGATGGATGAATCTCTCTTGATGTCCCTGCTAGGCTTCTTTTCCACTTTTTAATATAAAATGAAAGGCCAGCAGGGTTTAATGAAGTGGTAGCTGGAGTGACTGATTTACGCACTCCACTTGCAGCTTTCCAGTAAGTTCCAGGCAAAGCCATTTATCAGAATTGAAAATGTTTACAGCCGTTGGTCAACCACTGACGTGAAATGCAACTCCGTCTCCACACCCATTACACTTTCATATGAATGTTTGCGGCTGTTCTTGCTCGGTAAGGATGGTATCAGGGAAGTGTAGCCACTGTACACTGACCCTCCTCCAGTAATGAATGCCACTGCTTTGAGCAAGCATCCCCATCACCTATCAGGCAGACATATCCAGCATGCAGACTCCCATTATGGCCTTAGCCTCCACTTCGCAGGCTGTGGCAGCCTGACCAGATATCATCAAGTTTGTGGGTAATACAACGGCCTGTATTGTTGGCAATGATGAGAGGAGGGAAGCGTCATACCTGGTCACATAGTATGAGACTAACAACCTCACACTGAACATCAGCTAGATCAAGAAGATAGTTGAGGATATAAGGAGAGGCAAGTGACATCACTTCCCATTGCTGATTGGAGAGACTGAGGTAAACAAAGTGGACAGCTTTCCTGGTTGTACACATCAGTGAGGATCTAAAATGGTCAAAGAACTTAGTGCGCCTTCTAAATTGAAGGCTCAAATTAAGGCACTATGGAGGGCATATCAACTTGCTGAATAGCTGTGTGGTTCTGCAGCTGTACTGTACAGGACAGTCACTACAGCAGGTGATCAGTTTAGCCAAGAAAATCACAGGGACCTCGGAGATCTCCCTTCATTGCAGGACATCTATCACAGGAGAGAATCTGCAGATGGGCCAGCAGTGTCATCGGCGATTGCACCCACCCAATACTCGCTGTCATGAAGTCTGGCAATCGGTACAGGAGTCTTAATACCAGAACATCCAGACTCTGGAACAGTCTATGCCCCCAGGCCAACCTGTTCCATGGAGGGCCGGTGTGGGTGCGGGTTTTTGGCATGATCTCTCAATCAGCCAATAATTAAACTGTGGTTCTTAACTCCAGTCCGGGGGATCCACTGTTATTCTGTTCCATTGCCATATATTATATTTGTTGTTATTATGTTTGTATAAAACTACTTTTTGTTCAGTTTAACTTTTTTATCTATGCTACATATGTATATTTTATATGCTGTCTACTGTTCTTTTGTCTTAAGTTATCGTTTTTTTATCTGGAGTGAACAAAAGAAGAATTTCATTGTGTACTGTACATATGACCATAAATTGTTTGAATTGTGAATCATGAATCTGTAGATGCGTACTTGTATGTTCTCAGTCTGAGGTGGGCACTGTACATGACCCCCTTTGAGCTATGTGGACCCTTACGTCCAAGACAGTCCTGCAAATCAATTGGCAACGAAGGGAAGGAGCAAACTGGCCTTGTAAACTTCTAATGATCTGCTTTGTGTGGAGAAAAACGCCATTTGATTTGTTTTTGTTCATGATAAATGTTTGGGGTTTTTCTTGATTTCGACCACTGAAATGTGGTTTGAATTGCGTTTGGAGTGTAAGCGGTTCAGACATAGTCCATGCCCCCCTGAGCTGGGGAATCCTTTGATGTCAGGGCGGGGTCTGTGGTATTGCTTCCTGGGAGTGATCATCTGACAGTGTGTTTTGTGCGCGGGGGGGGGGGGGGGGGCGGGGGGGGGGGGGGGGGGGGGGGGGGGGGGGGGGGGGGGGGGGGGGGGGGGGGGG
>JAODLD010000113.1:16121440-16138194 GCA_026781065.1 Mormyrops boulengeri | reverse complement strand
GTATTGGGGCACCTGGCCATTACTTTTATGGCCAGGTGCCCCAATACTTTTAGGAACTTTTATGACATCACATTTTAAATCCATTGGCATCAATATGGAGTTGGTCCCACCTTTGCAGCTATAACAGCTCTCTCTCTTCTGGGAAGGCTTTCTATAAGTTTATGGAATGTGTTTGTGGGAATTTTAGCCCATTCATCCAGAAGAGTATTTGTGAGGGCAGGCACTATGGTGGACGTGAAGGCCTGGCTCACAATCTCTGTTCTAGTTCGTCTCAGAGGGGTTCGATGGGGTTGAGGTCAGGGCTCTGTGTGGGTCAGTCTAGTTTTTCTACACCATACTCATCCAACCCTGTCTTTACGGACCTTTCTTTGTGCACTGGTGCACTGTCATTCTGGAGCTGAAAAGGGCCTTCCACAAACTGTTCCTACAAAACTGGAAGCATAGAATTGCCCAAAATGACTTGGAATGCTGAAGCATTAAGAGTTCCCTTCACGGGAGCGAAGTGGTCTAGCCCAATCCTTGAAAAACAACCCCAAACCATTATTCCTCCTCCACCAAACTTTAGAGTTGGCACTATGCAGTCAGGCAGGAAATATTCTCCTGGCATCCACCAAACCCAGGCTCATCCATCAGATTGCCAAACAAAAAAGCACGATCCATCACTCCTCAGAAGATGTTTCCACTGCTCCAGAGTACAGTGACGGCGTGCTTTACACCACTCCACGTGACGCTTGGCATTGCGCTTGGTAATGTGTGAGGCTTGTATGCAGCTGACTGGCCATGGAAGCCTGTTCCATGAAGCTCCCAGTACATTGTTTACTCTTTACACTGGGATTAGTGCCAGAAGAAGTTTGGAACTCTGTAGTTACTGAGTCAAGAGTGTTGGCAGCTTTTACACACTATGTGCCTCAGCATTCGACGACCAGGCTCTGTTACTATACGTGATGGTCTGCCACTTCGTTGCTGAGTTTCGGTTGTTCATAAATGCTTCCACTTTGCAATATTACCACTTACAATTGACCGTGGAATATCTAGCATTCACTGAGCTCTTCAGAACAACCTATTCTTTCACAAATGTTTGTAAACCTGACTGCATGGCTAGGTGCTTGATTTTTATACACCTGTAGCAATGGGTTTGAATGAAATACCTGAATTCAGTGATTGAGAGTTGTGTCTCAATATTTTATAGTTTATAACATGCAGGCTTTCAGTCAAAAGTTGTTTATGTGAGTAGGGGGACAAGCAAGGTCGAGGGAATTATGTTTTTATTCAGGAATGTATAATTATAAATGGAAGAATTGCATCATGTGTTAATTTAGGTTTTTCCTGTCATTTGAAGACCTAGCAACCACCCACCTACACATAGCAACTGCCTTCTGTTAAGGTGCTGTATGTGACAAGAATTATGCATTTAAGCAGTTTCCTTCTTCATATCTACACTAATTGGTGATATACTCCTTTCTTGTTACTCTAATTTGAGATATACTCCTTTATCCCTTTCATTGTTTAATGATATATCCCTTGCGATTCCCTGTGACATATTCCTGTACCCCTTGCACTCCTTGGTGATGTACTCCTCTATCCCATTTTCTTTTCTGTTATATACTCCTCTACCCCTTGCGCTCCTTGATGATATATTCCTCTATCCCATACGCTTCTTGGTGATATACTCCTCTATCCCATACGCTTCTTGGTGATATACTCCCCTATCCCATGCGCTCCTTAGCGATATACTCCTCTATCCCATGCGCTTCTTGGCGATATACTCCTCTATCCCTTATGCTTCTTGGTGATGTACTCATGATATACTCCTCTATCCAATATGCTTCTTGGTGATATACTCCTCTATCCTGTATCCTTCTCTGGGATATACTCCTCTAACCTTTACGCTTCTCTGCGATATACTCCCCTATCCTTTACTCTACTCTGTGATCGATTCCTCAATCCCTTACTGTTCTCCATGATTTACTCCACTATCACTTACATGGTGATGAACGCCCCAACTCCTGACAGTTATCGACTTGCTTCAGGAATGTAAATAGGTCGGTAGCTCAGTAGCATCACTGACACAATGCCGATTAGGTTTCTTGGTGGTATGACAGCAAGGCCCCTCCTAGCCGCTTTTGTGGTCACAGTGCAGTCACCTGCTTGTTACGCTACCCCCTGCCTTGCAAGACCACTGATCTGCTTTAAAGTTCACTTTCCTGAGCAATGTTAGTTTGTTTTGCTCCAGCAGGGTGTCTGCCCTGACCAGGTTGCCACTTCCTCATTTGTATAAAGGCTGAAGCTAGTTAATCATGCTTAAAATAAGGACCCCACGTCTGCATTTCTTTGGTGTAGTTCTCAAGGCCATTTCTCTATTTGTCTGTGTAGCATGTTTGATTATACCCCATGCGCACAAACCCTAATCCTGTCTTCTTCATACTCGTATACACAAAAGGGCTGTTCCGCATGAGGTCACTGTGCTTTGTGGCCCTGCTTCATCTTCCACAGCTGATCTCGGCACCTCTGTGTTTACACCGTCCACCTCGGCATCTGTCACATCGCTGAAGCACCACACGGCAGTATTACATCACTGTGTCTAGCTCCCAGTTATACGTTATTGCACTCCTGCTAATTAATATAATATTCATGCTGCTGCACGTGGGGCTGTACACAGACCATAATTGTATCACATGCTTCCTGTTCCATAGTGTACTTTCCCAATACTCATGTACGTTGAGTGTGGTAGGCCTTTACAATGCTCTCTCACCTGCAACGTGGCAGGTGATGCAAGAGTTTCCGGGGGGGGGGTGTGACTTGATCTCTTGGGTAAACTGCGGTGTTTCTGTGAAGTCTGTCGTCCCAAAAGGGGGGCTTTGTGTCCATCCGCCCTGTGCTGCACCACTGGCTGAGGTGCAGTTTGGTAAGAGTCAGAGAGTGGCACCATGCCTGGCTCGACAGGATGGCTGACGGTGGGCGAACAACAGGCCAATACCAGTTACAAGGGCCTCTGTTTTCCACAAGGCAAGAAAAACACTTTGAGGAAGTAGCTGCCTGTGTGGGGGAGGGGATGGGGGGGGGGGTCTTTCTGACCAACTGGCTGCTGCCGCTGCTGCTGTCATGGAGGCTGACAGAACAGGAAGACTGGGCAAGAACCTCCTCCCCCATCACCACTGCCAGTGCCGCCTTTGTCGGCCCACGTGGCTGGAGTGGGTGTGTTTTAGTAAGGTGGAGTTTCAGAGAAGGGAGACAGAGCTGAGAGAGAGAGAGAGAGAGAGGGAGGGAGGTGGGGTCGGCTAGGGTAGGCATAGCCCAGTGGCTCGGCCGCAAGCAAGAATTTGAGAGAGACCTCTGGGCTCCACGGCCCTGATGTTCTACCCCGACTGGCACGGCACACCGTGACGGGCATGGAGGAGGAGGACGAGGTCATCAGCTTCCTGGATAGGGTGCTGGATGATGAAGATGTGTTCGACAGTGGGGAGTTGGACTTGGAAAGTACCCTGATGTCGGAGGAGAACTGTCTGAGCCTCCGGCCCTTTAAGGTGAGCCATGCCACCATGGGAAGGGTACAGAAATACGTGTGAAAACTTTGACTTCTGCTTCAGCTTGGAGGCCTCTGCTGCAGCGCTGTGACTAAAAATAGCGAAGCAGAGAACACTGAAAACCCACGCCGTGTGGTGTAGCGTGGTGTAGCATGGCCCGTGTGGCGTTCCTGAGCCCCGGTACCACGCGTTTGCAGTTAGCGTGGTCCTGTCCGAGGCACAACATGCCGGATTATGCGCCAGACAGCTCACCAGTCTCTGAAGCTCGTCGTTTCTCAGGCGGGAGACGCCGCTGATATTGCCACACGGTGGTTTCCTTAAGAGCACTTCTTGTTTTTAATTTTATCTACCTGCCAGTGTCAGCATGGTTTCTGCCATGGCCCTGCGGTGATCAGGGGCCAGTAGCTTTACCTCTCCTACAGTCTCCTTACCGAGGGACTCACAGGAACGTCTGGGCCACTCTGTTCTCCTCATGTAGAGAAGGTAGGAGGCGCTCCCTCCCACACAGATCTTCTCGCTTAGCTGTTTTTCCCCTTATTCTTGCCTGGCTCGGCGCCTGACCAGCAGTCCCTCTTAGAGGTGAATCATTGGCTGGAAAATGTCTAAAGGCTGGTGCTACCCCAACGTGTAAAGATAGACAGACTGAGGTGTGCCACTTGGGGGGTGGCACTCTTCTCATCGCACATGTCTGTTGCTAGCATCAGGGCAACAATAAAGAAGGGCTGAGAGTGGAGAGGGTCCTCTGACTCCCACTGAACCCCGACTCGTCTGACTCGTGCTTGTCTCTGAAACTTCTAACTCCAACTTACCTGACTCTGACCTAACCCAAACCCTCTGACTCCCACCTAGCCCTGACTCCTACCTGACACGTGTCCCCCCAGTGCGATCTGTCATTCGCGGCTGGTCCCCCTGTGTAATGAATCTACCTTGCACTTGGGGTGAATGTGCTGCTTACTCTTCCTTATAAACAGAAAATGTCACTCATTGAGCTGATTTGTTTTGAAACCCGTATAAATGCTTGTTTGGCATGGTGTGTGGCGAGGGCGTGTCTGGTAAGTGGTCCCACATTGCACCCTCAGCTATCGCTGGCTGATCTTATCGCTCACACCTGTTCCCTTTCCTGAATGGTCAGAGAAAATGATTAATGGATACTGACTGCATTGGATAGCCTGAACCCCACGATTGCTTTCGCTTTGCTGAATTTCAGTGCTTTGATTACTGTCCCTATTAATCTCTGTGTACTATAAGATCATTTGGTTGTGCGGTCCATCTAGATATGGGTTCCAGTAGTTTTATATGCGGTTTCGTGATTCAGTGGGTTACGACTCTGCTGGAGATGAAAAAGCTGGTCTGTTCCTGGCCAGCGAGTATATCTACATCAAATCCCAGAGTCAGCAGAGTGACGTCACCATTAGGCCTGTATGGGTCACATTAAGGCGTGTAACTGCCCGGCTTAGTGTTTATGCCCAGGGCCGTCGCACCTTTCTGTGACCCACCTGGCGGTATCATGAACAGGAAGGGTGGGCAGTGTTCTCTCACTAGTTGAGCGCAGTGCTAAGTGTGGACTCTGACCTAATAGTGTGCAAATATAGAGAGGGGACGAGAAAGAGGCGGGCAGAGTCAGAGCAGAGCACTGATAAAGGGTATCCCTGTGGTGGAGGCCTGTGGGCTGCTGAACACCTGGCAGGAGACCCCCACCACTATACCAACAATGCTTCACTCTTCCTGATGTAGCATGAGATACTTTTCTCCGCCAGATATAAAGCAATGCTTTAGCTCTCGCATATTTATTCTTGCTCTCTGAAATTGACCTATTCCTGTTTAGCTGTTACTTATACAAAAGGGAAAATAAAGTGCTGCTATGACTACTGGAGTATACTTGAAGCCCCCGCCGCTGTCTGTGCCCGTTCCTGAAGCCGCATCCACTCTCTTTCCCCCGCGCAGGCCGACATCGAGAAGGGGCTGGAGATGAAGAAGTTGGTGCTTTCAGGGTTCCTGGCCAGTGAGGAGATCTACATCAACCAGCTGGAGGCCCTGCTCCTGGTAAGTGTCCAGACTGGAGATGCAAGAGAGCTGAAGCAGAACAAGCTCCTCTGGGAGTGTTGGCTTCACAAGAGGGGCCTTGGCAGAGCTGCAGTAAGAAACCCTCGGCGTCATGGTGCTGTATGGAATCTCTGTCATCCAGGTTATTTCATAGGGCTCCGAGTTTGTGACCGTAAGGCAGAATCCAGGGGCTCTTCCCGAAAGCGCTTAAAATTCCATCAAAATTGTTTGTTTCCTCTTGCAAAATATGATGTCATTTCCTCTTTAAAGTAGTTCTTTCCCCCCATTAAAAGTGCCCTAGCTAATACGAAGTCCCTTAAAGGGATATCAGCAGTGCTGTGGAGAAGGGTGTCAGGTTTCCCTTTATCTCTTGAGGCATTTTTTTTTTAAAGGTGAGGGCCCTGTGGAATGTGTAGGCAGAGTGATAGCGCCGCACCGCCCCAGCCAATCACACCAGGCCGCTTGGACGCAGCATTGTAAGAATCTTGGAGTGATACTGCTGGAATGCTGACGACCAAGGTTATCCCAGCAACACGTCTGCAGTTAGCATGGTCAGTTAGCATGGCGAGGACAATGCCGATTAACCTGTAGGACTTCTGGTTAAGCTGTTCAGTTTGGAAGGTCTCACCTGAGCCTCATTTTCACTAAGGCTGGGAGCGTGGTGTGATCTGGTACATGGGAAAGGCTCACTCAGCCTGCTAACACAGGCCCTAGTTCTGATCCAGTGGCTGTCAGCCCTCCCGGTGTGGAAACTGGGTGGCTCTGAGCCACCACATCACCTTCATAATTTGCCAGGTGTCGGTAGTGCGCCGTTCAGGTTTCTGCGCACTGATGCTTGAAGATGAATCTGTACCATGCCACACCGTATTAGCGTGCTGCAGATTCACGTAATATGCCTGGTTAATGTTGGTACAGAAAATACATGCCATGAAATGCTCTGAATTGCAGAGAAACATTAAGAAGGTTCTAACTAGGTTGTTCGATGCTGCCAAGAAATAACACAAGAAAGACGTTCAGAGTGTTTCGGTGTCTATGCTGTATGTCTGTGTTGCATTGCGCACGATGTCCTCTTTAAATGCATGGTCACTACAGGTTACCATTGCTGCTCTTCTGCTGAATTCTCTGCAGCAGCAGTGTGATCTAAGGGCCAAAATATGAAGGAGCGAATCTGAGGGAGGCAGTGGTCAAGTTTGTGTGTGGCTATGGCCCATGTGGGTCCAGTGGAACTAGCTAGTGTCCGCCTTCCACCAAGGGTCCTTTCCTCTAACGTTGGACCCAGTGGCCTAGCGCCCAAGCTGTCAAATCTCTGTCCTGTGCCGTCTTCAGTTTCTCTTAATTTCCGCACTTGAGCGCTGAGACAAAGGATCAGTCTTGGTCTGATGGGTAGGTATCCTCTTAGGAACCCAGAACCGCTGTCTGTCTAAAGCTGGGGGAGGCCTGTTACCAGCTCTGGGGTATCCCAGCCTCCCAGCCAAGAGCTGGACGAGGGTGGCCTGCTACCAGCTCTGGGGTATCCCAGCCTCCCAGCTAAGAGCCAGACGAGTGAGGCCTGTTACTGGCTCTGGGGTGTCCTGCCCTGTGGCAGTGAGCTGGATGAGTGAGGCCTGTTACCAGCTCTAGGGTATCCCGGCCTCACAGCCAAGAGCCAGATGAATGAGGCCTGTCACTGGCTCTGGGATGTCCCGCCCTGTGGCAATGAGCGGGACGAGGGAGTTTTGGGTAGTTGACATCCCATAAGGGAGGAGACTCCCTCAACTTGGTGTTACACCAGCTGTCAAAGTGAGCACACACTCATAGCCCCACCCTCTGTGGCCTAAGTGTTACTGTCAGTACAGTATTTTATATTCTTTTCCAATTATAAAGCACTAAACACACTGTTTTTACTGCAGTAATTTTAGATGAAGGCGTATGTGTGAATAGTGCATGTAATTACTTACCAAGTGTTGAAAAAGAGCTGCGTCAAAGATGTGCTCTCTTGCCCCCCAGCAGCACGTTGGCCGCACATAAATGACGTGAGGTGAGAATTTATATCAAGCCGGAGTAGGAAATGAAGAGTGGGGGGAGAGCCATATGCCGGCTCACCAAGAGTATTTATGCAGAGGAGCTGGGTGATGCTTCAAACTGCACTCTGTTAGCACGTTTGGGTTCCCGGAAGAGAAGCGAACTGGGAATATCAATCAGCATTGAGGCACAGAAGACAGAGGCTACATGGACCTCGGACATGTCATCTGTAAACCGTGGGAGTTACTGATGTGACTTGTGTAGTGTAGTAGTGGTGTAGATTTGGCAGTAGTATACTGTTAGTGTACTATAGTGAAGAACAGAATGGTGGCAGTATTGGAAAGCATGGCAGTGGTAAAGGAGTGAGGTAGGGTCAGCAGAAGTATACTGTACTGTAATCAATAGAATAGCAGTACCACTACGGTGGTGGTGTAGTAAAAAATTAATGTATGAAGCAGCATAGTAGTATTGTGATAGAGTATGGCATGGTAACATGGTGGAGTATGGAGTAGCATAGTAGCCAAGCTCTACCCATAGCTCATCTGATTGGTCAAACCATGGAGATCCACTCTGCCGCTGATGGCACTGCTTCTTCCTTCAAAAAGGATTTTTATTTCCTAGAGTCCTAATTGTTGTTCCCCTTTAAATATGTGTGACACATTTGTATTTTTAGTTATGTGCTTTGTGTTTCATGACCTCGAGTTATGTAACATGCTGACCACACTGCTTGTGGCAGTGTATCCACCACCATGTTACTGAACATTTTGTGCTGTGTATCAAAAAAAAATTCAGAAATCAGAGCATCAGCCCTGTGCCACCCATGACTAGAACATACAGGTGGTGCGTGACGATTTCACCCATCCGTTCTCCCTGCATTTTGGAAGCGACGGGCTCATTTGCCCTCCTACTGCTCCGTCTCTGTCATGAGGTGCTGGTAGGGGGTGCCGTCCTTCACTGCTGCCACACTGTCTCACACTGCCGGCTGCTTAGCTGATCCATGAGCCATTCCATCTTAATCAGTCTTGGCTTCCTGCTCTCTGGAAGTTTGTGGGGAGGGTCTGAATTGCCCCCCCCCCCTTTACCACCACCATTGTGTGAAGAACATGCACACACAATGCACCAGTGCACTTCTCTGCTCGGTAGCATGCATTTGATAAGGAAATGTAAACATTGATATAGCCCATAAATTTTGCCTGAGCCACATGACTCTCCTGGGCTCAGAGATAGGAGGAAAAAAGTCACATGATTTAGCCTCTTTATTGGTTTCTGTTTGCGGTTTGTTTTTAGTCTGTATGCAGCCTCGGTGTGTTTAGCTGCATGCTGCCGTAGTCCGCGCTCAGAATTGCTCTCACTGACGTGACTCTCATTTCCACAGCCCATGCGACCGCTCAAGGCTGCCGCCACCACATCCCAGCCGGTCCTGACCAACCAGCAGATCGAGACCATCTTCTACAAGATCCAAGACATCTTTGAGATCCACAAGCAGTTCTACGACGCCCTGTACCCCCACATTCAACATTGGGATGATAAGGTGACCGTGGGCCACCTGTTTCAGAAACTGGTGAGTGTGGTGCTGGGGGCTGGGTCCCTTTGGGCCCAGCACTGAGTGTGTGATGATTCAGTTTAGCTGGACTGAGTGTGCACTGCTATGGTCTCATTGAGCAGTGTTATGTGTAGCACGGGCTGGCAAAAGTGCCCTGACATCTGCAATGGGTTTCTGCGGGGGGTGCTGAGCCAGACAGGGTGGTGGCTGCCCACCGCAGAGTCAATGTGTGGGACAGTCTCTCTCCCTCGGGGCAGACCTTCATGCAGGCTGCATGTTGTGTCATGCAGTCCTGGCAGATGAGTGTGTTGAGCACTCTGTGTTTCATACACACTTCGGAGCTGGCAGGATGGGCGTGATGCCCTTCGCCCTGGGAGGAAGCTCTTCTGTGATTTGGGAAGGATGAGGCCATCATCTATCCAGGAAGGAACATCACAAATAAAATAAATGTAAAAGTAATGTATTAAAGAATTCTTTAAGGCAGTGCTTCCCAGCCTTTTTTCTGCCGCGGCACACTTTACATTAGGCAGCTGCTTTAAGGAATGTTCTGGGCTTAGGCCCTTTACCTCACACAGCAGCTGGGCTTCGGCTGACTCCTGAACTGATTGATTTCTGACATGTTCTCCATCCTCGGTTGAAGCATGTTTCCATAACGGTCCCTATTTGTTTTTTCTCTCGGTGGTATCATCACTCTCCAGCCGTGACCCCCCCCCCCTCCCCCCAATTTGCTCCAGTCATGCGATGTTCACTGTTGGAGGGTGGAAGATACTTGCTGCAGGTTACTCTAAGCCTTTTCCCCATCCAGCTGATTCGCAGTCAAATTTGTGGTCATGCTTTGGGTATGATGACAGTTTTAATCTGGTACATTGGCAGGGCTGGGCTCACACCTTACGGTTCCTGTTAGACTCCCGTGTGCTTGATGCTCTCCGGTGCTGCGCTTGCTGCATGTCGGGAGTGTGTGGAAGCAGTTTTCCTGCATTTTACTGTTCCACCGATTGTGACTGACTGTGTGGAGGTTTGGAAACCAAGACACACTGGCTGAAGGTGGGTCCAGAGCTTGTGAATGCATCCGACCTCATTCACCTGAAACATGCTCCCTTCTAGGAACGGCACACTGGCATGAGGCTTCTTGTAGCCTCAAATGTGGGGATAAACCCATATCATCTAGGAATGAGTTTACACAGTGGAGGAGAATGAGCCCCTAAACGGAGCAGCATGCGAGTGGCAGTGATGGCAGACAGCCTCCCCGCCTCCCGGAGCCGTGAGCTGGCTGCAGTTGAATGCCTTGTCATCAGGTCTGGACACCGTCGCAGATGGTGCCACAATTAGCTGCACGCCAGGTTCCCAAGAAATCACCAGTGGGCGTCTGATTGGTTGATTCTTGGAGGTCACTCGAAGATCAAACAAAGAGCATTTAAAGATGGCAGGAGACCGCTCCACTTAAAGCCATGTTGTCGAGCTGCTGAGCCTCATTGGCTGCCGCTGCCCGGCATGGTCTGCTTGCCAGGGCGGGTGGCACGTGCGCACCTCTCGCCCTTTGTGTTGGGATGAGAGGGGAGCTGTTGCTAGGAGACAGCCATCATCACAGAGGCCAATCAGCTACAACGCTTTCACGGTAGCCTCCGGGGAGTGGTGTGGGAGGGGGTGGGAACAGTGACTTACCCGAGCGCATGGCTTACTCAGGACACCTCACCTCCTCTGAAGTTTATCCTCCTTCACATGATCCCTGTCACTGTTGGGGGGGATGTAGGGCAGCATCTTCAGATTCTCTCTTACGGGGTGAATAAGCCCATCATTGGGCCGCTGGCCTCTCCCCACTGCATCGCCTCTGCCCCCGGGCTGTTGTTCATTTCACAAGGCTGACTTTGAAGCTGCTCCTGTACTGCATGTAGCCTGGAGGGATGAGGTGTGAATTTTGCTCCAGCCCCAGAAGAGGGACAGCGTCCCCCAGGCTCATTCTAGCTCATCTGTCATGGCAGCCATCCCTTGTGGCTTGCGGGAGGGGGTGCTTTGGAACATGTGTGTTGGTTCCTCTTCCCCTTTCTCTGTCCACTCCTCTGCTGCAGTGTGGTCTGATGTAACTGGTACTGGTACCTCTGTCCCTTTTGTGGGGTTAAGGTCCTTGTCCTCCACAGCTTAGTGACAGCAGATCTGCCCTCCCTGCGTTAAAGCATGTCTGTTTGCTGATAGCTCGTTAGTATATTTAGGTGCTCCCTGCTGACTGACTGCTTCAAATCGAAATCCGCAATGTCACCAAACACCTTCCGGGGGTGGGATGATTTTGCTGCCCTCCTCTGCTCATCTTTTTATGCTCCCAGGCTCTGTCCCATTTCCTTGAAGCTCTAGGTATTAAAATTTCACACCATGTCTCTCTCTCTCTCTCTCTCTCTGACAGGCCAGTCAGCTCGGTGTGTACAAAGCGTTCGTGGATAACTACAAAGTGGCTGTGGAGACTGCAGAGAAGTGCAGCCAGGCCAACATGCAGTTCCAGAAGATCTCAGAGGTGAGCACTCTTCCTCGCGTTACTGTTGCAGTTCTGTCCTGAAATTGTGTAATTGCATGAGAAAAAAGCCGGTTGAGATATTGTGGTTTTTGGAAGTTGTACTTCCTGATATGCTTGGCGTGGGAGTGCCAGCTTCCTCAGATCATCATTTTTAACCACGTGAGTCGATTACCTGGAGGTCACATGGGGGCCCCATTCCCCCGCCCCCCCCCCCAGCTCTCACAGTGAGCTCACGGCCCAGAGCTTGCCCTGGCGTTTTGGTTCCTCTTTGTTAGTTCACCAGCTGTGACATGAGCTTCCAATCGCTCTTCTGGGAGAATGGAGGTTAATTTCATGCTGGCTTACTGTGCCAGTTTGTGCCCAGACCCTGCCCCTCCCCTGGCCCATTGGGAACGTTTTAGTGATAGAGGCCTGGGGGGGTGTAGGTATGCCTTTTTGTAGAATACGAAATTTCGTGAGATGTTTGGGTCATGTAAAGTCACCTGCAGGACCATACTACAGTTCCTTTCCCACAGTGGGTTGTGGCCCTCCCCCAGTCTAATGTGTGAGCTTAGGCCCACGGATCACCCCTACAATTTCTGTCTTTCACTGCAGAACCTTAAAGTGAAAGGGCCCAAGGACTCGAAGGACAGCACCTCCTCCGTCACCATGGAAGGTAGGAAGCGTCTCCGGTGCTCCTTCTGCCAGGCGAGAGCGGGCGGGGAGGGGGGGTGGGGCAGAATTGGCACGCCGGCCCTTTAAGACACCACCGAGCCCAGCCCCTCTGCTTGTGTATGCGGAGGCTGGCTGAGGCGGCCGTGCCGCGTCCCCCATGCTCAGAGCGCGCCTGCCCGCGGTGCCGGCCGGCTGCGAGACATGGCCAGGCGGCCCCCGGCAACAGTAACCGAGCTGCCATGGAGATGCTGCTGATCCTCCGGCTGTGCTGTAACTGCACCTATGGTGAGTCTGGGGACCCCCTCCCCCCATCACACCCCTGTGATGAGTTTTTACTCCTTTTTCTTTTTATGTTTTAAATGTGGACCCAGGCCACTTTGGAGTTCTTTGCAGTAGCCGGAGGATTGCCATATTGTCCGCATATTAAATGGCAGAGGCTGCGTTTTTCGCTAATCCAGTGGGTTGTCCATGGGGAGAGCAGCATCTTGGGGGTCGTTTGGATTCGCCAATCTTCCGCAAGCTTTGCGCTGTGTCTCACGCTGAACTGCCATTCTCACCAGGGCTGCCGACGTGGCAGGCTCATGGTGGCCAATGTCTGAAGCTCTTCAGACATTGCTCTTCTCAGAATGGAGAGGTTCGCCGCTGATTCAACATCCCACATGGCACCTGTGATTTAGGTGTTTCCTCCAAGCTGTTTTTCGGAGAGATCCACCATCTCTCTGTGACAGGTGTCTGCTGACGCGCTCTTTTGACTTGCTCTCGCAGTCGCAGCCACTTGTTGTGATCCAGCCGCGATGGCACGATCACTCAAGGTTAACCGGCCAGGTCAGACGTCATGAGAAAGGGTGTGCGTGTGACAGTGGTGGTGTGAAGAGTGTGGGTTTGGACGCGACCTTTTGCCTATTGGTGAGCACCGTGGGCACATTATCATTTAAGGATCATTGAGGTCATACCATATGGATATAGAGGACACGTTTAGGTCGGTATCCCATCTCAGATGGACACTGGTCCTTGTCCACTGGACACTATATGTTTTGTACTTTCAGTTCAGAAATAGAGGGTTGTGCTTCTGGCTTGTTCTGCGTCTGGTTAAGTGCAGGTTCTAGGTGTTGAAGTTTTTATTGTATGCCAGCGTGGAGTAATGTTATGTTCATTTGCTAGATATGTATGCGTAAGATTTAGTAGTATGCCAGTAACGTGCACGTGCTAGAAAAATCTGAGTCTGTATTTCTGTGTCTTGTAGTGAGGAAATAAGGCTTATTAGCTCACCCTTCTTTGTGTCCTGGGAAAAACAAAGACAGATGGCTCATGGAACATAACTGTATAATGTTCCCAGTAATCCTTCAGAATGATAATTGCCCTTGTATTTTCGACAATTTGTACCGTTTCAAGTGACTGACATTTTCCCCACTTTGGAATCTGGCTCTTCATGCACATGAATGAGATGATCACTCATCTTTTCGCCCCCAATCTGTGCCCCCCTCCCCCAAAAGATTAGAACATTGTGTGGGAGCCTCTTCTTGGAGAGCTAATCGACCAGATGCTACTTTAGCCTAGTAGCTGCGGTGTGACACAAGACTGACATTTTTATGAAGAGCAAACTGGCCCCATTTACACTTTGGGTCACCATGGAGACTCCACCAGCTCTCACACCTCCTTAGCTGCAAGTTCTTTCTCCTGTTTGCATGTTTTCCCACATTCTCTTGACGATCTTGTGTCCTCACACAATGCAATGACTTAATGACTCAAAATTACCTTTATTGTGTCTGAATTAGATTTACTATGTGACCCACAGTAGACCGTAATCAGGTCCACAGCATACCTAGGATAGGCCCCGGAGGACTGCAATGCACTCTGCATAGATGGACGGATGAAGCGGCCTGTAGCAGATATCCCAAAGCCTCCTGAAGTCCTTCTGTAAACAGTGGAGATCGCTGCGTTTGCCAGTTTCATTCCTCTTAAGCTTTTGATGGGTTGCACTTCACATGCTCACGCTTCAGAGCACCATCCTGAGGAGAGATCCCGCAGCAGACTTTCTACCAGCTCATTTTCTGCTCTGTTTAAGTTGCTTAGATATGGTGCGGATTATGTACGACTTGAGCTGTATTTATTCAGGGAGTTGAAAGAATAACACTAATTGATATTTCATATAGAGTTTAATGAATAATGAATTCATAATGTGCAATCAAAAAGTAACATTTCATTTTTATTGTTGTAGATGCACAATTTCAAATGCAGCACTTGGAGTCACACCTGAATGAGTCATGGACTTTGATCTAAAGGCATCGTCAATGATGGTTTTTCCCACAAGCCTGAAAACCTGGGGTCTAGCTGTTAGGTACCCAGATACCAAATCCACCTCTGTCTCCCTGCAGGTTATGCTGTAGCTAACCAGTAGGTTGGGCCACTCTTTTGACCTTTTAGCTTTTAAAACCTCTGTACAGCAAGTCACTGTTTGTTTAATCTTCAGTCATATCTTAAGAACCTTGCGTGTTACACCAAGACGCACCAAGTAGCTGAAAGGCTAGGCTGGTGTGAAATGTTGACCTGCGTGCTAAACAAGTTCAGCTACTGCTTTTCAGAGTCTATTCCACAGCTAGTTGCTAATTTCTCTGTTGCGCTAAATGTATGTGATGTTTCGGAGTCTGGAGCTACTTCCACTCACCCCCTTTTACGCCCACTAGTCACATCCCCTCTCCTAGGGGAGCCCATGACTCACATCACCCAGGCTTTGATTATCTGTAGTGCAGGGTTTAGTAAAGCTTGTTCCCTCAGCTTCCCGCAGAGATGGATGTTCAGGTCCTGTATCTGTCTTCTGATATGCTAGTGGGGTAATTGACTCCAGGTCACTGCTGATGGTCGATATCCAGTTATCTAATGGGAAGCTTGTCCTGCACTAAGCCTGTATGTCCTTGAGAAGGAACCTACATAAAGCAACCTGACAGCTGGTATTAGTTTCATAGTCAGCAGAACTTTTTCACCTCATCTCTTTTTGAACCCTAGGAGTGCCTGGGGCAAATCTTCTCTGTTCCTTGTTCTTTGGTCTCTTTCTGGCCTTGCAAGGTGAAGGACCTTCTCCTGGCCCTTGCATTTCTTGTACACCTTTAACCAGGAGCTGTAAGCCATCTTGGTGTTCAGGTCCATATCCCATTGTTTTTTTTCCATGTGGAAGTCCACTTCTATGTTCCTGTGGTCCCATCGCAGAAGAGGGTGGGGTTGGTTCCTCAGCTTGTTACGTTTCTGCTTGTGGCGGAGAGCAGTGCGAGTGTGATCTCTGTGATGGTTTTGGTCTCCGCGTCACTCCCTCGCTGTTACCCAAACTGAGGCGCTTAGGCTCGCAGAAGTACAGCTTATCTTTTTGCTTTTAATGGCAGTATCCACCGGCGTCTAAAAGCCATATTCTGAGAGCGTCAGATGCTGATAGCGGGGAAAACGTGCCATTCTGATAGAGAACTGCACACTGAAGAGAGCAAGCCTTCTGCTAGCTCATAAACACCCCCCCCCACACACACACCCTTTAGATTTTTGTCACAGGTTAGTCCAGCTCTGCATGGAAAGCATGACAACGAATTTGTGGATGCTGTTTAGGGTACAAATAGGTTATGTACTTGATTCTTGTTGGGTTCCTGATTTTATGCATCAGCCGTAAGCCTTTGAGTGCTGATGAAAAGCCTGATATTAGTGATAAGTGGCATGATCACCCACCAGCTCTCCTGGGTGAATCTCATTTTAATTGCCCAATCAGGACTTTATGTGGGATTCTGTCTACCAGTTGGTGCTAAGCTATGAAATATTCATGAATGATGTTACCATGAGCATCTTGGTAATGTGCTCCTTGGACCTTTAAGCACTTGGGCTGAAGCTGTTGTCATGATTTAGATTTTCATAAAAAGCACATGGTAGTTTTGATGTTATTCTGTAGTTAGGAGGTGCTGATTAAAAACGCAAGGAATTCTTTCAAGCCCTCTCTCTCAATTCTCCCTCAAGCCCTGCTGGTCTTTTGGAGGTTCTTTATGCCGTCCCAGAGATCGGTGTTCAATATGCAGCCTTTCCCAAGGTTGCATGTCTGAACAAGTCCCTCAAGCAAACTGCATTTGTTGGGGAAAAAAGCTTTGCAAGATTCATTTATCAGAGGTGTAAATTGATACTGTAAGCATTATTTATAACGTTCCAGGAATAGTGTCACATTAAAGGGAATAATTTATCCTAGGGCCTCTTTAGTGCGTGTTATTATAACATGGCATGAAATTTTAGATTTTTATTTTGAGACAAACACTTAGTCGATCAGCATGAAAAAACCGGAGGTCCCTGTGGATATGTAGGTTTGCGACTTTATCTCTACTTGGTGGCTTTGCCCTCTGGCTGAAACACACGGGGGGGGGGGGGGGGGGGTTTAATTTAGGCTCACATGGCCCAGCCCAGTGGGTGTTATTGCATTCAATGCACGAACTTAAGGGAAATAAGCATGTCTTGCACCGCTACAGTG
>JAODLD010000113.1:16102968-16121340 GCA_026781065.1 Mormyrops boulengeri | reverse complement strand
CCCCCCCCCCCCCCCCCCCCCCCCCCCCCCCCCCCCCCCCCCCCCCCCCCCCCCCCCCCCCCCCCCCCCCCAAGTGCGGCTCACATGGCCCAGCCCTGTGGGTGATCTTGCATGCAATGCACGATCTTCAGGGAAATAAGCTTGTCTTGCAGCGCTACTGTGATTCGATTGTTTGCAGAGAGTCAGGAGCTCCGATGGCTTCTTGTTTTCTCTGGGGGAATGAAGGAGAGCTGCAGTATCAGTGCCTTACTGAGCTGGTGATTAAGAGAGCCCCCTTGCACATTAAAAATGCCTCACGTTTTTTATAACAACAAATGAGCTTCCGCGCATGCTGTAATTATCTCTGCTTCAATCTACCCTCATACGGCCGTGATGCTGCTCCAGCAAAAAATGCACTCATTTGCTAATTATGCTGAAGGTGACAGTGTTGTGTCCCTTTTTATACCTTTCTGTGTCGGCCCAGGCATGGCCGCCTTTGGATGGGAGACAAACAGAAACATGGTTTGTAAGGAGGTAGGCAGGCAGCGTTCACTCATTAGAGTCGTGTTTGAGTGTGTCGGCCGTTTGAGAGGTCTCTGCATCACGGGGAAGTCAGGACATTATGGGGGCTGCTGACCTTAGAAGAGCCTTCCATACCCGTTGAGGATACAATCTTACTGTGGAGGGGGTTGAGGACAGGAGAGAGCTTCATGGACCTCAGACGTCATTGGATTGGATGCCGAGGAGCGTGCTCGGCATGGGTAATGAAAAGCATTGACTCGGCAGAGGGATGTGAGTGACATGCTGCCTTTTAATGAGCGGGGGTATGAGTAAGGGAGGACAGAGATACAGCAAACTCTGGAGGTGAACAAACAGTCTGTGTTGATCATCCTTCGCTGGCCGCCTGGGCTTGCTCACATGCCGTGACGTACTGCACCCTCCAAACGCCCTCTAACCCTGTGCCCCCTTCTGCCCTGCAGCTTTGTTGTACAAGCCCATCGACCGTGTGACCCGGAGCACCCTGGTTCTGCATGTGAGTATCATACTCTCCCAGGTGGCCGGATTTCCACACGTGTGTCCTCTCCCGGGCGTGTCTCCTTCAGACTGCAAGGGTCTAGCTTTGCAAATGCCTGCTGTAATGCTGGAGGAGAGATGAGCTCATCGCTTCCCAGAGGACAAAGCCTGTTTTTAATCAGAATCTCCTGCCATAGGGTACTTTTAATTTCACTATGCAGCGGTGAGATGGTAAAACAGGTAACATAAGTGATGCTGAGGGCTGCAGCCCGGCAGGTTAAGAACGTGTCTCCATAAAGCAGAGAGAGGGAGCCTGAACAGAGGCTCGCTGATCCTGGCAGAAAGGTGACCAACACAGCAAACGCAAGCGTTTATATAGTTGGGTGTCAGTGGCTCCCCCAGCAGGTGAGCACTGGGACCAGCAAGCAGGATACAGCCTGGCACTTTACCAGTAAACCTCCTGTCAGGAGCTACAAAACCCTGACCCATTTTTAGTGCTTTTTTTTTTCCTTGGGACACCGGCTCCTTCCCCACTTGAAATGCCATATCGCCACCCCTGACCCACACACTCAGACATGGCCTGTCTTTCAGGACCTGTTGAAACACACGCCCAAGGACCACCCCGACTTCGCCCTGTTGCAGGATGCACTGCGCATCTCCCAGAACTTCCTGTCCAGCATCAATGAGGAGATCGACCCGCGCAGGACCGCGGTCACCACGCCGAAAGGGGAGGTACGTGTGTGCGTGTGGGGCTCCCCCTACCTGTCTCCCTAATGCCTGTCCTGTCCTCCTCCCAGGTGTGAAACAGTCAATCAATCACTCAAAAATTTGTCACATGCACAGTTGTAATCAGTACAGTGTTCAGTGAAATGCTCCCCCCACTCCAAGACTGTGGTAACAGTATAAAGAGAATTTAAATTGTGCGGTTGGCAGTAAAGTGACACGTGGTAGTGCAAAGAATCAAAAGTAATAAAAATGTCAGTATGTGAGCACAGTGGGAATACATGGGATTGGGCATGTATATTTTCAGTAGGCTGCAGTGGAGCATCACTTACACATGTGTCCCAGACACTTTGTCCTGACTGTCACTACCTGTCCTCTTTTACAGTTTTGGGTGCCTTCCTGGCTTTCCTTTTACAATACGTCATCAAGCTTTAAGCCTTCATTTCCTCTGTGTGTCTTTTTTAATAAATCACCCATTTCAATTTTCTCAAAGTGACTGGGCAGATTGGATTAACCATATCGTGTGTTTATAATATTACTAGAACATTCTGTTGCATCAGTAGCCATTTGAAGTTTTGTGTCTGCCTCTGTAGGGTCTGGTTGTGGACAATACGGCTTCCATATACCGTACCTTCCTTCAATAATTTTGAAGATCAAGCTTTTCATGACAAGTGTTCTAACCTACAGCTTAGCAGATAATGATAATCACAGCTAAATTTAACTGAATGGGGCAGCAGAGCTGATGTGATCCATATACCATCTGCCTGTCAGACGTGCTTTGCATTAGGGCCACCTCCACCCCCCTCCAGTGTAACACTCATGCACCAAACGGTCTTTTGTGGTCTCTGTGAGATCCGTCTGTACCCTGCCCCCTCCCAGTTCCTGAGTTCATTTACATTTCCTAAAAAACCTGGCTGCCAGCCAGATCTGATGAACTCCGTTTTGCTAGTGACGGGAGGCAATGTTGGGGGGAGGAATTCAGCCAGACACCTGCCGTCTGCTGTCAGGTGCACGATGACGGTCACGGGTCTATTGGCATGTTACTACAGTGATGAGGCAGGCAGGCTTCTGCTCTGTGGACAATGCTTAGTTATCGTGATGTAGCATTGCAAACAGAGGGGTTAACATTAGCCCTTGAGGTACTGCTGCTTCTCAAGGATAAGTGTACTGTTCAGAATGGCTGGCCTTGTTTTCCTCATGTTGGCAGAGGGTCTTTGACGTGTTTCAAGGCTCTTCTTCAGCCAGCAGCATAGTGGTCAAGGATTCTTCCAGCTGTGTGGGGAATCCAGTGTGATATCCAGCTGTGTGTAATTGTAACTTGCAGGATTCCTTCAGACCACAGTGAATATAAGATGATAATTAAATAGTGAATAACAGTAAATAGCAGTGCTGTGGCTGGTCTGGAAAAAGTCGATTTGTATAAAACCATAATGAAATCTGGCCATTATGAGATGAGGATCGGATACATTGACTTTCAGTCAGGACTGAACCCCAGTCCATATTTATGGTTTAATTGCCCTGTGCCGGATGTCAAACAGGAAGCCGTGTCACAGCCGGCATAGAGCAGATGCTGATTGGCTTTTTTCCGGGCAGGCTCGTCAGCTCGTGAAGGATGGCTTCCTGGTGGAGGTGTCCGAGGGCTCCAGGAAGCTACGTCATGTCTTCCTGTTCACGGACCTGCTCCTCTGCGCCAAGATGAAGAAGACTGCTGTGGGGTGGGTGACGGCGGCGCCGTCTGCTGGCTCCTGAACCTTTCATTTGTACACTGTTGCTCTAGGCTCCATCAACAGGGCAAAGAGGTCCCAGAATTTACTAACGAGCCTGCAGAATATTTGCTTGCAGTTTTATACACTTGCTTGTATTGTATTGCAAGGCACTTGGTTGAGGAAAAAAAAAAAAGAATAAACTGAATGAAAATGCGAGGTATAGCTGCAAGGTGGACAGGAAAACTCAGCTTGTGGTGATGTCATATCCTCTGTTTTGCATGTGTCTGTTAGAATTTGCACGTTACTTTCTAGCTCTCCACACATTTCCTCCATGCTGCGTCTACGTGAGTGTAATCGTGTAGTGGCATGCCTGTGATTGGAAGGTACCCGGTTCAAATCCCAGGGTCGGCAGAGTGATTTCACCATTGGGGTCTTGTGCAAGGCCCATAGCTTGCAATGTTGCGTTAACCCCAAGTTGCTCCAGGGACTGGCTGGCCCTGTTTTCTAAAATTGCCTTGGATTAAAGCATCTGCCAAATAAATGTAAAATAAATGGGTTAGCCTCTGGGCTGTCTGCTCGGCTGCTGCTTTCTGAGTATCAGCATTCATTGCATTAATAATTAATGCAGGATATGCTTAATTCGCCGAGCACCTGCTTTAATTGACACAATGATCAGTCCAGTGAGTCTTTGGTGGTACGGGATAAACCAGTCGGGACTGCGGGCCTCATCGCAGCGGCAGCGGATAACTGAGGCAGCCCCTCCAAGGAAGCCGAGAGCTATATTTTCACACTTATGCAAGGATGCTCTTCTCTTCCCTGTCCCCTGACCTCCGACACCACCACGCTCGTCTTGCACCCAGCACTGAGGGGCCCATTTGCCATCTGCCAAGTTTTCAGCTCACTTTGCATTTTACTTATTTAGTAGACGCTATTATCCAAAGTACCTTGCATGTTTTTGGTTAAGGGCCTTGCTCAAGAGCCCAATGGGGGGACATCACTCTTCCAGCTCCGCAGTCCAAATCTCAGCAGCCTTTGTTCTGGCTCGCTCGTGGTGTCTGCCTGTGGAAACAGGGGAGTCCCTCAGTGAGATAAGTGAAATCTGTCTGGCGCTAAAACTGAGTGTGTGTAGCCTGTAGGTACTCCAGAATAATTGATCACTGACGCTCACTATCCTCATAACCCCTGATCGATGACCACTGGTGGCCACTGATGGCCACTGCTGGCCGCGGGGAGAAGGTGTATGACATAAGTCAGATGGAGCGCTACTGAAGGCTTGACGTCAGCGCTCAGTCCGTCTCCCCATAGGATCGCCAGGTGTTGCCTCAGGAGCTAATTAAGCTGATTAAGATCCAATTTCGACGGCAGCACACAAACCCAACAAAGTCGAACCTATTAAATTTCTTTGCTCTGCCAGTCTTTGTGGCTTGTCAGTCCGGTGTAATCATGATCTGAATACTACATTTCCTGCACTCAATTTCTGGGAATGCTAACGACATTCATATGCATAACATCTAATTACGAAAATTACAAGCCAATGAATTACTGAGGCTAATTAAGCAAATTCAGGAGCAGGCTGAGGGTACTGATTCGTAGGCGAGGAGAGGCCTGTCTGTGCATTCAGCTCAGCATCAGGCTGCCAGGTTATTCAGTAAAACCTAAATCTAGATCTGCTATTTTGGTTGTTTCTGACTACATAAATACATTTACATTTTAATTATTTAGCAGATGCTTTTATCCAAACTGATGTACATTTTGAGAAAGCAGGGTTAGACAGTCCCTGGAGCATTTGGAGGTTAAGGGTCTTGTTCAGGGGTTCAATGGTGACGTCACTGTTCCGACCCTCAAATTTGAGCCTGTGACCTTCCGATCACAGGCACAGCTTCCTAACTTGCTTTGCCAGGCTACGTCCTACCTGAAAGGAAGGGGGCAATAAGCCCTGCCCCTTGCTGGTCATGTTCTGGGGCTCTGATAAAAACAGGGGGAGGGGTCACAGATGGGGCGTTTGATTGCAGCCGAGAGAGGAAGAGGAGGGGATGAGGGACTCATTAGCATGGAGGTGTTGGACAGACGGCCTTCAGGTCATGGCAGAGAGAGAGGGATGGATGGAGGGAGGGGTGAGGGGGGGGGAGATATTTCCATGCAAGGCTGTAGTTTGACAGCAGATGGAATCCTGGAGGAGGTGCCCCCTGCCAAACATTTTTTTTGAGTTTTACACTCCTCAGTCACACGCTGCTTGTAATGTTATAACTCCTAAAAGGTCTGTATAGCAGCGGTATGCGGTGCTGGAAATACAGAACCCCTGTGATCCTTTCACGCTTGCCAGCACCGGAGCATCAGTAGAAGCCAGCATGTCTGGCATGCATTTGTCAAGACGTGCCCGGTGAAAACCATGTTCGAGGGGTAAACGTTTTCTGTGGCAGCGGCATACTTTGGATCTGCTTTGTGCCGCCCCTTTAAATCCTGCCTGGGATGCATAGGATGCACAAGCACTGTGTGTAAAACAAATGCTGCTGTCCAATTGAAGCGTTCAGAGCTGCTTGCCCTGCTGCGGGTTCTCCAGGCCTGAGCCTCGCAGTGGGTGAGGTCCTGTTTGTATTCACAGGCAGGCTTGGCTGCCTTGGACAGATAAGGCGTGACGCGCTCTAATCCTCCAAGCCCGCCTCGCCCTCCGTCGCATTATCAGGCACATTGCCCCTATGCAGAACTTGGCTCCCTGAATCCAGTTTTCTCATCACTGTAGCCTCCAGATCCCTGCCATGTCTGTTTGGCGTCGTCAAAGGGACTGGTAACAAAATGCAGACCAGACAGCTCGGTGGGAACCAATGGGACAGGTTTGGGCTGGTGAGGTCTCAAAAACAGATGGGGTGGGGTCTCTGAGGGGCGGGTTCTGGTGACTTTGCCATTGTTGTGTCAATCAGCTGGTTTCTGTGAATGCAAATATTGACCAATGAGCATTGAGGAACGACCTCTTAGTGGACAATTTGAAACACAGTGGTGCTGAGCGTGAAAATATGGTGCCCCCACCCAGGCTCTCTCTCGATCTCCCTCTCTCTCTCCTCCTGTGTTTCTCCCTCTTTCTCTCTCCCTCTCTGTCTTGAGTTGCTTAATTTCTGCTGGTTTACTTGTCCAGCATTAGCTTAAGGGTGTTTGTCCTTTTCAATGTGTCAGGGCACGGGGTGCAGCCCTTCTCCGGGTCCTCAGGGTTCCTCCCTGTTGCCCTTTGTGTCCATGTCCGTGTCTGTGTGCATGTTCATGCATGTTCATGCATGTGCAGACTGGGCCACGTCCTCCTCAGCCTTCATACTGCAAAAGTGAAATACACACACAAACACCTTGTTATAAACAATGAAGATTAGTCATTCCAAACACAATAATACGAAATTCTCCTAAATAACCAAATATTGGAATTAGCCAGTAAATACAGGAATAGGACCAGCACATTACATGTTAAGCAGTGGCAGTATAACATGCTAATTACTGTGACACCTGCCTTTAAGATTGAATACTGACCCAGCTGGGCAAGTATTGTTATAATTGTCAAGCGAAATTTAAGTTGAACATACTCAGTGATTGTGGTTATGTTCTTGGCAAACAACCATTATTTTGATGTTCACAGACCGGAATTGTGTTAGTCACCCTCTCCAACCCCATACTGCACATTCCAGTGTTTCCCCCCACTTCCACTTTAATGGCTAATCTATTTAGGGCCAGCAGTTCCACTTCTCTGCTCTATTGTCTAGTAAGTGAGTCATTAATCAGAGCCTGGCGGCCTTAGCTGCGATGGCGTTTAGATCATCAGATTGTAACCGGAACTGATGGAGTGTCTGATAAATGGGGTTTTGATCCGAGGCCGTTCGAGTGTGGAGCTGTGCTGTTTGGACAGTATTGACTGTTATGGATATATCCAGACTGCTGTCTGCTGTTGGCATCCCTACATGTCAGAGTGACAGTATAACTGCCATGTGATGAAGCAGCATCCCAGCCAGGGTGTCCCCCTGCCCGGTGTCCTCCACTTCAGTCTCCCACCCCCCCGCTATTCTATACTGATTGGGTAGTGTCTACTTGCAGGGGTTACACCTGGTTTTAGACCAAAGTAATTTATTAATATGGTGTAGGACCTCCTTTAGCATCGGTTTGTCTTAGGAATGACAAATTCGCCTGTGCTTGACTCAACAACTGTAAGGTGCCCAGGTCTCGTAGCTCCAAAACAAGCCCAAATCATTACCCCTCCACCACTGTGCTTGACAGTTGGCATGAGGTGTTTGTGCTGATATGCTGTGCTTGGTTTCTGCCAAACATGGCGCTGTGCATCATGGCCAGATATCTCCACTTGGGTCTCATCTATCCAAAGGACATTGTTCCAGAAGTCTTGTGGTTTGTGGTTTGCAAAGCTAAGCCGTGCTGCCATGTTCTTTTTAGAGAGAAGAGGCTTTCTCCTGGCAACCATTCCAAACAAGCCATACTTGTTCAGTCTCTTTCTAATCGCACGGTCATGAATGTCAACAATTAACATGCCAACCGAGGCCTGTAGAGTCTGAGATGTAGCTGTTGGGTTTTTGCAGTCTCTCTGAGCGTTGCATGGTCTGACCTTGGGGTGAATTTGCTGGGACATCTACTCCTAGGAAGATTGGCAACCATCTTGAATGTTTTCCATTTCTGAATAATCTTTCTCATTGTAGGATGATGGGCTGAAATTGTTTGGAAATGGCCTTATAACCCTTGCCAGGTCGATGGGCAGCAACAGTTGCTTCTCTAAGATCATTGCTGATGCCTTTCATCCTTGGTATCGTGTTAACACACACCTGAATGCTCCAGACCAGCAAACTGCCAAAACCTCTGCTTTTATAGAGGTGGTCATACTTGCTGATGATCAATTAATCAAGTGCATTAAATCCTATTAAAGCGGTAAGGAAGTACATCATTTTTCACACACTGCTTCTGCATTTCGACTTTTTTTTTTTTTGTTAAATAAGTCATGACGGGGTGTAATATGTCATGTGTTGTTGTTCATCTGAGGTTCTATTTATCTAATTGTAAGATCTGCTAAGGACCAGATCATTTCTTTTTATGTCCTGATGCTTAAAATCTTAGAATTGAAATAGGGTGTACTTTTTTTCAAATGACTGTGGGTGTGAAACCTCAAGCACTATTTTGGCTTGTGTTTAGTTTCATTGTTTAACTCCTGTGCATTTACATTTTATTTATGCAACAGGCACTTTTATCCAAAGCAATAATTTTTTTTTTGGCTGCATGGATTGTCATTGTGATGTGCACATGCTGACTAATCATGCTGCACGATCTTAAATGTCACATAAGGCAAATCTTAATCAAACATGTCATGCTACAGTTTGTCGCTGCTCGAAACAAAAAGAAAACACATGGTTCTCATTTTCCATAACTACTCTACAAGTGTCTGTCTGGTGTATTCTGATTTAAGGATTTTTGGATGCAAGTTCGTTGCTAGTGAGTGATATGCAGGTTCTGCATGCGCAGCTAACCACCCATCACAATCATTCTTGATAGAGCTGCACAATGTGGCATATTAATATTGATATTGCATGTTATACACATGCAATTTTCACATTGCAAGGACCAAGAGAGTCAGCTGGGGTTTTACTGTGTCATAGGGAACAAAACTTAGCAAGCCTTGCAATTTTAATAATTTTTTCCAGATAATGGAATATATGTTAAAAAAATCAGTTTAACCTTTAATGCCACTCCATTTGCATGAGCTCTGCATGCGCTCTTCGAGCCAATCTTAATCATTTGCGTCCTTTCTGTTGGAGGCACGTTTATAAGGTATTTAACAAAAACTAGTGAGGAGAAAAGCAAACTTGAACTGGTCACCAAAAGACATTCACCTTCTACTGTATGAAAATGTTTTGTATTCCACAGAATCGATATTGAGCAAAGGTAGGGGGCTTGTTGGGACTGCTCTGTGTCTGTTGACAATTCGTGGTAACACCCCCAACTTATTTCCTAGTTCTATTTGGCTATAGTATGTTTCGGGTAAATTTAAAATTAAAAAATCCTTTTTTATGTTATAAATATTCTAATATTAATCATAAAAATTTCACATATTTCAATGTCTTTCACTTAATATCGTGCAGTCATATTGTAGTGTGACCCCCTTTCTTGCCCCCCCCCCCCCACCTGCAGGAAACACCAGCAATATGACTGCAAGTGGTACATCCCGCTGGCCGACCTAACCTTCCAGACACTGGACGACTCAGACTCATGTCCTCCCGTGCAGACGCTACCGGAGCACGAGATCGAGGAGATGAAGATGAAGATCTCCTCCCTCAAGAGCGAAATTCAGAAAGAGAAGGTGTGTAATGACCCACTTGGTCAGGTGATCTGAACCAACCCACCCAGAGTAGGAGGGAAAGGGTGCAGCTGCCACTTTGTAGCTCAGGGTCACTGGAGGACAAGCCAGCTTCCAGTAAATGGTCCTGCAAGTCTATCTGGCCAAGATCTGGAGGGCTGGAAGTGGGTCCAGAATCCTGTGATCATCGACCAGTTGGCCTGGGATGTACCTGTCATGCGTTAATTTTCATTGAGTTTGTTTTGTTACCGTTGTCATCAGGGGGCTCGTCTGGGAGAGTCTCCGTTAAAGAGTTATCTGAAATGAAAGTGTCGCCTGTGTGTGTCTGCATGACTCATGCATGGAAAGCACTGCACTGCACTGTGGTGGCTTGATAGCCATCTGTTCCAGCACCGCCCTCGCAGTGCACCAACCCAAGCGACTGATTACATTGGATGGACCCCCGCAGGCCCCCCCCATTCAGCCACCCCAGCCAGATTCTTATCGGTTCTACTGCAGGACAACCCCTACCTGTTCATCCGGAGAAATCGCTATGGAAGGCATTTCTTCTAGTGGTCCTAATAAGCTTGAGTGCTGATTTACCATGAAAGCGCACTGGAGTGTGAAATCTCGTACTTTAAGAAAACCGGATCATTTGTGTCCTAGTAGAGGCGTAGATGGAGGTAAATGTATAGACAGGGGCGAGATTGTTGTCCGGGGCCCCACTAAAGTTACCTGGCCCCACCCTCAGATGTTTCGAAAACTAAATAGCTGGTGAGTATAATCACAAGATCACAGCTAGCTAGCTAGTTAGCAGAACATGCTGCTTCAGTGCAGTTACTGTTTGTGGCTCCCAAACTGGTAAACGTCGCCGCTGTGTATGGGAAGGGGATCAGACATCAGATGACGGGGCGGTGACCTGTGGGAAATAGCACAGACCTTGTCCGGGGGGAAAGCGGGGAGATCGTTAACACTGCTGTTAAACCAGACTGGTTTCCAGGCAGGGACCTGAGATCAACAGAAATGAGACATGGCTTAGTGTCACCCATTCTCTCGGTGACCTTGGTGGCAGAAAGAAACTGGCGTTTACTAGCCAGGTAGTTTAGTCAGGGAGTCTTAAGTTTAGTTTTCGATCTGCATCTTAAAAGGGATTTTTTCATGCAGTTAACAGGAAATGAGTCCAGTTAAGGAAATGAGTCATGTGTATGTGTTTGTGTTTGTGAGAGCGAACACTGTCAGAACATACGGGCCGGGTCCTTTAATGATCGTCGTCTTTGCAAAGCACACATAGCATCAGCAGCACAGCAAAGCCTAACTCGCGTGCGTAATGGGGAGGGGGAGAGACAGAGGGAGGGAGGGGCGTGGGGATTTGAGGGCTGCTAATTAAATTCCCTGCTATTTGAGGGCTTTTGCTTGTCAATTTCAGTTGAAATATCATCATGAGAGCAAGTAAGTGTTTGTGTGCTGGAATTTTTAGCAGACTAACAGCCTCCCTTGACAGGTATTACATTCCCTGTTTGTGATTAACAAAACCCCAGTGATAACACCTCGGAATGTTCTCACACACATAGAACAGCTATCATTTTAGGAATATGTTCTGAAGACAGATCGTGCTCTCTGTGACTCGTCCGCGCGTCTGACAGATCACGCTCGCTCTTTGACTCGTCCGTGCGTCTGAAAGATTGCGCGTACTCTGACTCATTCGCTGTTGTTTACTGTTACATCTGGAGCAGTTTTTTTCTTCTGACCCTAAGCTTCTGTTTTGTTGCGTGTCCACAGAAAGCTGTCAAGGGTCAGAGCAGAGCGCTGGATCGCCTGCGGAAGAAGATGAACGAGCAGGAGTCCTGTCTGCTTCTGCACTCCCCCACCATCCCATTTCGCATCCACAACAAACACGGCAAGGTATGTGCCACCAGTGGAGGCTCAGCTGTGAGGGAGAGGCAGAGAGATTGAGGGAGAGAGAGAAGGAGAGGGATGGTACTTGGTTGTCTAGTGCCGCATTCACTATGACCAAAAGTATCTGATATAGTTAAAGGTAAACCTTCAGCAAACTGGCCACCAGAGGGTGCCATTGCTAAGAGGAACTGGAAGCTTTGGCAGACATTCTCTTTTGTTCCCGTGCCACCTCTTTCATCCCCTCCCAGAGTTACCTGTTCCTGTTGTCCTCCGACTACGAGAGATCTGAGTGGCGAGAAGCCATACAGAAACTGCAGAAAAAAGGTGAGTCCAAATCCTGAGCGGGGAAAAACAAACTGAAGCTGTCTGAAACTGTGAGGATGCTGGCAGCTGATCACGCACTCTCTCTGTCCCTCTCTTCGCGTTTGCCTTGGGTCATGGGACCTCCCAGATCTCCAGGCCTGCGTCCTAAGTTCAGTGGAGCTCCAGGTCCTCACCGGCTCCTGCTTCAAGCTGAGGACCGTCCACAACATTCCCGTCACCAGTAACAAAGATGGTGGGTGTGAATCCTTTCTCTTGCAGTGCAACTTTGACTCTCAAGGGGGAGCCAAACACAAGAATAAACTGGGCATGGGCAATGTCCACATGGGCTGTAAACGTAACTGCTTCAGGCTAGAGGCAGTTATCCTCCATTCCAAAAAAGTCAAAAACAGAGACAGACTCTTGCCCAGTGCTGCTGTTTCTTTTGTCTGGATAACTGCAATATCACTGCTCATGTGAACGGCTTGACTTATCCTAGGTCTTATATAAAAGTCACATTGCTAAGGTTCATGCGCTTCACAGACATGTCAAAGTCATGAATATTTTATTTTGCCACAGATGGTCCATCATAAAAGTCAAGATGTGCAGTTTTATGACACTTACAAAACCAATGCTATAAAAAAGCAGGCCCTGCTCTTGCCCTCTCTGCCTTCACTTGAAATCCGCAGCCTCTCGCAGAGCCAGGCACAGGAATATGCCGCCCTCTGTCTTGGGGGAACAAAAGAAAGTTTGAAAGGAATCTCCTTTCCAATGTGTTTGTAATCTTGCAAAGGTTTCATCAGAGGAATCCTTCTGAGGATCATGCGGCTTTGCTGCCTTGTCGTATCTGTTATTTTGATTGCTGTGACATGAATGCATTCAGCCACATTGTTATGAAACACATAAACAAGCAGATAAAACTCCATTTCCCCCTTGACATGATGTTCTGGGTCTGGAGTGTCTAGGTCTTCCTCTTCACGATCGACCACATACTAGTTTATCTGGGGCAGTGGAAATTGCATCATGAATGCGCCAAACCTGTTTTCTAAGAATAAGGCTGCCATCAAATTTTTTCAGCTAATACTTGATGTGTGGGTGATGTCCATTGGTCTTAATTATCTGATTGATTACACTGAGTGCACACACATGGTGTTCTCCCACCGAAGTTCAGGAATCTAGTTCCTGGTTCCGAGTACCTGGGCTGTGACCTTTATGCTAAATAAGCATGGGAGTCACAAAGAGTTCATACTTTAAACTTATATATACTGCAATATAATATACGAAACTACAAATACACTGCAAAATAATGGAGGGTGAACAAGTTGTCTTGGTAGTTATTTAATTGTTGGGAGGATAGAACATGCGGTCCAAAATACGGGACAAAGTGCATTTTATCTATTTTTGTTTATATGCCCCGCAGCGTTTAAAATTTACTATTAAATCTGACAAGTAGATCGATCTTTTGTTTTCCACAGAATAAAAAATGATGTAATGTTATTCCACTAACAAGCACTAGCAAGTTTCACCTCTGGCACTGGCGATATTAGACAAAAGTATATTGGTTATTGATCAAATTTTCCAATGCAGAAATATGGAGATACAAGCCAAAAGGTATTCATTAATGCATTAAATGTAATTGAAGTACAAAAATAATTGCATCTTCTCAATTCTTGCTCGACTACTTCTGTCTCTTCTGCCAGACTGGTTTCCAGATAGGGACCTGAGATGAAATGAGACATGGTTTAGTGTCACCCATTGCATCTGTGGCCTTGGTGGCAGAGAGAAACTTCCATGGATTTTTTCCATGCAATTAATTGGAATCCCAACACTTCTGCATAAGTTAGCCCTGGTGCTTGTGGTCAGCCAATCAGTAGTGTTGCTAGTTTTGCTATAATCCCCACCCAGTAGCTGTGCTTTGAGCTAAAAGTACCTATTTTGGAGTGGGAGCTAAAAAAAGGTTCAGGACCGACCTCCTAGGACCTACAATTGAGTCCCTGTGGTGGTTCCTGACAAAGGTTCCTGCAATGGGAAAGTGCCTAAATTGTGGTCCTTTTTACTGGATTTTTCTTTTAGTGTAGTGCCCCCTTGTGATGTATCGGACAAAAAAATGCCTCGATCCATACCTGCTTCCTCTCTGCCCCTAGAAGTTAAAATAAGGAAAATAAGGAACAGCTGCCCAAGTCTTTTTCTGGGGGGGGGGGTCCTAGCCTAACAGGCATCGTGTTTCTGTCTTTTCAGACAGCTTCACTTGGAACAAGAATGCCGGTGCCCCCCCCCCCCCAACCATTGCCTTTGATACTCTCTGAGCTCCTCCTTACGCCCTGAGGAGAGGCAAGCATCCGGAAGGGGAGGTGGCCTCGGATCAGGCCCACCCGCAGGCTGAGTGTGACACCCCCATGTGGACCTGGGTGGCCACTGGGTGCAGTGGGCTGTGTTAATGCGAGAGGCCCGTGGGTCGCCAGTCTGTGGTTTACACAGCTGTGGACCCCCTCCCCCACCAAGCCGCCTGCTCCAGTGTGCTCCTGGAGAATGAGCTGGGAGGGGGGGGCCTGATAATCTGTTAATCAGCGTTAGTGATGGCACCGGTAGCGCTGCAGGATTAACCCCCCCTCCCTGTGGCCACCCATGTGTGCCGCACCCCAAGCCGGACTGACAGTGATAGAGTGTTTGGCTAGAGCCAGTTATCTTACTGAGTCCATCCTACGGTTCTCCTTGCTGCCCCGTCCCAAGTCGACCCCGCGCAGGTCCTCCTGCCCATCGTCTGTGTGCGGAACGCTGGGGGAGGGGCTATAGCGGTTCTGAAAGCAGGTCTGTGCCCATCCTCTGTCCCACATGGCTGCATTACCCATCAGGCAATGTGGTTTGAGTTAGGCTGTGACTGTGTGTGGTGGTTCAGTGATGAGCCGATCACCTTAATTCTGTGTTCTTGTCCCACTTCGGCAGCTATTGTTAGTCACGCTGTTCCCATTCCTCTCTTTCAGATGAAGAATCCCCCGGCCTTTACGGCTTCCTCCATGTCATCGTCCATTCTGCCAAGGGCTTCAGAGAATCTGCCAGTAAGTGAAGCCTGTCACTCCCCTAACCCAGGTCACAGTAATTGTTTCCACTGTGCAGCGGTTCATGCAAATCTGTAGCACATCTGTTGTATATAAACTGTGTGTGTGTGTGTGTGTGTGTGCACGCACATATGTGTGTGAGTGTGAATGTGCCTAGTGCATTGCCTAGGTGTGTGTGTGTGTGTGTGTGCACTTGCACTGTCCAGGTGTGTGTGTGCTGTCCTACTTTCAGGTTGTAATCGGCTTCCCTTTAAATCATCTCATGGTCCTGTTGTGACCAGCCCGCAACAATGGCAACGATCGGCTCTGCCGGCGATCTGGCGAATTCCTGTGGGGCTTTTTGTAGGCTGGAGCGGCCGGGGATGAGAGCTTGTAAATGGGGTTAGATGATCTGAATGGGTCTCTTGCCGCGGGGCGCCAGTGGACATGGGGCCCCATCGGCATTTCCGCATTATATGTTGCAGCTCCTGCCATCGGCTGCCCAGCCACTGTCACCTTACTGCTCTGTGGGAATGTCCAGAAACAAACTGGACTCCTTCTATCAGTTGCCTCCTGACACTCTACCGCCTGTGGGTGGAGCTCTGCTCGAGGAGAGGGAGAGGAACCCAGTCAGCTAATCCTCCTATGGAAAGACCCTAGTACTTTTTATTCAAGGCCTTCTCACAACAGGGGGCGCTGAACCTTATGAAGAAACCTTTAAACTTTAAATGGCCAGTTTGCTCCTAGGGCCAAATCAGCTCTGAGACGAACATCCCTCAGTACATTGTTGAACCACAACATGTCTTCAGGAGCCTGGAAAGATAAAGATTAACACGCCATGTTGAGATTTCAGGCTAGCCTCCGAGTGTATGTCCATCTGTCCAGGTGTCTTGTGGCCTCTGTTGATAGTGGGAAGCAGCTCATATAATGTTCTAGAGACTCTCATTACTGTGGAATCTCTCTGGTCCTGAATGCCTGCGGCTGGACCGATAGAGGATGCCCCGTGATCTCCGCTGTACCTGGACTGCTCCATATCCACCCTTCTTCCAATGTTACCAGCGCTTCCAGAAGGTGTCTCTGCACCGTAATTTCCCAGCTTCTTCTGGAATCTCTGAGCACCATTCCACACCAGGCCTTGGGGGTGTCCGGCCTGTGTTGATCATGTCCGGCAGCTTCTTTAAACATCCGCAGAAAGAAAATCCAGCATTTCACAGCAGAAAAAAAGATGAAAACGTTCACCACTAAGAGCTTTCGGATGTTTCCACGCTGCGGACTTCCTGGAGGACTTCAGGATCTGGCTAATTGCTTGTGCTATGAGGGCACTCAGATTCGCTTGCTTGTGATCTCCGCTTTGCATATGGTTTGCATTTCTTATTAATTCCCTTGGCTTTGAGGCTCTGCAGCTTGGACCCCTCATCTGTCACCAATTTGCCTTGTGCGATCTTGTGCAAGAGAGAACCGACCTTTCAGGGCGCAGTGAGGAGGTCAACACCGTCGGCCCAGGTGTCTGCTGAGTACAGCCACTCTCTCGCTCGTGTAGTTGAATCTAACAACACACTGGATCGAAGGGAGAGTGTCAACACTGTCAGCCGTGCCAGTTTACACACCAACCAGTGGGCAGAGTCTAGCCGATTAGCAGTGGTTCACCAAATGTTTGTCAAGTTTTGCCACAGTGTTAACGCACTTTGTGTGTTCATGTGACACCTGGCTTCCAGCTGATAGGCTGATAGGCCACTCTGCAGGGTGCTTTACACAATATTTTTTTAATGTTTTTGTTCTTGATTGACACTCATTTGGGCAGAATTTATTTGTCGCTTGTCATTCCCCATTGTGTTCTATAAGTTTCACCGTTCAATCAGATCAGTGGGCTCCCTTCAAAGGAAAGTAAATTAGTAAGTTACCTCTGTTAGTAGGTTTTTTTTCCACCTGGTGTCTTTTTTGATGGTTCCCAGTCACGTCCCAGTAAATTGAGGAATTGTTAGAAATTTCCGACGTCGTTGATAGGACCCATCTGCGCGGTAATAGTAGCGCCTCTCAACCATGCGGCACCTGGATTTATGTGTCACGGAATTTTAAACCTATGCCCCCCGCCAACCTTTGTCCTCATTTAGCAGCACTCACCGCCCCGTGTTGGTGGATGCTTCCAAAATAACACCAGAGCTCCATGTGACACTTCTGAAGGGCCCTCTTCGATTAACCTCTGCAGGGCCGCATGCCGCAACCGGAGCATCAGGGTGCCAGGCAGCCTCCGGCCAGGGGGAGGCGCTAGTATGGAAGTGCTCAGTAATGAACATCCCCAAGGCGTACCACTCCCAGGAGCGTCCCATTTTCTGATGGACTGGCCTCTGTTCGTGTGTCTCCTCTGAGAGACTGTGGTCCCCCCACTGCAAACCTACTTTAGTGGAACGCTCCAGATAAATGAGGCTTGCTGAGATGCTTTGAGTGGTGACGGCCCCTTTCTAGGAGTAGTGGTACTGGCTGGACTTTTGTAGAATCCCTGATAATTCTGGCCTTTTGTGACTCTGCCCTTCATCAGTGCTTTGGAGGGGGACCTCCCCCAAACGCAGTGGTTTGAGTCACATGATCACACTGATCCATAAAATGTGATATGGCCCTTCTCAGAAGAAGCCTGGAGTGAACATATGTAATATTGGTCTCAGTAACCAAATGAAGGCATTTTAGAGGTCAGGATTCCTGAGCCGCGTTACAGGGGACAGTAACCGTATGGTCAGATAGTCGTTGTGCAGGATGCTAATTCCATGCCCACCTCACCTTGTCACTCTCCCTCTCCTGCAGACCTGTACTGCACCCTGGAGGTGGACTCCTTTGGCTACTTTGTCAGCAAAGCCAAGACCCGGGTGTTCCGGGACACCACAGAACCCCAGTGGAATGAGGTCAGCCAGCCTATCTCGCCTCCTTTCACCGTAACCCAAACAGAGCTCTTTCTGTCCCACAATCCTTGGGGGCAGCACTCTCTGTTGGGTTTCCAAGTCACTGTCACCCTGACACCATTCTTGATGCCCCCCCCCACAGGAGTTTGAGATCGAGCTTGAGGGCTCACAGTGCCTACGCATCCTCTGCTATGAGAAGTGCTACGACAAGACTAAGCTGAACAAGGATGACAACGAGATCGTGGACAAGATCATGGGTAAAGGCCAGGTGCAGGTGAGCAGGAGTGACATGGCATTTCCGGGTGTCCTTCCACTGATTCACACCCTTCTGTGGCCCTCGTACTTGAGGCATGATTCACTTGTTGCGCTGTGCCCTCCCACCCCCCCGGCACAGCAGCTGGGCCCAGCGCACTGCTCCTTGACGTAATTCTGCGGGCTGTCTGGAAGGACGATCTGGGGGGGGGGGGGGGGGGGGGGGGGGGGGGGGGGGGGGGGGGGGGGGGGGGGGGGGGGGGGGGGGGGGG
>JAODLD010000113.1:16080192-16094420 GCA_026781065.1 Mormyrops boulengeri | reverse complement strand
TGAACTGTGACTCTCTATCAAACTGCCCCCCCCCATGCCAGGCTGATGTGGGAAATGCACAGCTGGGTAACCTGTGCCAGTCAGCATTAACTAATCCTGACCAACCCCTCAGAGAGGGAGAGATGGGGCATGGGGGAGGGGGGCAGTCTGGGCACCTTGATGCTGTTTTGAGGGTAGGAGATGCATGTTTGTGTTGTGCATCACGCATTCAGTGGGCAAAGAGATGAGCTCATAGCCGCCTTGGAAATTGTAGGCAAACTGTTTGTGTGGTGACTCATGCATACGGGACAGAGTAAACCGCGTCCCCCAGAGGAATGTAAGCGGTGGGCTTAGTGTGTTTCAGGCCTCCTACACGCATCACCACCCGGAAGGAACCTTGCCGTAACAGAATGTTCACTCAGCGCAAATTCCATCACAGATGGAAGGGACTGCTAGCAAGCATAGCGTGTGATTTTGGGAAAAAAAAGAAGATCCATAGTATGATTTGGAGTATCCTGCAGCAGGCTGAGTGATGCTCTGAGCCGTATGTGGAGTTAGGTGAGATATCATGAGCTGTCATGAGCAACCATAGTCATTCGTGCTGATAAAGCAGCATTCAACCCCGGGCTCCTAGAGGAGGTCAGAGGTCAGCCAGATGTGCTGACAGGAAGCTCCTGCAGCTGTCCTCCTGCCCCGGATCGCTCTCCTACTACGATGCATTCAGCTGCTGGGAGCTCTGTCCACCTGGTGGATGAGCCACGAATACAAACAGATGTTTGCCTGGTAGTGTGGCTTCAGGTGGGTTGTGAGGAGACGTTGTTAGGGTTGTGGTGGAAGGGGGGGTGGTGTTCAGTCACTCATTGGTGTGGACATCTATCAGGCGTGCTGAGATCAGGTATAGAGCTGTCTGAAGAGGCAGGAATCAGAGGTACATAGAAACAGAGAAAATGGAAGGATCTCTGCAAAGGATGTCTGTACTGTCACTTTGAGATGGAAGCATTTGCCATGAATGGGATCTGAACCCATGATTGTTGGATGACTGACCATATTATATCTTGTATATTTTGCCAGTGTCTTGGTTCCTTTGGTCATTGGGTCAAAGAACCGTTAGCCAATGAGTTTATTTAGACCGGATTGAAATCCACTCCATAGTTTATTCCATGTCCACTGTTTGGATGCGGATCAGTATCCATTTCTTCATTAGCGTTGCATGTTTGTATGTGTTGAGGTTCTAGTGGGAAAGCGTTGTTGCAACAATACTTTTTCAGGTTTGCAGTATTTACACAAACAGAGTTGTCAGTTTTGTTTTTACTGGACTGATCTCTTGATTGAGAAACAAACGGCATGGTAAGTCTCCAACATACGGAGTCCATTAGGAGTTAATTCACAATCTGGATGTTAGCTGCTTGATGCTGATTGGCAAACGATGCCCGGATTCTGCTCTTTTTAAGGTTCCTCATTTGTGACAAAAGAGAGCAGTGTAATATATAGCTGATTTGTTTGTTTGTGCTCTGCAGGCTGCAGTTGAATTATATTGGCCTGTAACAAACATAAGTGTAATTAATGTGTGTGTGTGTGTGTGTATGTCTGCGCGTGTGTAAATATAAACATATTGGGGTCATGGCAGAAATGCAGTGTTAAATTTTGTTTTAGTTCACTCTGAAATTGTACCACTCTGATTATTCGTAGATGTTTACCCAAGCTGATGAAAGGGTAATAGCCCCAAAAGTTGGTCTGTATGCTTTATAAACGCTTCTGAAGTACAAACAGTGCAAACTCTGCTGACTGTGACCTAATTCAAGATCATCGATATAGCAAACTTCCCCTTTTCATTCATTCCCGCTGTGGAGAAAGCATGCTTGTGACCTCTTTATTCTTCCTGTGAGCGTAAAGAGCCCCGAGGCTGGATGCAGCTTCACCCATGAGCCAGATTCTGTGAGCGCCGTGGTCTAGCCACGCCAAGTAAATTTTAATTATCGAATGATTTAATGCAGCAAAGCTCCGTTTTAGAAGTTTGTCGGAGGAAACTGCTGAATACCTCTGCAGAATTTTACGCACTGATCTGGAGCACCACCTATAATCTTACTCACGAATCTGTGAGGTTTCTATCCTGGCTGTTTGGTTACTGTTTATTGAGTTTTTGTTATTTTGTAATTATTATTATTTTAACACAGAAGACTGAGTTGGCCTGAAGTGGCGCCAAACAACTGAAAGCTTGCCTGGTTGTTAACCTTGCGTTGGAGGCAACACGATTTCCCAAATGAGCGCAACAGGAAGAGACTGGTCACCATAGTTACTGTGTAGGTTTATTACGGCCAGTGCCCATTTCACCGAAACGCTCTAATGAGTAACCTAATTACGTAAACGCAAGGCCAAGAATAACCCCTGATTATCTGGAGAGTCATCATTGCAATGCACATACACAGATGATGGAACCGCAATGCAGATCCTCTTAGCATGCTCTTGTGATTCTCCCTGTGTCCCGCACCTTAACCTCCCTCGCGTGATTCTCTATATGTCCCGTACCTTAACCGCCCTCGCGTGATTCTCCCTATGTCCCATACCTTAACCGCCCCTGCGTGATTCTCCCTATGTCCCGTACCTTAACTGCCCCCACATGATTCTCCCTATGTATTTTAACCGCCCTCGCGTGATTCTCCCTGTGTCCCGTACCTTAACCGCCCTCATGTGATTCTCCCTATGTCGCATGCATTAACCGCCCTCGTGTGATTCTATGTCCAGGACATCAACCGCCCTTGCGTGATTCTCCCTATGTACCTTAACCGCTCTCACGTGATTCTCCTTATGTCCAGGATATTAACCAGCCTTGCGTGATTCTCCCTATGTACCTTAACCGCCCTCACGTGATTCTCCCTATGTCACATGCATTAACCGCCCTTGCGTGATTCTCCCTATGTCACATGCATTAACCGCCCTTGCATGATTCTCCCTATGTACCTTAACCGCTCTCACGTGATTCTCCTTATGTCCAGGACATTAACCGGCCTTGCGTGATTCTCCATATGTCCCGTACCTTAAACGTCCTTGCAAGATTCTCCCTATGTCCTATACATAAAGCACCCTTGTTCTCTACGAACCTTTGACTCGCGGGCCAGCAGGTTCCTTCGTCTGTTTTCTTTGGTTT
The DNA here is from genome assembly GCA_026781065.1 of Mormyrops boulengeri. Lineage (NCBI taxonomy): Eukaryota > Metazoa > Chordata > Actinopteri > Osteoglossiformes > Mormyridae > Mormyrops > Mormyrops boulengeri. The sequence continues at coordinate 16,091,296 of JAODLD010000113.1, read as the reverse complement.
TAGTCCACATTCTCTATCAGGATGTTTATCTGTTAAAATGCTCCGATATGTGGAAGCGGCCACTTTTATCCAGACAAGGCAACCATGGGCTGAGCTGAGCGCCAAGGCAGATGGCCCGAAAGAAAGCAAGAAGTGTGTCATTGAATCTACCCATGCCTGGGTCATGGGTCTTTCCAGATGTGACCCAATGTGTGCTGATCTCCACCGCAAGCTTTTGATTTTGAGGGCAGGTTGAGGCAAACAGGGGCATTTTGCACCACGTTATTCACCAGTGAGCTTGAGCCAGTCCGTGTTTCAGGGGTGCGATGAGACCAGAATCTCCCGAAATCCTGGATGGAGTCCCGTAGAACGAAGACTTTGAAAATGAGCTTCTGGGTTATTCCCAGGTGTACTATTAGAGACCCGAATAAAGTATTAAAATCCGTACAGTAACATCTCTGTTCTGAAAACCCAGAAGATGAATATCAGGCTTGAAATCGTTGCCAGTGCTCACATAGATATTGCATCAGATTATGTTAGCTGTGTAAATCTGAGTGATGAGCTGTAGCTTGAAGTATGTTCTCCTGGTACTCCAAACGACATCTCCATGGCGATGGAGCACCGTTACCCCAAAGCCGAGATTGGTGAATTTGTGAGATTCGTCTCCAAAGTGGGCGACTCCTGACTCTGCTTGAGAGACAAAGGGTTATGCCGGGTTCATGGCACTGCTAATCTTAGAACATTTATTCAGAGATGGAAATAATCCTTAATATATTGGTGAACATTATGGCTGGTATCTACAGAGAGGGGATAAAGCCAGCACCCCTGCAGTGATTTAACCCAGAAACTATATTATATATTTGCAGATTGGCTGCAATGTGGGTATCTGTATCCAGGGCTTGGGTTTTGTTGATTAAGTCATGTACATACAGATTATAGAACCTGGCAGGATTTATGTGACAGTTGCTATGCTCTTTCATGGCCACAGGCCTCCCCAAACACCTCTCAAACAAAGGCTCATGTTTTTGCTCTGGGTGGCTTTGTTATATTTACAAGAGACCCCCATGCGTCTGTCTGAGGGTCTTGCAGCTGCTCCTGCCATGATTTGGTCTTTCAGTGTGTATGAACAAGTGCCAGTGAGTAACACACATGTTCTTCAGCTTGACTCTTCAAAGGGCCTTCGTAGCTCACAGGAAGTGCTGATCTCCCTCCAGGGATACCTCGTAGCTCACAGGAAATGCTGACATTTCTCTAAGGAGCACCTCATAGCTCACAGGAAGTGCTAACCTCTACAGGGAGCACCTCGTACCTCACAGGAAGTGCTGACCTCCCTCCAGGGAACACTTCGTACACATGCCTGAACATGGTGCATGTTTATAACGTGGCACTAAACAAATGGTCTTATTCACTATAAACGTGAAAAAACAATCCCCTGTCTTTGGTTGGTGTTTCAGATCATCTCACTTTTACAGCTTTTAGAAGAGCACCTCCTGCGTGTCCTAGCCCCCTTACCGCCACAGCATCTTCATGTCTGGCCTGCAATATCCCCCAGCATTGCTGAGAGGTATGTTGCTCTGCTCAAGGACCTCAAGGCAGCTCCTAGGGTGTAGGGAGTGTGGCGGACATGCTCTATCCAGGCAAGGTCAACATGCATGCCCGTTGGCATGTCCCCAGGATGGCATAGGAGTGACTGCAGGATCGCCTGGGCAGGGCGAACGTGGGCTGCTGTGGTGGCATTGGGGACCCCCTATGATGACGGAATGCAATGGCTTTCATGTACTGTGGGGCAAGGGGGGGGGGGGTCGGTGTCTCATCTCCTGCCAGCTGGAATGGTACCGTTGAGGTCGCATTAGAGTGTTTCTCCCTCCCTCGCTCTCTATCTCTCCCTTGCGCTCTCTTTCTCTCTCTCTCTCCCCCCTGTCTCCCTCTGCTCCCCACTCCCTCGTTCAGCAGCTGGTTGTGGGAACAGACTGTGCTAGGAGTTTGCCATTGGGGACTGGAGGATCTCTCTCTCTCTCTCTCTTGCTCTCTCTCCCGCTCTCTCTCTCTGCTTTGCTCACATCTGCAGACTCATGGGGCCCAGGGGCTGACGACAGCAACCCCCCGCTCCCTCTCTTACTCATGCACACATACCTCTCTCTCATCTGTCTCTCTCTCTTCCACACACCATCCTCCCTCTCTCCTCCCTCCCTCGCTCCATGCCGCTCATGTTCCTGGCGTTCGGCTGAGGACGCTGCAGAGGCTGGCAGCTCACTGTGGAATGAGTCGGAGACGCTGAGGGATCCAGCCTTGGGTTTCTGCTCTCAGCCAGCGGAGCCTCCACACACTTCGATCACGGAATAAATGCTCCTTCTACGCTGCCGGTCTCTCCTCGGAGCCTCCCTGCCCTCTCTGCTGTGACTCGGTGGATGTAGGGGCCAAACAGGGGTGCCTCTGTCATCTTCTCCTCCTTCACTTCTCCTTTTTTTTTGGAATTCCACTTGCATTGTGCTTTGTGGCTTTCATCCACACGACAAACGCTGGATCTTTGAGCCCCGGGAACAGATTTAGGGGAATTTTGGTCCACCCCACCTCTTCTATCTTACTTGTCCCCCCCTCCCAGGGGTGCGGGTCTTTAACCTCCCCGCCCCCAGTCAGCCCCCTGGACCCCTCGGAAGGATGACGGAGTTGCTGGTGTCTGACTGCAGCCTGAGCTCGGTGTGTGAGCGCCTGGAGCGCTGCTGCGTGGAGACTGGCCTGGACAACCCCCCCAGCAAGCGCCCCCCCAACACCGGGGCCAAGCTTTGGGGCCGTGTGCGCAGCAAGCTCCTCCGGCAGAAGGTCTGCCCGCCGCCACCGCCGCCACTACCAGCGGGGGGAGCGAGAGGGAGTGCTAATAGGAGGCTAGCATTTGTGTCGGAAGCCGGCTTGATGGGGGGGCTGGGGGGCATTCCACCTTGTCACATCACCCTGGCATGTGATGTTAGAGGAAGGTGCTATCTCCCAACCTGCGTAAACTTGGGGCTTCCTTACAGGAGCATGAAGGAGGGTTACCCTGTTACCGTGGGGATGTTTCAGCAAACACTCTGCTCCCCCAAGCCACGCCTCAGGGGACCTCAGGGCTGAGTCACCAATTGCTGATGCTCTTTTCTGACGCACGCTCATGGCTTGTCGGGGACATCAATTATAGCTGTGATTCCTAATTTTGCCAGAACGTTCCAGGCTAATGGCAGCAATTAGTGCCACTTGCGAGCGCCTGAACCCGAGCATGTTTCATGGGCGGGGAGTTGGGGGTCTTATGACCTTTGCTTGACCCACGAGTGTGGGGCAGGCAGACGGCATGCTGTGTTTATGTGCTCGCCCGGAGCCGTGGGGGGGGCACAGCTCATCCGGCATCAGCAGTAACTTGAGACCTAAGAATGGGAGCAACATTGAAAGAGGGGCCCTGGGCCCTTGGCTCCGCATTGGTGCTACTTCTTTAGTCACTGAATGATGTGACTCTGTGTTTTAATAGCTGTACCAACACAAGGCCTCTGAGCAACACTTAATCCAGGCGCTGAATTCATCCAGCCTGTTGCTTCCACCAAATTAGGGCCATGGCAGCTAAATCAGGCTTCTGTGGGAGGAATAGGATTGACACACTGAAACTGAGGCTCTGGGGGAAACAGGCCAGCCTCTGGAACTGCAGGAGCTGCATGAACAAGCAGTGAAGGCCTCTCTTTCTTCAGTCTGCCCTGTTGTTTGATACCAGGGCTCTGAGCACATACGTGTAAATGCCGGCTGTCACAGGCGGTCCACATAGAGATGACTAAAGAGCATTGACTTGCTGGTTATGAATGATTCTGCATCTCTGCAGGCAGCTATATTAAACTCTGAATTGTATGTGTGGATGTTTACTGTGGAGGAGTGTTTGGGAGACCCGGCCCTGTGCTAATTACAGAAACAAGTGAATGCAGTGCTGCTCACTGCCGCACTTCTTCTAATTACTACTACTACTACTACACAGTGAGTTTTAGTGTCCTGCTATGGCATATTCTGTGTTTGGCATACATGTATCATGCTCCAGTGGGGGCAGGCTGAGGCTGTGCTGTGCCTTTGGTGGAGAGGGGCTTTGTGCTGGGGAGGGTCAGATACATGTTACATGTGGACACCATGTATGGGTCAATGCCCATGCCATAGCACAGAGTAAACAAGCTCTTGGGCCAGTTAGCATCAGGGAATTGTGGGGGGGCAGTTTCTGTGCCAACCAGGGATGGTTTTCTCTCATTAAACCTGCGGCTTGGCACCACTCCTTATGGTCAAGGCTTCCCGTTTGCTGACTTACACAGCAGGTGGCTTTCATTCGCTGGGGGATTTTCCCTCGTAACTTGGAGTTCTGGGAATTTGAATGACGTCATGGACAGCATGTTCTGTCTATCATCGTCTAATATGCTGGTAGTCTATGCCCAGTCTCTGAATGTTTTCTGTACAGTTTGTGCGTGGTCTCTGAGTGGTCTCTCCATGGTCTGTGCATGGTCTCTGTATGATCTGAGTGGTCTCTCCATAGTCTACATGGTCTCTGTACGGTCTCTAAGTGGTCTCTGTGCAGTCTGTGTGTGGTCTCTCTATGGTGTCTGAGTGGTCTCTGTGTGGTCTGTGTGTGGTTTCTGCATGGTCCATGCGCAATCTCTGCATGGTCTCTGTGTGGTCTGTGCCTAGTCTCTGTGCAGTTTCTGCATAGTCTCTGTGTAATCTTTGCACAGTCTGTGCATGGACTTTCTGTGGTCTGTGTGATATTTATTTGCCTGGTCTCAGTGTGGTCTTGCACACCAGAAAGTAATTGTCTGTGTTTTTGTAGCACTTCTATTGAAAAATGCAGCTCAGACCAGCTGTGAAGGACATCTCCGTCAAGCCTAATTTTATGAGGAAAAACATCCCGGCTCTTGTTCCCATACAGACCTGGTCATTGGGGTGGTATTCCCCCTTCAAAGGTCGCATGCAGTCAAGGTCCCAGCCAGGTCATGCTGGAGGGAAAGCGGGCCTAGGGGTCAGGAAATCGACCTCAGATCTTTAAATCAGAGACCCATGATGTTGGAGGGATTGTTCCAGAAAGTTCCAATAGGGTGAAACGGCAAAATGTGTGGCAGGTTGGTAAGCATGGTAATTACTTTGTCTTTGCTGAAGCAGAAACTCCCTGTAATCTCTATACGACAGCTGGGCCCTGAAAGTTACAGTAGAACATTCGGAGGAGTGGACCGTTGGCATACAGAACACCCAGTATAGAGATGCAACAGATTTCAGCGAAAACGCTTTGCATCTGTGTTCTGTGTCTCAGTGAGCAGTAAGGCCTCTCAATGGCTGTGTGATCCAAGCACCTTGTCTGGTCGAAAGAATGACACTTCCTGTCAAAGTGGTGGGTGTCTGGGTTAAAGCTCATTCAATCGTTTAACACACATAAACACTCCGTAAATTAAGATCTGCTAAGCTGCTTAATAGTAATGAAACAAGACGGATGAAAACTAAAAACAATGACCTATGAGAAGGAGATTAAGTATTTGGAAATAATTTAACGTATTGCAGTAGTTTTGGATTTGTCCATTAGCTGTAGGGAGTCTTCGAAGGGGTACGCATGAGCGTTAATCTCTAACATGTAACAGATGTATCTCGTTGTGCCAGGGGGGTAGGGGTGCTCTTTAACCTTAGTTTCACTGGGTAACTGGTCTTGGATTTGAGGACACGTGCCTGATTCTGTGCTAGAATAATAAGGCCTTCACTCAGCGAACGCTTTGAATGTCTGTTTACTTCCACATGCCAGAAAATGAGGCACGCTCGCTGTAATGCGTACACGTTCGTACTGTCGGGGGTAACCGCGGGGAGCAGCTTTGCAGCAAGCCCTGACTCAGGACCCAGCGGGTGGTTAGCCTGCGCTGCTCTCGCGAGACGACACGTGCGGACACCACGGTCCTGCCAGGGATGTGGTTCTGCTTCCACTGTCTGCCGTGTATCTCCCAGCCGGCCTGCCTAGCGCTGATGCAGCTCCGAAGCTCTCTGCACCCCTTCCGGCTCTTTCTGAATGCCAGAGACGAGGGGCCACACTTCAGTGTCACGTCAGTTAAGTGATGGCACCTTTCTTTCTCACCAGATTTAGTTATTGCCCCTGTTTTTGTGCTCTCTTTCCTTTATTCCACTTCAGTTGAAAAGCCTCTAGGATTTTGTTTTTCTTTGTGTCAAACATATTTGCAACCTCTTAAATAAGGGGGTAGCTGCAGTGTTTGTCGTTATTCTTGTGCTTGTATGAGACCTGGTTTACTGATGCCCCATTTAAATCTCAGGCAGTACCATCTCCTCCCCCCCCCCGCAGGGTGCCGTAGGGTGCTTATTATAGCTGACCTGGCAGAGTTGAATCTGCTCTGGGCCCTCCTCCCAGGGACACGGCCCAAGCCACCGCTCTTGTACCAGAACTGCCGCCAGCACTCAGCAAGGAGGCCCCCAGCAAGGCTTCATCTGGGTCCCATCGCCTGCCCCCTCCCAGCCCCCCAAAGCCCCTCTGTCTCAGAGAACGTGGCCCATTCACTTCGCTCCGAACCATCACCGTCAGCCTCCATCGCTTTCTGGAAACGAGCTTCCCGCCCAGGACTCGTGATGCTTCTCTGGTGGGGTCTCCTGCCGTCTCTAGAGATTAGCCCTGCGGCCAGCCTGTCACTGAGCACACATGCAGTTAATCTCATTTAAGCTGTGGCCCACATGCTGAGATGCGGGAGCACGCCTCCATGTTTGCCTGGCTTGGTGGCGATTTGTGCGATCGTCCTCCCTTGTCTGCGGCTTTGTTTGTTTGGCTCCCTCCTCTCACCTCGCCTCTGTAACTTCAAACTGCATAACAAGTCGATCAGCTTTGCATTATAAATATTCCCCAGCTGGTCCCTTTGCAGGTTTTCCGTGAGCCTCCTTGAAATAGTCTAAAGGAGCAGGACTCCCAACCCCTCAACCCCCCCAGATTAACTGCAGGTGAGAGTTTGCGTAATTGGAGCCGTGTTAGGGGATTATCTGCTTATGGCCTTGTTTTACTTCATTCGTCTTTAATACCGGTGATGAATAGGAGACCGGTTCAAACTCCATGAGCACAGAGTCACGCCAGCATCCAGGAGGTTCTTGGCTCAGGCCTCCAAGGGCCAGTGGCAGTAAGTCTGCTACTCTAAGCTAGTTTTAAATCCCCTACCGCTCTGATAATTTGGTACAGCAAAGCAAGTAATTTAAAATGACCTTTTTGTTGCAAGATTAATAAGTTCACTGTGCAGCTTAGCAGTGCTGCAGTAAAAATTGAGTTTTACACACAAACAAGCAAGCCATTACTTTTGTGAACAATAGTGGACTGGAATGATGTTGGACCCTGTGCGGGATCGTGCTCCCCGTCATCCTCGGCCAGGATTGTTGTTCTTCCAGTTTGCTGTCATCGTACATTGGCTGGAAGTCAGTTCATTGGTGAAGTTCCTTTCTGAGTGATTCCTTATGCAGTACCCTGGAGTATGTTACCCCGATCCCATGCATAGATTAGGGGTTTACTAGCATGGGTCACTAGTGAGGCCCCCTGGCAGATTTCAGGCTGGGAGACCTGAGGCTGCTGGGCTAGCACTTTCTCGGGTGGGTGGGACGGTGGTGTCAGGCATACGTTCGCCACCCCCATTGCCCCCAAGACAAAAAAACAGATTCTATTGAGTGGAGAAACCTTCATGTTGTCTGACTGGCAGCTGGAGTCCATGCACAGCTGTTTCACGTGTGTGTGGGGGTGGGGTGGGGGCCTTGCATAATGAGAAAACGAAGCCGGGTGGGGGGTGGGTGGTAAGTAATTCCAGGGTGCATGGGACCACGTGGTGGTGGCCTCGTTTGAGCACAAAGCCCCGTGTCGAGATCACACAGAAGCGGGGATCAGGTCAGCAGCGGAAAAATGTCACCAGAAAAAGACGAAAAGCCAGGGAAAGTGCTTCACTGACCACAGCAAAGCCATCTTTAGCCCGATTACTGTAGCCTGCGCAGAGCTCCACCTTCTGTGTTTACCTCTTCTGGTGATGTTTATGTGAATTTCTGCCTTTTCACGGTGATTATCGCAAAAACAACATGATTTGGTGTGTCTTGTATTTAACGACATGTTCTCTTGTGTTCAGGTTAATACTGACCAGCAGAGAATAATCCAGATGCTGGTCCTTTAGTCTTACTTATGGCTATTAATTAAAATTGCAAACAGTGCTGTACCAATGTGCATGCGCAGCACATGGGGGCAGTTAAGAGATGATTTTTGACTGTGTGTCACCCCAAGGGCCATCTGCCTGCCTTAGTTGCTCACAGGGCCAGGGCTGTGATGCACAGATCGCCCCCCCCCCACGGTATGGTGTTCTGCAGCACTGGCATGGGGGGCAGTTAATGCTCTCAGTGTCCCAGAAATTTAATAAGCAAGGGAAAAAAAATGTCAACTTCAGTTCCCAGGGATTCTTAAATATAGAGGGCCAGTCTGGGAATTTCCAGAAGGCCGTGGAAAACGGAATCTTCGTCGCAGCACTGCGGAAATGTCCCAGGAGATTCCAGAGTCTCGAAGTGGAACGCGGCTGCGATCTCTTGGCCGAGGTTAAAAGGCTGCGTAATTCAAACGGGCTGGGAAGCTGTTTTTGGCTGGGGGTAGTCTGGGCAGGTGCGTACATTGACTGATGCGGGCGGGGCAGGGCAGGCAGCTCTCTCTGACGACTGTTTTCTGATTTCCACCGAGTGCCGAGGTTTTGGAAAACATGGGAAATTTTGGGATGGAAGTCCACCCAGCATGTTAAGGGCTGGAACGTGTAGCCTGACTTGGGCTTATGCTGGGCAGCATACTCTGTTACAGAAGGTGACATCACCTTGACCTGCTTGGCGAGTTTAGCAGAAACTGCGAAGGACAGTTAAGTGTTTTATTTGTAGTGTACTACTGTGTTTCATCTGAACCACAAAGAAGTTTAGCATTTCTTAGAACATGAGTGGCACTTTATTTCATTTGTTATTCAGATTCTGGGAGGGACTGTAGATCAAAAGTTTGTTCCATGAAGAGGAGACTCGGGTCTTGAGCAGTGTTTAATTGACTTGATGCGGAGAGTTGAAGTTTAGTTAAACATGCTTCCCCTGGGAGGTGCTGTAAGTCTTTGAGAGTTTGGTGAGTTGTGTGTTTGTTGGTTCCAGTGCTCATGTACAGTGGGGGAGTTTTATGAGGGACACTGCCAGTTGGGCATGCTGTTTACTGCGTCTCTTTTTCATGGGGTTTTGATCCGTGTCAGCTTGTATGGCTGTTTTAGTCCACAGAACATTCCAGAAGTTTCTTGGGAGCCTTTGTGGCAAATGGAAGTGTTTGACAAACAATTATTTGTGGTTTTTTTGTGAACATGGTACCTACAATGCAAAAAACACATGATCAAACAAATGGTCAATCTGCTTCTTTGTCTTCCAGCTGGACCCACAGACTGTACAGTCCAAGAACTGGCACATGGACGTCATAGAGATGAATGGGGTAAGTGGCCCCCTAAGGACACAAGTGGTACTGCAGTTGTGAGCACATATTGATTGTAAATAGACCCCATATAGGACCCCTTTTAGCAGGGGTGGGCAACCTTATCCAGAAAGGGCTGTTGGGTATGAGGGTTTTTGCTGTAACTCCCTAATTATATTACTAATTAGAGGACTGAATGGCTGAAGACTCCTCACAACTGGGTTTGAGCAGCTGACCTAAAGGTTATCCCCAAAACCTGCATACACATTGGCCCTTTAAAGATGATATTGCCCACCCCTGACCTAAACTATGTATCATAGTTAGGGGGTAGCATGTGGCTTAGTGGGCTAAGCCTGTTTGCCTGTGATCAGAAGGTCACCAGTTCGAACCCAGCTTCAGTATGTCTGCAGGTCCTTGAGCAAAAAGGTGTAAAAAGAATTTCCCCACAGAGATCAATAAAAGTATCAATTATTATTATCATAGCATGGAACCTTCTGGAAGCAGTAATGCAGTCATCTTCATATGTCCTCGCTACCCTCAGAAATCATAACTAACCAATGGCTGCTTCTTTCAGATCAAAGTGGAGTTCTCCATGAAGTTTACGAGTCGTGACTTAAGTTTGAAGAGGACGCCGTCCAAAAAGCAGAGTGGAGTGTTCGGTGTCAAAATTAGCGTGGTGACCAAGTAAGACCCCCGACTCCTGCTGAGGAGATCAATTCCTCGACAGCCCATTAGCTTTTCATTCCTCTGTCCACCTGGCGTGTCAGCAGTGTCCTGCCGGATCACATGACGTTGTCTGTGTCAATCCTCAGACGCGAGCGCTCGAAGGTGCCTTACATCGTACGCCAGTGCATCGAGGAGGTGGAGAAGCGGGGCATCGACGAGGTCGGCATCTATAGGATCTCCGGGGTGGCCACTGATATCCAGGCCCTGAAGGCAGCCTTCGATACAAGTAAGAGAGAGACCTTGTGGGAACGCCAGTGGCTGTGTCTCACCCTAGAGAAGCATGCAGATCGCCTCCTCTAAACCCTGGGCTTCTCTGAAGGATTCCCTGAGACACTGAGTGAATCCTCCCCCGTTGCCTCCCCAGATACCAAAGACATCCTAGTGATGCTGAGTGACATGGACATCAACGCCATCGCGGGGACACTGAAGCTATACTTCCGGGAGCTTCCGGAGCCACTGCTCACAGACCGCCTGTACCCAGCCTTCATGGAGGGCATTGGTAAGCTGCGAGGTGCAGGTTGCAGGTTGTGTGTGTGTGGGGGGGGGGTGGTTCACTAGCCTGGGCGGCCAGTAATCCAGTATCTCACCCCCACCCCCTACAGTACTGTCGGACCCTGCTGCCAAGGAGAACTGCATGATGCACCTGCTGCGATCATTGCCTGACCCCAACCTTATTACCTTCCTCACCCTCCTGGAGCACCTCAAGAGGTACAATTTGATGATTGGGGGGCTTTTAGCATATGTGTGTCCCACTCCCTTGCATCCTGTCCCATGGCTCCCATTCACGTCAGGTCCATGTTTACAAGCTTCCCAGTTTCCAAGCCCCCACATTTGCTGCTGGTATCACAGCACATAAGAACATAAAAACATAAGAAATTTACAAACAAGAGGAGGCCATTCGGCCCATCAAGCTCGTTTGGGGAGAACCTAACTAATAGC
>JAODLD010000113.1:16054490-16071473 GCA_026781065.1 Mormyrops boulengeri | reverse complement strand
ATGTCCTCTTTAGTGTACAACAGGAATAAATAAGTTTTCTTACATCAGTGAAAAGATAGATGCAAAAACAAAATGTCTACTACAGAGGACACAAATGAATGGCCCGGGTCTCAGGAGGATATAGCAGAGGTGGAAATTTCAGGTCCAGAAAATAAAAATCCAGACCATGATATTGTTCCAACCAACTAGTTGAATATACTGTGACTCTTCATGGTAAACTGGTTGATTGGAGCAAAATTTTGATCTGGATTTGTTCTTCCTGGAGCTATGCTGGTGCAGGTCACCAGTGACCTGATGGCTTGGGGAACGAAACTGTCTCTAAAACGAGTCATGATGCACCTGTAGTGCTTTCCAGAGGACAGGTGTGTGGAGAAGGAGTAAGTTGGGTGGCTAACATCCCTGGTGATGGACTCGGCCCTGTTCTGACAGAGGGACCATGTAGTTGGTATAATACTGCGCTAAAATATGGCCATAATAAACATAAAATTACAGCAGTTAGGTGTAGTGTCGTTCGGCCATAAAAATGTCGGCTATGACGCAGTAAGTAAACTACACATCCCAGAATGCCACACGGACACTGCAGTTGCGAGCCGTGCCTCGCGCGCACCATCTGGCGGAATAGCGCGAATCTCAGTCAGAGCGGCTTCGCACCGCGCATCGGCGACCGCGAACAGGTGAGGCGGGGGCGGCTGCCTGCTTAATACCTGGACTTTCAATTGTTTATTAAATTACGCCTTGTTTTGACTGTGGTTGGGGTGATTTCTTCAGGATAAGCGGACTGTTAGCTCGTCATACCCGTACTGTGCCATGTTAGCCGATGGCTTAGTTGAGTTCGGCTCGTGACGGCTGCAGCGTCGTTAGATGTTGAGAAATATGTCGCGTTTTTTTATTGACACCAACTTCATATATATAAGTAAGCAGGACAGCAGATATAATATTTATTACATTTTCACTAAAAGTACACCAGTTCCGAGTTCTGCTCACCGGATGTCCAGCCACTCACATTTTGCGAAAATACTGCAGTGTGGGTCTCCTTAATTCTCATGTCATCACACCGGCATTTACATTCCTTCTCTCGGAATTTACGCTGCGGCCGGGGTGTAAATGTAACGCCACGGCTACCCGGCATGCTCTTTTTTCCAAGTTGAGAGGATGACAGTATGTGCGCATTTGGCGGGGGTCATGCATAAACGCAGACTTGTGGAGTTTGCGGACGGTCGGACGTCCCTCATGGAAAATTAACCGCGGCGTGTAACGGGAGAAGGATCAGGGTCATCCTGCCGGTGCACTCTGTCATAAGGTGTCTACTTTACTGGGATCCGATGGACGATGTGCTTTTCACACATGGCCAGTTATGGGGTGCAGTGCGGGCGAGGTAATGCGGTACATTTGAGCGATTTTTTTCCATCTCTTGCAGCCTGACCTGCTTTTTCGTGTCATCTTTTTGATTGTATGTGTATAACCGGTGTTGGTGCGCTGTCGGATGGGTGTGATCGCTCAATTTTAATCCGCAGCTGATCAGTTGCACAATACCTATTTAAATATTTTTACCATTTTAAAATTAACGATTTTGCAAATATGTTTTATCTGGAAAACGAACAGCTTGGTGTGTTTTGTTTGTTGTAAGAAAATTGCCATGCCCTTATTGCAATTCTGTAAGATATTTAATTAACATGTCCTTTAAACCTTGCTTATTTTTTAAAGTTTGTTTTCGCTTGATGTTTAATTGGAGCAAAACATTATTCTTGTAAAACTGCTAGTGCTGTTAAATTTTGTCTCTGTAAACATATTTCCCTTTCCTTCAGTCATAACAGCATTTATGCACAATTAAATGGTTTCCTTGTAGTAGCTGTATAAACTACATTTACTTTTTTGTAGGTGGGGGTCAAAATGAAACAACTTAATAACTGAGCAAACTATAAATAATGTGCTAAGAACTGTTTGAATGAAATACAATTCTAATTCTAAGTTTTACTACATTTATTCTAATTACAAGCTGCTACTGCTAATTATCCTGATGCTCATGAGATTTTAAATTAAGTCTGCAAGAAATTTATAATATTTAGTCGTTAACAAAAATAGTGGGAAAATATATTCTTTAACAGTAGGCCTTACTTTGGTTTTCTTGAGCAAAAGCTGTAAGGCAGAAATCTCCCTTTTCCAAGTTAAGTAAAAGCTTTTTGTGGGTGACTGTAGTCTGATTTTCTCATAATTTGTCATCCAAGAAATGGAAATACCAAGTGTTTGTCACTGGCACAAGGTGCTGAATTCCCTTTGCAGAACGTGGCATTTTACAACGAGGACGTGTTACCAGGGACTGACTTTCAGAAAAGTGTGCGATTTATGTAAACAAAAACCTGGCCTTATAATCTATCAGCAGTTCAGTTTTAAAATCTTATCCACCGTCTCCCATAGTACCAACTTAATATATGCACAGAGATAAATAAAAGCATTGTGGTTATGCAATTAAGAATCCATTAGCTGCTTAAATGAAGTGGTCTTTGTTTTGTAATAATTGGCACTCAAAGCAAGCGTCTGAGTGTTTACCTTTCACTTGTGCTTGTTGTATGGTTCTCTGACACATAGTGACCTCCTGCCGTTGGTCTTATAAGCACTGGCTTATAATTACGCTTTCTAGTCACGTCTCCTACTGCTGAGCTAAATTTAAAGCCAAATGCTGAGGAAATAGGTCCCTATAAATAGCCAGCAAGGGGACGCATCGTGGTGGGGGAGGGGTGTGTAGGAGTGGGAGACATCTCTGTGAGACAGACAAGTGTCTGCCTGCCTGCCCATAGCACACTGTCCCCTACAGACTGGATGCAAAGCTCCATCCACAGAGTGCTCTGCAAAATTTAAGATATTAACCATAATGGGACAGGCACAGGAATGTGAATGTCTAACGGGCGCAAAGTTTGGCTATTATGTAATACAAATTGAATCACTTTGCCCACATTATCAGTTTGTTCATTGTGTTTGAGAGTATTGATTTATGAAGCTGAATGAGAATTGTAGGTAAGGACCTCATTTTTTTACCTGTGGTTTCAGATCCCAAGTGCCCAGAGTAATATTACTCCAGGGCAGGGGTCTGCAACTCCGGTCCTGGAGAGCTACTATCCGGTAGGCTTTCTATCCTTCCTGGCTGCTGTTGAGGCACACCTGTTCTCAGGTAAATACCAGGGACAGGTGTGGCTCATCAGAAGCCAGGAAGAATTGAAAACCTACTGGATAGTAGCTCTCCAGGACCAGAGTTGGAGACCCCTGCTCTAGGGCTTTCTTTTTCTTTGATATGCAAAATGAATCTGTGTGTGTGTGCGCGCATGTGTACGTAGTGTCCATCTGTGAGAGGGAGGGACTTAGCTGTTGAAATCCTGGGTGATTCTATGCAATTCCCCACGTGACGATGCGTGATGTAGAGAACTAGCATAAAAGAGTGGTGTTACCTTTCCCCAGATGTATCTGGAGTGTGTTCTCCACCCAACCCCAGTGAGGCATCACTGGAATTCATTTCACTGCAGACTGCCACGTGTCCGTGTTCCCTGCATCACCACGGCATTCCTATCTACATAGCATTTAATCTTGACTTTTTAGCCTGTGTCTGATAAATGTATAATCAAGAGCTTGTTTTCACTGTTTTAATAATGTGGTTTGTAATCAAATGACAAATTAAGAAATAGCCTTGGTACTAAGGGACAAACATTGTAGTTTTGTGGTTTGCAGTGGCTCAGTGTTCCAAAGAGATGAATGATATTTGATAGATGTGTGTTTTTATTTGCAACCTTTTATTCCAGGATGGTAAAGCAGCTCATTATGTCCACCTAGCTGTGTGGTGCCAAAATGCTTGCCACACGCCTAGTGGCAGGTTGCCAGTTAGTTATACGTACAGGGGCATGATTATGTGTCTCATCTGAGAGAATAATACGAGGCATTCTAGACATGGCAAGCAGGGATATTACCCTTATTCTGTCCAGTAATTGCCACTATTTCTTTAAAGTCCTTACTGAATCAGGACTTTGGTTTAAACACCTCATTCAGAAAAAAACACCATGTGATTAACTGAAGTGTGGCCACACTGTTGGGCTCTGGACACGTGACTGAGAGTGTTGTGTGAGCCAGACAATGCAAGTTAGTAAGGAGAGCATCAGGTTGGAGATGTGGGATACCTGATGCACCACAACTGATGCCAAAGCCCTTTGGGACATATGCTAATTAGTAATGGAGATGACACCAGTACAACAGAAATGCAAGCAGCATGTAATTCAGGAAGCACAGCGGGTGAGCTACTGTGTATACTGCGAATCCCACAGAGTGCCATGGTCTTCTACTTGTTGCTTACAGTGAGCAGAAACCCCATAATTGCTAAGGCCCTGTGCTAGCCAAGAGCATTATGGAGCAGGCAGCCGTTAAGCCAAGGTGTCACGCCTTATTCTATGTTCTAGCAATTTGGAAAAAAGTCAGAACACACCTTCATGCTCTCTGCTTGGTTGAGATTTGGCTACTCTTTTTTTCTTTTTTTTTTTTTTTCTTTTTCTTTTTTTTTTTGGTAATTCTGTGCCAAGACATCTATCCAGTGTCCAGTGGAACGCTCAGGAGTAGGTCCTCTTTGGTTTGACCTACCTTGGCCATCCATCATTCTGTGTCTCTACATGAATCCTTCACATGCTTCTCAGTGGCAGTGTTATTACAGAGCTCACACAGCATGAGTGAGTCTGCTTTCCTTATGGCCTGGGTCGAAGTCCTGTTGGTTCCCATTAGCTGGAAACAATAGTCACTGGCATCTCATCTTATATGTCTTTGTATGGCTTACTGGTTATGCAGGTATGCTGTGTGGTGCTATATTGTTATCAGGAAATTTACTGTAAACTTTGAAATTAAGTGATTTATACTGTACTTTGTCTTACATAGGTGACATTTGCGTTCTTGGGTCCAGCACAAAAGAGTCATCGTATACTCTGATTATACAGAGTTGCTAGATTTTATGAGATAACTGAGTGTAATATAATACAGTCTACAAGAGTAGCAGACAAACACCTGTCCTGAGTGTAAACAAGCATAGAAGGGAATGTGCAATGGAATATATATGGAAGCTCTGCTTTTATATACCCAGCATGCAATTGGAAAGTCACATGGTGTACCAGAGAAAGCTTGCAAAATACAGTTTGCTAAATTGTCTGCCGTTATCTCAATGACTTCAGCTGCTTCAGTTGTGAAATTAATTGCACTGCGCTGCAAGAGAGGAGTTAGGTACTTTTAAACAGGCAAACACTGACATTAAACATCAAACATTATTTCATAATGTTTGAATATAGAACATTAAAATTTTCCTCTAACAGTTCTCATAAATGAAACAGGTAGTAATTAAAGACTTTCACACAACAGTAGGTAATATTGTCGTTTGTATGTGTCACACAATAATTCTGCTTCTTTTAAGAAAAACAAGTTTAAGGATTTCTTTAAAAGAACCACCTGGGTTTGGTAAATATGCCAGTAAATGTTTGTTCATAACCAGTGAAGAGTCATTCAAGCTGTGACAGTTCTATTTTCCACCTGCCAAAGGTAGAACCAACACCCATGAACTTCAAATAACCGTTGTGACAGCACCTGAGCCCAGTATCCACAAAGGGAAATGAGTTTTTACAGTTTTGTGAGTTCAACCAGAAAGAACGTTGTTCACTTTTATTCCATATGCCCTTCTGGAGCATCTGTTTGTAGTAACAGAAGTGACATGTAGTACCTGGTCTGTTCCTGTGGAAGTCAGGCAACATCAGATGTGAGCAGCTTATCTTTAGACATCACACGGTTTGCCGTGTTCACAACAAAAAGTATCCACTTCCGTTTGACTTTGGGAAGGCGGATAATGTTATTCAGATACACTTTTTATCAAGTAACAGGAAATCAAGCCTCTTGAGAACGTTGAGAAGGCTGTCAGGGGAATGAAAAGAAAACCACATCGAGAATCAAGGCATATCACAGAAATGTATGGTCTCTATGACATTCATAATAAAACCGGGTTTTCTTATCTTAAAGGAAATGATCTCTGTTAGATCAGTGGTTAGCCTGTGTCAGGAAGTGCAATGTGTTCTTCTACACATTGATCTGAAAGTGCTGATCACAGCTGAGTGGATTCAAAGCACTTTTCTCCCTGCAGGCTGTTAAATACTCTCAAATGGAGTTGAGTTCATTCTCTTATGAAGTTCCACTGGAAAATTTCACTTCTCTAAAGCTGTTTTTTTATTTAGTTGGTGAAACACCAAATATATCATTTAGAGGTTACTGAAAAGTTTTATAGCTTTTTTAAATTTCCATCTGTCCATCGTCCAACTCCTTCTCCAGTACTCTGGAGCCTATCCTAGGAACCTCAGGGCATAAGGCAGAGGTGGCAATAGTAGCACCCGCTGCACCACCTCATTTCTGACATTATTCTCTGAAAATTGCTATGATAGTAATAAACATCATGCTACTCAGTCAAATGAGAAATTGAGTTATGATGATGTGATGAGTAAAGTTTGGGAGAAAATGAAATTGCTTGGTAAACATATTTCAAATTGTCCTAAGAAGTTGGAAACTTGGATAACTTACAGTGGAAACTGCAAAATATCTCCTATTTCAGAGCCAGCTGGGACTACTGTGAGATGGTTTTTCACAAGGAATCTGAGAAATGTGAATCAAAGCATTAGGTTTATTGAAGAAATTGTGGTGCCAAAGAAAAATATGGAAAATATAGAAAAATGGGGAGTGTGTCTAAGCAGGTTAAGGCCTCTGTGCCTGTGAAAAGAGGGTTATCGATTCAAATCCCTTGTTCAACAGAGTGGCCACATCTCAGCTAGGCTCTTAGCCACCAAAAAATGCTCCTGGGATGCTGGGTAAATGGCTGATCCTGTGCTTGGACCCCAAGCTTCGCTCTCACCTCCAAATGTGTATGTATGTCTTATAGAAAACAGAGCAAGATGGAATATGCAAAACAAAAATTAAATAACTCATTCCAAGGTAACTGTGCTAGTGCAAATAAAAAGCTTCATTTTATAATACTTACTTCTGTGGGTGGGCTTTAAGTGAGTTGAAGTCTACCTTGTAAGCTGTACAGTATGCTTTGTCTTGGGTGTATCTTGGGGTATAACTCGCCTATCTGTTGTCCTCCAGTTTTAGGCTGTCACTCTCTCTGGCGTTTCTGGGTGTCAGAGGAGCTCTTTGTGCTCCTGAAATCCCTTCCTCTTGGCCATTGCTTCTTCATAAACCAGTCGCTTAGCTGGTGTAAGGCTTCACAGACATCTGATTTAATACATGGGTTTCGGTAAGTCATATTAAAAACGCACAAGCAGGGCATAAGTCAGTGTAAATGTGAGGACTAAATATAAATTAAGCATACAAATGAAGTGAAATTCCCAGGGTCACATCCTTCCCTGATTTCTAAATACACTTTATAGGTTTGGTATCAGCCTGTCTTGACGTTTAATAAAGATGATTCTGATCAGTGCATAATAATGTGTCAGATATTGAATCAGATTTAAATTTAAACATGTCGGCCTCGTTCAAGGTATCCATTTTGCATTAGCAATGTTGTCTCTCATTCCTTGGTCTTTCCTGAAGTCAGCTTCTACACCTGGAAATTATCCTTCTATTTAGGCCTCTAACGTACATCTAATGATCTTTCACATAGTCTTACTGGCATGTGGTATGAGGGAAACTATCAGGCCTACTTCATTTGGTAATGCAAAATAAATAAAATGCAATATAAACCAACATCTTGCAATGTATAGGTTATTGAGTTGTTTTCCAAATTTGGCATATTTTGTCCAACACTTTTATTGATTTTTTTTCAGTTACTTGTAGTAGTCTGTTTCTCCTAGGACGATGGCCTTCCCTTTCAGCAGTGATCCCCAGGCTAATCTAAGCTTCTCATATATTATTGAAGGTGTCTAGCTTCTTTAGATTTACCTTGATTATTGTGTCCTTGGTATTCCTATGTATTCCCTCCATGTTTACATGATCTTTGTTCTGCCAGTTGTTTTGTGCCCGCTGATGTCTTTCAGCACACCCACTCAAATTTCAGAACTTCTTATTAATCTTGTGACTAGATGACTAGTTTCTTCTTCTGTGACTGTGTTGTTGCATTTGCAGTGTTGTTCCTTCATTTTAGCTTTCTGTAATTCATAATTTAGTACTTGT
Organism: Mormyrops boulengeri; assembly: GCA_026781065.1. Classification (NCBI taxonomy): domain Eukaryota; kingdom Metazoa; phylum Chordata; class Actinopteri; order Osteoglossiformes; family Mormyridae; genus Mormyrops; species Mormyrops boulengeri. The sequence continues at coordinate 16,063,310 of JAODLD010000113.1, read as the reverse complement.
AAGAGATCGCTGTCTTTTATGATATTGTGATGTTTCACTTCTGTCAACTGTTTCCGCTGTGTTTTCTGTCATAGACTTAAATTGTTTTGGCTCTTTCATTTTGATCTTGGTCTTGGTCTTTTTTGGACTTCTCTTGCATGACGTCTTCCACAATTCCGCTGGTTCTCTACCAAATGGTTCCAAAAGCACACACGGTAAACATCACATGACCAAAAAGATTATGTGTCCATCCTCAATCATACAATAATTCTACCTGTCTTCCTAAGAAATAAATAAGCCAGATTAAAACGGTCACATTGGGGATCCCTGCCTTCCTCCACAAAAACCATCTCTTTCCCTCTACAGTGATCCTGTCAGTTGTCCTTATGTTACCTCTTTCATGATGGCCAGAGTTAATCTCCTTTCTGTCTACGCGATTATGGGTGACTGTTGTGTCGGGCTGTTTGAAGTGCATGGTTTGCCTCGGGCACGGAGTAAACACGATAGCAAACTTCTCTGTGAATGTTGACTTTAAGCCACGCCTTGCTTGCTTTGCCCAGATAATGTTTTTTGCTGCACACTGCTGTTAATTGAGCGACAGTTGCTTGGATCTTTCTCATTTTTTTGTGGGGATTTAGCATCATGAGTTTCAGTATGTGGAGTTTTCTGTGTAGGGTCTGTCACTAGTGGTCAGTGTTGACATCCCTTCACTGTCATTTCATGCCGTTTTCTTCACTCAGCAATGTGAGCATGGCAGATTTCTATGGTCACATTGGGGTCACATTCTCTCTTTTTGGGAGACATTTGTTTAACATCTACCCTGAGGAAGGTTCCATAGCAGATTGGATCCAATATGAAAAGTGGTTCCCAGCTGAGCGGTACAGGAAGTGGAAATTGAAAGCGGCATTGGTGCAGGGCTGCAGAGCTACTGCGACAGGAGCATCTGGGAGACTGTGCGGCCCCACAGGGACCCCTGCATGGCTGATTGCTTCTCTTCCGGTGGGAAAGCTTAAGCGCTGAGAGTGGAAAAAGAGGACAGCTCCAAGGTCCAGTGTTTGTGAAAACTTCCGTATGACTCAGGTTCAGGATGTGGAGGAGTCAGACCGAGACTGACTCGCTGTACCTTTTCAGTGTCCTGTTTGTGTAATTTCTTTCTGGGTGGGGAAGCACCATTTTTACTTTTATGAAAACAACTGGAATAATTTGTAGTGCTTTGCTTGGTAGTGATACACACATTGGTTAGATTGATAGATCGAAGGAAACTGCTGGTTTACAGTAGCACAAAGCACAGACATTTAGACTATACACACTCTGTAAGACATTACACATTAATAGACACTAACGACAAATAACAATAAATAGCAAAAGTGTAAAGAATGTCCAAGAAAGTATGGAATTCAGTAAGTAAATCGTATTGCACAGTGGGATGTATAGTGAACGAATTAACCTTTTGGTGTATGCGCCTAAGCGATTCTAAACCACAAATAGTTAAGGTACACACTGGAACTGGAACAGTGTGGTGATTACTTTCCGGAAGTGCCCTGTACCCAGCCCCTGATGCTATCGACTTGGCCCATTGAAGCCTGGCATTTTGTTGGGCACTCTCTACACTGATTAGAGGATCTGTTCAAATATAAGGTCGGTACTTTATGGCTTTAGACGGAGGGTGTTTTCGTTGATGTGTATCAGTTTAAACATAACCTTAGGCATGTCCGGTCTACAGTGAACATGAATACACATGTATGTATGTGTGTTTATAAAAGGTGCCTCAGGGATTAAAGGGAACACAATGTTAAAATACGGCAAAAATAAAACACATCCATAGTATGATTTCTATCAGTGTAGCCAGTGTTTGGCTTACTCCATGCTGTGATATCACTGTCGGGTTATGTTCTACTTATAAAAGAAAACTGTGAGTTTTAAGTGATGTGTGATCATGATTGACTCACACTTCCTTTTCTCTTTAAGGGCAAAGTACATTTTTCCAGAATGAGGAAATTTCCAGTAGTTTGTTTTCCTTTGCATTGATAGGGAAACGCTGGCAGATGGTAGCAGAAATGCAAGCGGCATGAGCCCTATAGGTGGCGTTTATGAGCCTGAGGCAGTGTTGCATTCCCCCACTGAATATGCGCGGTTATAGTAGCAGGCTGGATGGACTGTCTTGCTGAGCCACACATGATTGGAAAGCGGAGTCTGTGCGGTATGAGGGTGTGGTGGCTGGCCATCGCAGTTTTCCTTATATGGCTGACCAGAGTAAGTCAAACTTCTAATCATGCCTACATGCTTTTTGAGTGCGTCTCTCTTCTTGTTTTATATAGTGTTATATTTCTTAGGTTTTGACCCGAGTTTCTAAAACGGGAAGATCAGAATTGTTTTCAAGTGCTTGGTCTTCACTTCCCCTCTGTGTCACAGCAAAGCGCGCTTTCGCTGGCTGAGTTGTGGCTGTGGGACTTTCCTTCAATTCTCGCTCTTAGCAAATGGTAGATCTCTAGTGAGCAGGCAGTGCAGCCATATGCCATCAGTATGTGCAGTTTAAGGGTCCAGTGAGTGAGGGCTGGAAGGAAGAAGTAGTAGAGTAGTAGTAGAAGTAAATCCCCATTCGTTGTTTCCAAATGCCCTCCACCCTTCTCTCTTTTTCAGCTGTCCTTCCAAGGAGAGTCAGAAAAGGGCAGCAGCTCTTCATTGCGTTCGCAGTTCCCCTTTCTGGCAAGGTCCTGCACACAGCACCCAATTCTGCCTTCTGCAAAGCCATTATAAGGAATAGGGAATTTGTGTCATGGGGACATTGAGCAATAGGGTGGCAGTGGGGGTCCCTGCTTGACAGCCTGGCAGACTTACTAAATTCATTGAACTTCAGAATAGAATAGAATGCTGTTCAGTATATAGTAGCATGTGAGGAATTAGGAAGGTGCCATTTTTAAGCATGCATGGACATAGCTGGGAGGATATGATCCAGTAATAGAGCAGATGCTTATCAGCAGAAGGGAGTCTTCAGCTTGGTCTTGGTCTTTTTTTTTGGACTTCTCTTGGAGCTTTCAATTCACTTCCATCAAATAGTTCCAAAAACACAAAAGCACACAAAAACAAACCGTCTGTCCTATAAACCCCATTTCAGAACCAGACAGGCAGTAATATATGTTTGATTAGCTTATTTAAGTAGTGGACATCAAATTGGACCAATCTTCGCCGGTCATATCTTTGTGACTTTGCAGATGGAGTGAGTGAGAGGTTGTGTGTTCTGTGGAGGATGTCAACGGGAGGAAGTCCAGTGAGTCATTGTGGGATAAAAAGCCACTTCTTCTTTCTACTTTCTGCTGGCCGCTGAGGCCACGGAAATAAGCTGGGTTAGGGGCAGCACTGCTGTCTGCACACGGCCTCGCCTCGGCCGCTTGCTGCCAAATGCATCCCAGCCCGCGTGTTCTGCTGCGTCACACGGATGCATCCTGCGAGGCCACCAGCCAGCTAGCTGGCCGCTTAAGCCATGATAAAGAACAGAGGCATTTGCTCCGTGCCCTGCTCAATGATGGCGCCACCCTGAAGCAGTAAGGTGGCCTTTGCTGATATCGCTTTCTGAGGTTCCATGCAAGAAGGAAGATGTCAGATTGCAGTAAGTTTGTGGAATTAGCCTTGCTTTATGTTGGCTGTAAATTTTTTACAGGAAGCATGCATGTGTGACAAGATAACTGAGACATTCTGCTTAAAATGACACCAGTGTATCTTTTGAGTTTATTTCAGGCTTTTTCTGGTTCAAAATTAAACATTGAAAGTCAATTAAAAGTAACATTTCAAATGTCATCATGGTGAAAAATACATGCATATTCTTTTACATAACTTTATAAGCCATGGGACCCTGTTTTTGGCATTTTGTGAAGTTGGAGGCAGGTATGCTGAGAGCCTGATTCTGCTGAGAGCCTGATTCTGCTGTTAGCCCATGCAACTTTTATTCTTATCTGCCATGTGCATACTGACACATGAAAATGCTATGCGTACTGCTCAATTGGAGCTTTAACCTTCATTTGGAATCATACGCTCCTCGGAATGCTGGAATTATAAAGGGTCGTTGGGGATTGCTGGACTGTGCACACTATTTTGAAGATTCTTTGTAGCTAGACTTGGATTTTGTTATGATATTTTGCCTTAAAGTCAAAGTAATGCAGCTTTTTGTGGAAAAGACTGAGTTGTATCATTGTATTTTTTGCTTAAAGGAATGTGTGCAATATAATTAAGAGGCGGGGAACCCTGTAATTAAGGAGACAGCCGCTGGATGTGCCTGTTTTAAATGTCCAGCCCTTTCTTTCAGTACAGAGCGCTGCATTCTACTGCTGCAGGAGGAGCTACTTAAAGAAGCCTTTTATGACCATTAAATCCCACAAAATCCCACAAAGCTCAAGCAGTGTAGAGCTTCACCTTTACATTATACTTCTGTAAGGATGCAAATGAATGTCTTTATAGAATGACATATTAGGCTGTATACAGAATTTAAAGTGAATGTTGGTCTTACTGGCTGTGAGGAACTTCCCAAATCGATCGATGGATTTTGGCAATACCTATAGAGTGATTATAGCCAGGTGCCATTGGCACACCTATTTCACCCACATAGTGTGCTGTGGTCAATGACCCAATCACAGCTTCTCCTGCATCTTAACTTATAGTCTAGTTTGGGATGCTTTTCCAATGCCCAGGGCTGCAGGCCTTGTGGTACCTGCCCAGAAGTGAACATTTCAGGGCCAGAAAGTACAAGTCCAGACCAAGATTTTGTTTCAACCAACCAGTTGAGTATTCTATGACTGTGACTCTTTATACTCAGCTGTTTGGAGCTCTTGCCACTCTTTTGGAGGTGGATGGCTCTCTGTTCTGGATCTCTAGGTGCTGTAGTTTTATAGTTATTACTGAATGGCCATTTGGGCTGATGGTGCAAAGCACAAGAAATATAGTCACTGACATTCTAAAGGAAAGCATTTTCAGTTGTTTTCTCAGTTTTCTGTGAGTCGTGCTGCGCATTTTTCGCTTCTGTATAGCAGTCACGGGTCAGTTGTGTGACAGTGTCAGTTCCATAGACAGGAGCAGAAGTGAAGAGCCGCACCTGTGATGCTAATCTGTTTTCGTCTGCTGACCTCGCCATTTGTCTGAAATGACAGTTGCAGGCCTATGCGGGGGTTGCACCCTGTGTACAGTCTATTTGTACATGCATGAAAGAAGCACAGAAGGAGGCTGTTCCTCCTGGTTCTTAAGCAGGATCACATTATTGCTCTTGCACGGTACTTGCTGTGTCTAGTAATCAGATAAGAACCTTTGGACTCTATCTAATTGCAGGTTTATTTATTGCTGCTTTAAGATGAAACTTCCTCTAGGGCCTTATCACCAGAGGTTTGGCTTGGTTTTTGGTCTGTTACCAGTCAACCATTAGCTTTTCCTCCAAAATGCCTCTGCTGCTGTTCATTATCCTGGCTTGGCTATAATTGAACGTATCAGTGGCTCTGTAAGGTCCTCCAACTCCCCTATAAACACTATTGCTGTAATTTCACAATGCAATTTGTGTGAGAATGATCACAGGGGTGGATGAGAATGAATCCACGGAGGAATCTGGGAATAATGGGGATCTTATTAAAATGGGAGCCAGGTGATTTCAGGGTGGCCTGGAAATGAGTGGATTACAGCAAATCCATCAGAATTGTGTCCACAGCGGAATCAAAAGGCCTTGTGGTACAGTGGGAGTCAGCAGCAGGGCTGCTGACACCATTCGAAAGAGAAGATCATAAAATGAATCAAAGGGCCATATTTAGAAGCACCGTCAGGGGGCCCTTTGTTATAGCTCAATTGCTGTGGTGTTCGCTCTTTTGCTTCGGCTGGGGCTGCCCACTTCATCCGTGGGGTCAGGGCAGGCTGCCAGTTAACATACACATTAGACGCTTTTGTTATCGATCATTTATATACTACAAGCATGGGTACAGAGATTATTACATATCCCATGTCACTCTCCTTTCAGACACGTATAGCGGCGAGAGGGAACTTTGGAGACAGAGCGCAGGGTCAGCCCCTGGCGCAGTTAGGGTTAAGAACCTCGCTCAAGGCCCAACAGCTGTATGATTACTCTGCCAGCCACAGGATATGAACATGTTGTCACCTTCCTTCCTGCTGCGTGGTGCTACTACCATTGTTCACATTATGGTGCACACATCCAGCACCCCTGGGGAAGCACCATGAGCTGCAAGCTGTTGGCGTGCAAGTGGCACAATGCAGGCCTGAATCAGCACGACTGCAATGCCTCAGAAGCTGTGTGCTTAAGGTTTTATTTCAGGAAGCGAGTCGCCAGGGAAGTAGCTTTTTTGCTAATGTTCAGCTCCTAGACAGGGTGGCATTTTTTGGCAGGTACAGAAAGGCAATTTGTGGTACTGTGGCCACTTGCCGTCTCCGCGCAGTGAAATCCTATAGGTCAAAGGTCAAACCTTAAGGCAAGGACTTTCTAACTAGAGTATTCATCCTGCAATTTGGCATCCCTTTGCTTCATAAAATGTTTTTGGTTTGGTTTCACATGGGAAAATACTAAGGATAAACAAAGTTATGAGTGAGCTTTGGTGGTTCCTCTGCCTGTATATATGTATTTTGGATGTGTATTCTGTGTGTATTGTATGTTATTGTTCACTGTTGTGTTATTGCTGTTTATTGTTCTTCTTCCTTATATGTTGTCTGCAGGGAGATACCCAACCAAGTGTTTCATTGTACTTGTACAAATGACAATAAAGCTTTTAAATCCCTTTGTACCCTGGTTGGATGCCCCAGCTGACGTAGCATTCCCTCCTCTCTGTAAGGGCCTGAAGACTGTGGGCCTCGAGCCACCAGAGCCATGATGAAAGGGGGGACAACCAGAGGGGGGTTACCCAAGCCAGCCGTCCAGGAGAAGGGCCGATTGCCCTCAGCCAGCTCCGTCGTAGCCATGAAGAGCTCCAGGTCTTCTGGCACGCTGGCTGCAGACCTGCGCCTCAGCAGGGTAGGTTTCCAAGAGGACCTACAGAACCTGGTTATTGTTCATCAAACCCATTTACTAAGACCTGCTAAGCAGGTACCCATTATCATAGCCATTTTCCCGACCCACTCCGCCCTTACCTGTAACCACTTTAGTCCTTTATTCCTAGCCCTCCTGACCCTTTTTCCTGCTAAGCCAGCCCTGGCTACCCCATTGTTACCCATTGTATGGGCAGGGGCACTTTCGTTGTTTCTGGGGCACCACTCAAAAAGTGACTTCAGGGCTCCCTGCACCCCCACTGTCTATGTCTGTTGGGATATGATTGCTTCATGGTTGCATATAACATTGATGCTAGCTAGCATGTAGAGTCAGAAGATCGTAGCTAGCTAGCTAGTTAGCAGAACATGCTGCTTCAGCTTCTCCTAAATAAGGAATGTTTATTCAATATTTTCTGTAGTGACCGTTTGTGCCCAACAAGGGGCAAATGCATAGTTTGCTGCTGTGTAGGGGTTAACATCTTTAGAAACAACATCATCTCCAGTGAAGCAGGGAGGATGTTCTTCCATCCTACTCGCAGCCTGCTTGTATTAAAAGATGAAAATGTCTAATTTAATCTGGAAGTCAGCCACGCTCCTCTGAAAGCAATGAGCCACGCCTTCAAACAGCTTCACGACGAAGAGCCCTTCAGGAGGATTGTTTCAGAAGCGTCGGTGACAGAAGGTGATGTTTGAGGTGTGATGATGACTCTCTGTGTGGGCCGGCAGCTGAAGAGAGCTAGCAGCGATGATGCCCTGGCGAAGCCGGGCCTCGGGGCAGCGGCCGTCGCCTGCCGCATGAAGAAGACCGTCACCACAGGGGCCATCTGCGAGTTGGCGGACGCCCGGTCACGCAGCCTGACAGGTACAGGGGCTGCGACCAGCCAAAGCCGTCCAGTGTACAAGTGTCACCTTCTCTGAAAACACAAAATGCAGTGATACATTAGTATCACACAATATTGTTTAATAAAAAGGGGTGGCATTGTGGTGCACTGAGTAGCACTGTTGCCTTACACCTCTGAGACCTGGGTTCAGGTCTCCCCTCTGGCTCCCAGTGTGTGTAGTTTGTGCGTTCTTCCCATGTCCCAGGATTCCTCCAGGTTCTCTGGTTTCCCTGCACAGTCCAGAAACATGCTAAGGTGAGTTGGAGTTGCCAAGTTGTCCATAGGTATGAATAGTGAGTGTGCCCTGAAGTGGGTTGGCGCTCCATCCTGGGTTATTGCCTAGCTTTTTTATTTTCCCTTGTTTCTTGCCTGTAGCTTCCAGGATAAAATCTGGACCCCCACGACTCTGCATAGGACAGGCAGGTGTAGAAAAATGGAGGAGATGGATGTTTAATAATGACATATTATATAATTTGAATGTGATGTTTAAAATAAGGATATTTTCTTGTTTTTTAATATATAACACGTATATCTATCAGCCGCTTATCCTGCTCAAGGCCTTGATCCTATCTTAGGCTGCACTGGACACATGGGGTCCACCCTGGGCAGGATGCCAGTCCATCACAGAGCACAGGGCAGGGGACACCCTGGACGGGATGTCAGTCCATCACAGGGCAGGGGACACCCTGGATAGGATGCCAGTCCATCACAGAGCACAGGGCATCGGACACCCTGGAGGGATGTCAGTCCATCACAGTGCACAGGGCAGGGGACACCCTGGATAGGATGCCAGTCCATCACAGGGCACAGGGCAAGGGACACCCTGGATAGGATGCCAGTCCATCACAGAGCAGAGGGCAGGGGACACCCTGGAGGGATGTCAGTCCATCACAGGGCACAGGGCAGGGGACACCCTGGATGGGATGCCAGTCCATCACAGGGCACAGGGCAGGGGACA
>JAODLD010000113.1:16038817-16052150 GCA_026781065.1 Mormyrops boulengeri | reverse complement strand
CAGGGGACACCCTGGATGGGATGCCAGTCCATCACAGGGCACAGGGCAGGGGACACCCTGGATGGGATGCCAGCCCATCACAGGGCACGGGGCAGGGGACACCCTGGATGGGATGCCAGTCCATCACAGGGCAGTTTTAGAGATGGCTTGTCTTTATTCTGTGGGTAGGAAACCATCATGATATGGAGGGCGAACACCAGCCCCAACACAAAAAATAGAAGTGGGACGTGAACCCCCAACCCAGGAGGTGTGAGACAACAGTTCTAACAGCTGAGCCTCCATGCCACACACAATTATAACTACAGCATGAAAAAGTGAGAACAAAAAAATCAAGCACTTCAATACACAACCACTAGGTGGCATAGTTCATTAAAGTTTATCTATCTGTTATTGTAGAGCTTGGAGTAATTTGGTTTTTGTTTCATTGTGGTCTGTTTTAAACTCAGCTCAGGAACTGCAATATGTGTCAGCTGTAGAATGACATGGATTTAAACCAATGCATAATCCATCCACACGTTCTGCAACATCTATGCTGTATCTTACCGTCCTTTACAGCCATGCAAGCCCTGTCACACAGGTGACAGTGTGATTTCTATCCACGCTCAGTCCCGCAGGCATTTGAGGAGCTGTTTTACCTCTGGGCAGAACCTGTATTTTTTTTTAGCTTTGAATAGGTACTAACACTTCTCTAATAAAGAAATACCGAAATAATTTGAAATGTAAACGGCATATGTAGTTATTTTCTCAAAGAATGTTAATAAACAGATACAGATGCCATATATATAAATTTACATGGGAGACCCAAAGTCTCATTAGTCTATAAATAACTTTGTCATGTTTAGGTCTTATTGCCTGTTATCAGTATTAGGCGTGCAGTCTTTAATGTTCCTGCATCCTGGCAGAATCACTGGTGACTATGTAATGCTACAGAATAGAGCATGATTGACCTTTACGGTTCAGCCATGGGTCGGCCCGGCTGAGCTTATAGAAAAACAGCTGTAAAATATTCTAACAGAGGTGCCATGTGGGTGACTTCAACAAAAACATGAACAAATATTTTCAATCACTGCAAAGTCAGTGCAACAAGCCTCCTACTACTGAGGCGCTTGAATGGAACCACATGGCATGATGCTGTATGGGGACGGTGTGCTCGGCCTGTCAGTGTGCTGCTGTACGGGGACAGTGTGCTCGGCCTGTCGGTGTGCTGCTGTACGGGGACGGTGTGCTCTGCCTGTCGGTGTGCTGCTGTACGGGGACGGTGTGCTTGGCCTGTTGGTGTGCTGCTGTACGGGGATGGTCTGCTCGGCCTGTCGGTGTGCTGCTGTATGGGGACGGCCTGCTCGGCCTGTCGGTGTGCTGCTGTATGGGGACGGCCTGCTCGGCCTGTCGGTGTGCTTCCGTTACTGGGACGGTTTGCTCGGCCTGTCGGTGTGCTGCTGTACGGGGACGGTGTGCTCGGCCTGTCGGTGTGCTGCTGTACGGGGGCGGTCTGCTCGGCCTGTCGGTGTGCTACTGTATGGGGACGGTGTGCTCGGCCTGACGGTGTGCTGCTGTACGGGGACGGTCTGCTCGGCCTGTCGGTGTTCTGCTGTACGGGGACGGTCTGCTCGGCCTGTCGGTGTTCTGCTGTACGGGGACGGTCTGCTCAGCCTGTCAGAGTGCTGCTGTACGGGGACAGTCTGCTTGGCCTTAGGCGAAGCAGACAGGAAGCGAAGGGATTAACCTAGCATGTTATCTCAGCATGTCGTACTCTTTGGGCTGTTTTTCTCTCATTATCCAATTTAACACAACCAAATAGTAACAAAAACCTTTAAAAACATTCTATAGCCTCTCTTATTTTGAGAATAAATTTTGGTGAAATTGTCATGAGTAAACTATTTTGTAAATTGACACGAATGACCTTTGCATGCAAGACTGCACCTGTTTAAGTCTGTTCGGTGAGACGATCCTGTATTCTAGGGTGATTTGAGATGTACTGTCGACCTGGTTAATTGGTTGGCTAAACATTGTGATGTTTCATGAAGGTGAAATAAATAAAATGAGAGATCCAAGTGCTGTGGGAAGTTGCACTGTTACAGAAAATGTTGAGGCAAGTCTTCAAAATTAAATGTTGATCATGAGAATTTTAAGGTGCTGAAATTAATGGAGTGGAGTAATGAAGGAAGAGCAGGAGTGAGTGCTCTAGACCAGTCCTTGGGGACCCACAGTCGGTCCATGTTTTTGCTCCCTCCCAGCTCCTTGCCAAACAGTCCACATTTTTGCTACCAGAAGCTGAGAGGGAGCAAAAACATGGACTGTTTGTGGTCCCCGAGGATCAGATTGGGAAACACTGCTCTACATTTGTGTAGCTGAATATCTTAATTGTTGGTTGTTCCCTCTTTACATTCAGTTTGAGGTTCATTGTTAATACTCAGTCTCACAATAATGCACAGACCTTATATTGAGTCATCTGAACAGTTTAAATAGTCACATACTGAGTGATAACTGAGAAAATGGTGCATTTAGGGATCTTCGGGCAAATGACTGAAACGTGACTTGATGGCTTTGTCTAGAAGGTCTAGAGAAAGGATTTGTTTTTATGCAGTAAACATCATATATAGATGTGCAAGCATCACCAAAGTGAAGAACTGGGAAGCCTGAAGCAATCAAACTGAGTGCTGCAGAAAGGGGTGAAAAGTGAGGCAGCTTTACGTCAGGCTTGGCAACACCAATACAGCTTCATTTAATCCCGGAGCTGGCAGCCATAATGATGTATACACACACTTGGTATCATTGTCTAATTAAAATGGGTTTAAATGAGATTGTTTTAGCTTAATACAAATATTTTGTCCTTGAGTAAAGTGTTCATATTTTCTACATATCAGACTTGTGTTTGTTAAAATGGTAAAGCTTCGGTATATCACCTTGTCTTAAAAGCTGTAGCATTATCAGAATTTACGTGGTATAGGGTGAAGCATCACTAAAGTTTACCTCTCGATTTCAGTTTTAATTAAGTCAAATAAGCGCTGTTATCTGCCGAGCAAACAGAAAAGTCGGTATCTGATAAGCAACTGTATTGTCAGGCTAAGAAACTTTTGCTACAAATAAGCAAATGCTGAATTGGGGTATTCATGGATGAGGCTGAGGAGGGTCATCGTGGCAGGAAGGCAGGGCCCCTGTCCCTAGGATATCATTGTGAACGAAGTGGCTTCGTCTTGGTGTCAGAACAGCACGTGGGGGGCAGGGTGCATCGTTAAGAAAGCAGATTCTTGCTGGGGGTGGCTCAATTACCCTCTACCAAGTGCATTCCTGAGGTCCTGCGCACATTTCCAGCAGTAATTAAAGGCAGGAAGCATTATCATGGTGTCTCCAGCAATACTGGGAGCCTGTCAGCTGTCTGAAAGCATTCCTAACTGCTCATGTCAACTTTCAGGGGTTTGAATCCTCCAGCAGCATATCAAAGTTTATGCAAGAGGGTCTCATGATAAATTAATTTTTATTCCACATTTTCAGATATGCTAAACAAAAGCTGGCAGTAGGTATGAAATGTGCTTGGTCAGTAAACAAAACAAATAAATGATTTCAACTCTGTGCCACACGCCTTTGCAGGCTGCGATGTCAGCTTGTCAGTGCGGTGCAGTAATTTAAGCGCGTGCCTGATTTTTAATTCTGCAGAAACCGGGGGCCAGGATAGAGACACAAACATGGATTTTTAATAGAAAAAAACGGGAGCAGCGTGTGACAGAATCATTCCTGCAGTGACTCTTCAGGATCAAGGGAGACAGATAAGATTGATACGATAGATAAGAATTTGTGTAACAGAAAGTGTTTGTGTAACAATGCAAAATGGTAAGAGTGCCACACGTGAAAAAGGTGCAAATAGCAGAATGAGTTATGACTGGATCAAAGGATCCTGCTCCACATTGGTGCAGGGTGTAATTTTGGGTGTTTCAGACAACCTGCCTGGTGTGAAACAGTTTATCCTACTGTTTCTCCACTCAGGCCCAAAATTCCTTCTTGCTTTATTGTTCCCCACGCACTGATGAATGAAGGGGCCCCTCCTAGTGTATCCTTACGTCTCACAGCGAGGGAGGGTGTCATGGGGTTTCTGTGAATATATCGCTAGTGGCCATCTCCTGACAGTCACCCTTTTGCGTGTTCTGTTATGGTGTGTTACAGAACTGCAAACCTTAGTCACGTGACCCCAGAGGCCTGCTCTCATCATGCGCAGTGTGAAACCAGGGAGGGTGTGGAGGTTTCGGGGAGGGCGCCATCCCCCATCCCCCCCACTCACCTATATTAAGAAGCAGAGAGTCAGATTGTCTCTAACCTATAGGTTAGAGAGTTTTCTGGTTATCCTGTAAGCTGCTCAGCTTGCCTTCTGAACTCAACCCGGAAGCAGGCCCCCGTTCCATCCTCCAATCCCTTTACACTGTGGGTCTGTTCACCATCCAGAAGACCAATCTTTCTACATGGAGTGTCTTGCCCACAAGACCCAGAGCCCACAGGCCAGCAGAAGCTCCTGAGCTGACACTCGCCACCGTTGATTTTGACCTGATGCTTCCTGTTTTGGGATCCGCTTAAGGAGTAATAATTGCCAGAGGGCCACCCAGTGCACTGGAGGGTTTACTACAAGAACTTCTGCAGTTCAGCTCTTCCTTTACACTATGCTGATGGGAAGTATAATTAGTAAGAGGTGTTGCTAATGCAGAACCTTGATGCAAGTTCCTCAGTCAGAGTGAAGTGTGATCTGTTTATCTTGTGATGTGGTACAGCTGTCTTCACACACTTGTTTGAAAGTGGCCGTAGTGTTCCTGCAAAAGCCCATACCACCCTCCACGTAATTCATATCAATCACACGTACTTGGCGTATTTGCAGGTAAGGGTGTCACTGTAAATGCCTGAGAGAGGCTGGAATAACAGGCGAATAAAGCCTTCAGATTTCGGGTGTGTCAGCTAATCTTAGCCCTCCACACCTGGCTGCATTCAGGCACAGCAGCCGAAACCAGCAATTCCTGTGGGACATGTATTGCTGCCCATTCAAGCATCTGTGGGTGGATACTCCTGGGTTCTGTACCTAATGGACATGGGGTGATTAGCGATGGTGTAAGCATTCCGATGCCTTACCCTTGGGCTTTTCAAATTGTTAAAATAATGTTTCATAATGGGTAAAACCCTTGATTCTAAGGATATTCATGTTACAGGGATTTGGCTGCGCGCTGGTCTTAACAGGGCTTATAGTTAAGTGAGCGCATTAGTTCATTTGGCAATTTCTCTGTTCTTTGCTTTCAGTAGGAAAACATTTGTTGAATTGATTTTGAATTGAATGCAGGTTCAGGCACCTTTGAAGCTGCAGTCTCCTTTTGTAATGCTTGTAACTGTCTTTCTGAATTCAGTGCTTGAAGACCAGGGTTAGAATTATTTATATCTCTAAAAAACAGCATTTTTAAAGTTAGAGTTTTAAAGTTAAAAAGTTTTTAAAGTTATTTTTAAGTTACACAATCATCTTTTTGAAAGTTTTTTTTCCTGCCGCATTTTACCGTTGTCCTGGGTGATGGAGTCCACAGTTAGGCAGTATGACAGTCAGTCACTCATGTAACATGATTTATTTGTTTAGACATGAACGTCCCCCTCTAGTGTCATTCTTATTAAGTGCAACCATGTCAGGAATATACTATCTGCTCTTTCGATCAGCGTGCTTTACACACATGTGGAATGTGTATGTTGCCGTGGACAGTGTTGTTGCCGTGCAGTTCCCAGTGTTGATTACATACGCCTGTAATGGAGGCCGGTCGGATGCCATGTGGTTCCCAGTGTTGATTACATACGCCTGTAATGGAGGCCAGTCGAATGCCATGTAGTTCCCAGTGTTGGTTATGTACCCCTGTAATGGAGGCCAGTCGGATGCCGTGTGGTTGCCAGTGTTGGTTTTGTACCCCTGTAATGGAGGCCAGTCGGATCCCGTGTGGTTCCCAGTGTTGGTTATGTACCCCTGTAATGGAGGCCGGTCGGATGCCGTGCGGTTCCCAGCATTGGTTATGTACCCCTGTAATGGAGGCCGGTTGGATGCCGTGTGGTTCCCAGTGTTGGTTATGTACCCCTGTAATGGAGGCCGGTTGGATGCCGTGTGGTTCCCAGTGTTGGTTTTGTACCCCTGTAATGGAGGCCGGTCGGATGCCGTGCGGTTCCTAGCGTTGGTTATGTACCCCTGTAATGGAGGCCGGTCGGATCCCGTGCGGTTCCCAGTGTTGCTTATGTACCCCTGTAATGGAGGCCGGTCGGATGCCGTGCGGTTCCCAGCGTTGGTTATGTACCCCTGTAATGGAGGCCGGTCGGATGCGGTACTTCAGAAATTGGGCTGGCTGTTCACAGACTCCTGAATTAAGAAAGGTCTTCAGCATCTGCTAGCTGTGGAACCAAAAAAGACGTATTGAATTCTCCTGTACCTGCAGGGATCAGCACAAAGTCACCATATGGATAATTAATGTAAAGCTTCATCCATATTTTAACGAATCCTTCTCTAGAGGTGTCCTCAGTGAAGCGTGAACTTATTTAAACAGGACAGTATTGACTGTGTCGTTCTCTATAAATTAAACACTTAGCAAACTAATAGGCAGCCTTTATGTAAATTAGAGGAGGATGTTTGCTGAAACAGACCCACATGTTATAATTGTGACGCCACTGTTCAGCTGGGGACATTTAAAGCCACAGTACTTATTTGATTGCCTTTTTCTCTTTATGGGTTTTCAGAGGCAGCTTTAAGACTTTCAGGAGGATTCTTTCTTAGCTGTACACCCGTCCTGGTATGTTGTGCCCCAAAGCTGCTCCTGTTACAATCCCTTCATGGCTTATTGTTAAACCAGTTATCACTTAGCTCCGCTTAAGAAGCGGGATTTATTCAGATAATTTTTCAGGAGAATTATAATTCTTTGAAGGCTACAGCCTACACTCCTGGGCAAAAATGAACCAAATCCAAATTGTACAACACTAAGCTTTGGCCCTTATTTGTCCAGGAGTGTATGCAGGTGCCTTGTAGCCTTTTTTATTCTGTATTTATATCCAATACGTATCTGCTGTGGTTCTAAGAATGGAGGTATGAAATTATACTTGTTACTTCTTCAACCATAATAAGTGGCTGGCTGTGAACTGAAAGCTGAACAGTGTGCCTATCCCTGGCAGCCGGCTCTTTGCCTTTCCACCTGTAAACAGTCAGTTGCCCAAGCTGGCGGCCTCACTGTGGGCAGAGAGTGAGTCCTGTCTCCTCCATTGGAGATGGATGCTTTTTCCAGCCCCTATGCCTGGCTGTGATCTGGCATAAGGCTGGGCATCCCAGTGGGGCTACGCTCTTCCCATCTTTCCAGGCCCTCTTCCCATTCCTCCATATTTAATGAGATGACCCCCCTCCCTACCAATTACATTCCACCTCTGTCATCCTGCTTTACTTCCGCACAGTACCCAGCATCCCCTGCCCCCGCATCCTCTCATTACCCACCGGGATTGACATGCAGATGTCACAGCATAGTGACAGACCCTGATCTAAGACCAGGTCCAGCCAAATGTATCTGCACCCTGATACCTTTCTCACGCACCAGTCGCGGGAACAAGGGGGAACCCAGGGGCTGGATCCACATGGAGGTGGTGCTGTGATGATGAGGAGTGTGGGGCAGGGCACAGCGAGGATGAGGAGTGCTGAGAGGATGAGAAGCACAGGGCGGGGAGCTGTGAGGATGTGGAGTGTGGGGCAGGTCTTGAGAGGATGAGGAGTGTAGGTCACAGCGAGGATGAGGAGTGTGGGGTGGGGTGCTGAGAGGATGAGGAGTGTAGGTCACAGTGAGGATGAGGAGTGTGGGGTGGGAGCTGAGAGGATGAGAAGCACAGGGTGGGAGCTGAGAGGATGAGAAGCATGGGGTGGGGAGTTGAGAGGATGAGGAGTGCGGGATGGGTGCTGTCACAGTGTCTCTTTCAGAGGCGTCATTGGATTAAGGAAAGAGGCGTGCCTTGAGCCAGAAGACAGTGTGAGTTTGCTGAGTGGGCTGATGTATGACGGTGCCATCAGTGTGCTTACACTGGGGGTACATTGAATGGGAGAGACCCATTCGGTTTCTCCAGTGCTCGGACTCCTTTTCCCTCCTCTGTATCTCTCTCTGTCTCTGTCTGTCTGTCTCTCTCTCTCTCTCTCACTCACATCCCCTGTTCACTGCTCCTCCTCTCCCAGCAGCTAAAGTTTGCAGAGGTCCTGGGGGGTGGTGTCTAGTGCTCCACAAACAATCATCGTAACAGCAGCTCTCCCCCTTCCCTTTGACCACTCCCCCTTCATTACCACACTCACCGCATTGGCTGAGCCCTTGCTGCCGCCAGTGGGGCGTGACAGGCTCACCAGCTGGGAGGCGTGTTCCCTGGCTCTGGCAGGGCGGCCCATGCCTGCGGTGCTCTAGCACTGACACGAAGTCACTCGCCGGGCGTGCATGCGCTCCATGGACTAGCCGGCTGGCAGGTGGAGAGCGAGAGCCACGGAACCAGGACATGGGGAACCAGGAGGGCCGGGTTGAGGAGCCGGAACCAGGTCTGCCTTTCTGTCCGTATGAGATCATGAGAACTGCCTCTGTTTTACCGTGATGTTCCTTGATGTTCTGTGATGTTCCTCGTACCGTGATGTTTCAAGGTCCTGTTTCTACGTTCACAGTACCCTGTTCAGGCCTCAAAGAACCTTATTAGGATTAATAAGACTTTTCTTGGACTCAGTCATCAGTAAATTCCCTGCTAACTGTGCTTTTGAGCAGTTAGTGTGCTGTAATTTAAGCTAATAGCACTAAGCCTCTCCCTCTGACGTGTTTGGAGCCTGAAAGCGTGAGAAAAAGGTATCATGGTACCATTTAAGCTCAAACTTGTTTTAGGAGGAGACGGTCCCTTCAGATTGTCTCCTAGTCATAGAGCCTCAGACAGCACTGCTCTGTGCCGCCTTCTGGATCGTTCCCTGCATCGTGGACTCCTTTCCCTTGCAAAGTTCTGTCTGACATGCCGCCTGCTAGAAATAGACCCATTCATCTTCTGCTCCCCCCCATCTCCCACGCATCATGAGCCAGCTGGATCTGCTTGCTCTTAAATGTCTTTACAAAGTAAACCTTGTTTTGTGTGTGTGTGTGTGTTTGTGGTGGGGGGAGCAGCGTTATCAGCCACCCGTTCTGCAGTGTGCCTGTTTATTTACGGCAGATAAGCCCATGCCGGAGAACAGGACCACGTTAGTAATTGGGGGTGGCACTGGTGAACCGGTCAGCTGTATGGTGTGAAATGCCAGACAGAAGAGGAAACAGGATGCCCTTATCAGCTCGGGTGCCGTCGGTCACCTCGCAGGCTGGGCTGTGTCTGCAGAGATAAAATGCAGGCTCCAAGCTGGCCGGGTCTGGGAGCTGAAGCATCCAGTATTACTCTTTCAGCCGGACCCAGGCGTGTTCCGCTTCCCCGGGGTGTGGTGCTTTGGGACAGCTGTTCATTCAGTGTGTTCTCTTGTTAAATGGCACGTTATTCCACTGTACAAGTGCCCCTGGGTACGTTACTGTGTTGTTTCCCTTTCTCAAACTGACAGTAATCATTATGGAATTTCTCGCCTGTTGCAGCCAAATACAGGCTGGACTTGATGTGGACGATGCTGATTACGACTGTGGTTTCATCTGCACTGTGGTGCTGTGTGCCTCTGTGTGTTCACGCCGGTAGACCTCCATGCTAAATATCTGTGTCTCGTAAAATGATCCCCTAGTGGCTCTCAGTTTGGCCCTTAAGATCTCTCTCAGGTGAATATGCTTTGGTAATAAAATGAGAATTGATTATGAAGATTGCCTGGGACTATGAGAGGTTGCTGGAGATCCAGGCCATTTTTCTGATGAATATGACAGCAATTCCGAAGCCTTTTGACCTCCATGATGTCTCAGAGTAAATGAGGATCGGCATCAACAGATACGGATGCCGGATGGCGGCATGGAGTAGCGATCAGGATCTCCTGTGATTTTGGCCATGCTGCTCAGGATTCCTACATGCGCCGTTTGTGTCGGTGTTTAAAATGCACTGGGGATGGTGGTGGATCCAGCGCTGAGGGCCTGTGAACAAGCCGCCCATTCTCTACTCTGGGTGCCACCACGCTCGATTTCACCATGAAGGTCCTCTTTGTCTGAGGGGTCTGTGTCTTGCATGCTGAGGGCCGACTTAGGGAAGTATCAGCTCTCTATTGTTTTCACCACTGTTATTGTTGGAAGTGATCCCCCCCCATTCCACAGCAGAAGGGAACACGCACACCGAAGTTAATTTAATTCCTTGAGACCCTCATATAAAAGCACACAGATTCTAATATAATTACGGTTCAATCCGAGTAACCGACCAGTTTCTGGTGGTCACACTGGGTTCTCATCATTCACATGACGTTATCTGTGAGGTATGGTTCAGTTGTTTTCTGGTCCAGTACTATTTTCGATCTTTTTTTACTGGAACATCCGGTGGCATTGAGGAGAGGTGAGGTCAGCCCAGCCCACAGCTGGCGAGATGGGAGAGCGTGAACCGGTCCGTCAGTGCTCAAAAACAGACAGCGGAACGCGCTGGCGACCACCCGGGGCATCGCTGGAATACTTTGGGGATTGGCAATGGCGGAAGAGCTGCTGAGGGAGGGGGGGCATGAGCGGTTTGGCTTTTAGCGATTGCGAGGCAGTAATAACAGTCATGTCATTATGATAACACTTGCCTGTTTTCTCAGAAAACGGGATTGTGGGTAGTCGAGGTCTGGGGACTGGGAAGAATATAAACTGGGAATTAAAAAAAAAAGATTGACTGAAGAATCTTTTTTGAGCAGAAACCTGTTATCAGACTTAAGAACACGGCATCGTCCCAGGAATGCAGCCAGCCTGCGGTGTCTTATGATTCCGATCGTGTCCGTGGCCAGTGTCTGTGGCTACGCAGCAAAGCAGCCGGGGGTCATCATTACTCAGTTACCAAACAGTAGCGACACCTGATGCTTTTGTGACATCCCCTCCTGGCTGCAGGTGCTATGTGGGAAAACCGGGAACAGGAGCTGATTACCCAGGGCGGAGCGAACAGCCTGTGGTTGCGTGTGAAACCGCAAAGATGTACACAGTGGCTGTGTGTATATGTGTGTTGTAATGGACGACCTTAACTTCTGGGAAGTTCAGGCCCACTAAACGGACGAGGCAAGTCTTCGTTTAATCTTAAGGCCCGTCAGGAATGCGTAGCGGTCACCCTTTTTCATTCATACCTCATGAGTCCATAGAAAGTCCCCAGTAGCTGATAATATTCTGTGCCACAGTCAGTCTCGCTGGCCAGGCAACAGTTTCCAGGGACAGCTGGTTTGTTTTCGCTGTCCTTTGCTGAACATAACATCTGCCAACATCTTACAGTTTTCACTGTAAACATTAAAATGCCTTATATGTGATTGCACTGTACATTTAGAGGTTAGTTAACACCCTCGTGAGGAAGAGCCTGACAGTCATTATGTTTTCTGAAGTGAATGGCAGTGGAATGTGACTGTATTTAACACCTGAATGACAAACAGTTCCCTTGTAAGCAGAGTGAGGTCATCTTGGAAAAATGGGGCTTATTAAGACCCCAAGATAACACAGCTGTTATCATTATCATGTACACTCGCAAGGTGACACGGCGTATACATCCCCTGTTACTGCACTGCATGAGAATCATTCACATAGTAAAAAGCTACCTTATTTTGGCAATAAGTAAGATCATCGTAAAACATGCACATATTGTCTTGAACAGGATCTCTTTTTATGTACTGCCATTTGTCAGAAGCCATGTGACATTCACCCGAAACTGATCTGCGGGGTTTATTCTGAAGAAGCTGTGTTTGTTTTATAGGTGGCCCATCTCATTCCCCTCACTCTGACCCAAACAGGCTCTCCGACTCCCTTACTGATGCTGCGACATTCACCTATTCAGAGGGATAGCGTCCCTTTAGCTGGCTCTGTACCCCTTGTGCACTAGCAGTGGTGTGTTGCAGCTGTGTTATAAAGCGGTGTTTAAAAGGCGTTTGCCTCATTTGCTTCCCCGTTCACTGCTTGCCCCCCCATCCCACCCCACCCGGTCCAGAGCACAGCCAATCCACCATATAATCAAGTAATGGCATCCGCGCCAAGCAGAGCCATTGAAGAATCACCAGCCAAAATGTCAAACTGTAAACGAGTCCGGCCTCTGGTCTCATCAGTGACCCCTTCCCCCAAGATTTACAACTTCCATTTTGTGGAGAATATCTGCTCTGATGCATATAGTGACCTGTGCTACTTCAGAGGGTTGCTGGCTGTCCTGGAGTGTGCAATCTTAAAGCCAACAAGTACGTCAACCATTCAGTGGCAGCCATGTTTACCCACATAAACGTTAATGTTCTTCTCATTATGCAACAGTTACGGTTAGTTTGACCAGAACAAAGAGGACTATTTTGGCTTCCTTTCTTTTAAAACTGGTTTTGTCCCTGAATGTCACCAGGATGAATCTTTCGGAGATGAATCTCTCTCTCTCTCTACCGGCCCTGTCTCCTGGAGACCTTGTTTCCACGGCGAGACCTAAAGCAGCTCAGAGGCAGCCTGTATCTGCAGTGACATTGTGAGCAGTGTGTGAGTGTGACAGAGAGAGATTTGCAAAGCACACTGGCCTCTTCATACAGGGTCCCACTGAGATTTTCAGCACTATCCTTTAACTTCAAAACTATTAAGTAAAATTTTGTGCCGTTTCTCAAAATCTGCTTACAGGTATTTCTGGTATAAACTTTCTAACCTCGAATAGCATATTTGTATCTATCCCATGTGTAATTAATTTGCTGAATGAATCACAGATGTACTTCCCATACAGGGGTGTGTTACCACATAATGACCATATGAAAGATTAAGACATAACAAATAAGGATGAGAGAAGGAGTTTGCAGAATCAGGCGTGAGTGTTTCATAAAGGCCATTGTTTATATGCAGAGGCAGCAGGCCTGCTCAGGGTTGGTGTCTCCTTTGTCGAGGGATGCTTGTCTGATGACTGCCCTGGTTCCTGACAGCCTTTCTGTCCTCAGCTTCTCTGGCCCCAGGGCAGAGTGACGCAGGTGCTGATTGTTATTTGCCTTCTCACTCGGGAGTGTGACATGAGGGAGTGTCAGCATCCACTCGCGCAGTCCGCCCGTGGAAAAGGCCCTGGGTTCACTGCAACCGGTGCAGAACAGGAAGTGTTCTGACAAGAGGACATTGTCTGCCCGTGACGACACGCCGTGGGCCCCCCCCCCCCCCCCACGCCGGAGGGTTGGGGGGAGAGGTGGGGGGGTGTGGTGGGGGGGGGGGGGGGGGGGGGATGGGGGGTGTAATGGGGG
>JAODLD010000113.1:16017661-16030187 GCA_026781065.1 Mormyrops boulengeri | reverse complement strand
GTGGCATGGAAATGGCAGTCAGGGCAGTGGCTGATAGATTGCGCTGGCAAACACGTGTGATGAATCGGCATGGCGGTACCTTGATTAGCCAGTAACACATGGCTTTTTGCATGGGAGCTGGGGGCCATGAGTACGCGAGATGCAGCCGAAGGCAGCATCATTAGTATGTTAATGCGACACAGCTCCTGTGTGTGTGTCACAGCTCAGTGTATTAATTAATCAGCTAAATTAATTAGCAGTAGGGTGGGTGGAGTCTGCAGAGTGATGACGCTTAATTGGGCGAGTCTGCACACGCTCAGTTTGTCGTTTGACATGGGCGGTGAACACAGTGGCTGTGAGAGTACGCCTTAAGCACCAAAGCCTATGTGAAGAAGAGAATGACAAATGACCAGAGCACCATCTGCTGGTGGTAGTGCAGAAAGCCATTTCTACCATTGCTGTAATGAAAAAGGGCCCTTTGGTAATTTGGTTACTGCTTCTGCTTTTGAACAATCATCCTGCTGATATTTAAAGGTCAGCAGGTGCTTCAATCGTTCAGCATCGTAAGCGCATCTGCTTCATATTTAGCCTAAATTCTTTTAATATACATTTCCAAAAGTCTGTTCCGAAACATCATACTATCAAAGCCACATGTCCTACATATTTGTATAAATATGACCAAATAAAAATAAATGTGCATAATTTGGATATTATCCTGTTATACACTGGGAAGGATTCAGCAGGCTGGGGGGGGGGGGGTGTTTCTCCACATTTGGTTTTCTGGGTCAGGTCAGTTACTCAGAGGGCGTGTCTGTGTGTCTGTGTGCGTGTGTCTGTTTGTGTGTGTGTGTGTGTGTGTGTGTGTGTGTGTGTGTGTGTGTGTGTGTGTGTGTGTGTGTGTGTGTGTGTGTGCGTGCCTGCCCGTGCATGTTCCAGGTTGAGGCGGAATGCCAGCGCCTCCAAAAGCTGTGTGCCAAGCAGGAGCAGGAGCATAGCACCTCCATGCGCTGCCTGGAGGAGAGCAGCCATGAGAAGGAGGTCCAGATCAAGGAACTGAAGGAGACCATCTTTGAGCTGGAGGACCAGGTGGAGCAGCACCGGACTGTAAGGCTGCACACCAACCAGACCATCCTGGACCTGGAGGGTAGGTGGCCTGACCGCCCGCAAAATGGTGAAATGCTCAAAAAACAAATTAAATTCATCAAGTACATTAGCCAAGGTGGAACAGGTGAACTTCAGGGAAAATCACCACAGCTCCAAAGGATGCTACCCCCCCACCACCACCAGGGTCTGTTTGTCAGGGGTCACTCATCTCCTCTGGGTTTGTCACTGGCACCATAGCACACTCTCTCTCAGACTCACACCCACAGGACATTCTGGAAAACCTGACTACCCAGAGACCGAGACCAGCAGGGCTCTAAGCTCCATTTTGGCCCCTGTTTGCCTGAAAATGCTCCTGTCACACTGACATGAGGGGCTGGAGCCAGAAACATGGATTAAATATGGGGGGGGGCACATGTCTGAGGGATGCCAGGCGGCTAATTGCTCGAATTTAATCCTCAGTCGGGTGATCCGAGTGATCCGTTTCCAGGCATCACAGTGAACATTTAACCTGTTTTACATTGGAAGACAATGATAATCGATTTGTTTGCGGTTAGACCAGCAACAGTGAAAACGTGGGGGCACCATGCTGGTTTTTTACTTGGAAACATTCGGAGGAAGGTCACTATTCTACCCGAAATGGCGTGCAGATGGGTTTGTCAGGAGTGACCTTCTCCTTCACGACCCTCTAGGCAGTTAATGGGGGAGATGATGACATGGAATCACGTACACACGGCGGCATGTACTTGCAGGTCAGGTCAAGAAGCTGGAGGAGCAGAAACTCGACTTGGAGAAGCAGCTGAAAGCGCTGAGCAGACAGATGAAGGTAGGCTGCTGTTTTGGAGTTCTTTCTTCCTTCATTCATTCATTCATTCATTCATTCATTCATTCAACACTCCAAAAAAAGACAAAATGAACCATTATAGGAAAGCAGAACATTCCAACTTCAGTTCTGTATTAAGCTCAGTTTTTCTCCATCCTGCCTTGAAATTAGAGGCCCACTTGTTTAAATGAGAGTAATCTGGTTCTACGGCCAGCAGATATTTAAGGAATGATTCATGTACTAGATATATATATTTTTTTAATCTGTGTGAGATGTTTACAGTCATTTATGCATTTAACTTGGCGTACCATGCAGTACCTCAGCTAACATAGAATGTTTTCTGAATAGCACTTGTGACTTGCTTCATAGTATTTATTCCTTAAGAGTAAGTGTTCTTGGATAGAAGCGTCCCGTAAATGGCGAATGTGACTGAGCGTACATGTGACTGGGCAATCTTCTGACTGAGTGATCATGTACCTGGGCGTGCATGTCATCAGGACGAGACGGAGGAGTGGCGGCGGTTCCAGGCAGACCTACAGACGGCTGTGGTGGTGGCCAACGACATCAAGGTGGAGGCGCAGCAGGAGGTGCGCGGCCTCCGCAGGCGGCTGCAGGAAGAGCAGGAACGGAACATGAACCTGGAGGCTGAGCTGGAGCAGCTGCAGGGTGGCAGGTGTGTCAGCAGGAGACAGCAATGTGCGCGCCACTCCGCTACCGTTCCTAACCCAACAATTGTTAGTCGGGCTTGCCATAATCCTCAGAAGGGCTGCTTTCACATCTAAAGAAAAAACACCGTGGTTAACGACAGAGGACTGTAAGTGCAAAGTTAACAGCTCAAGGGTGTCTGCTGTCGATTCTTGACCAGGATAATTTGCCCAGACTGGCTTCAGGAAAATGTGTTATTATATAAATCACTTTACAAAAAACAGGAATAATACATTAATAACAGTGGCCATTCTAACACTATTTTGCAAGATTTGAAAAGTGTATGTTAATACTCACTACTACAAATGAAGTAACCCCTAGACTGAGCTGCCTAACACACACTCTGACATCTAAGATGTAATATGTAAAGGCTGTAGAGGCAGACACGTGGATAACAGCCCTTTAACTCCCAGGATTCGCAAACCCTACTAACTGACTCTGGTGTTCCCTGTGACTCTGTCCCTCTGTCCCCGATTTGCTTTCTCGTCTCTGACTGCTCTCAGTCTAACAGAATGTGTGATAACCTGGGTGTCACTGCAGAGCGTCCCAGGTTCAGTTTCATCACCCTCTGCACTGCCCATGTTCCCCAGAGCATTGACCCTAGACCCAGCTGCCATCACCGAACCATAATTCGGGGTATTTGTGGTAATCAGGTCTCGAGCTTATTCGGTCTTCCTTAAGGGGGGGGCGCCCGGCTGGCCGCCTCAGCAACGCCCGTCCTATCGGCCCATCTCGACCGGCCGTGACGTGGTTTCACTGGCGCTCCCTCCAGGTGACTGTGCTCTCCGCGGTGGTAGCCTGTCCTGTCCTGTCCCTGCTTGTCCGGATTGGGGCCGGCGTGCCCATGTGTGTGCAGCTGCTGGCATGCGTGTGCTGGGTGGCATCATTCCCTTCCAGCTCTTATGGGTGTGGCACCTCACCCCGGGAAAGGGGGCGGCTGCCTACAGCGTAGTGGTTTAGCACTCAGCGATTATCGATGTGAAGAGATCAGCGTCTACTTGCCCCACGACAGATTAGCCAGCGCACTGCCTCTCCAGCAGCCCCAGAAGCTCCTCTGATCTCCGTTACCGACCCCCTCTGGCAAGCGTCGCTTTACAGCTGGTAAGTCTGCTTCACGCCGCACTGCATATCGCCACGTTGGAAGTGTGACCCTGACTGTGGCATCCGTATCGAGTCTGAGCACTGGCCTGAGTGTTGCGAGGCTTGCTTTGCTTCTCCTCTGCACTGTTCCTTATGCTCATCCCGATGGCTGTTTGTGGGCACTGCATTGCCGCTCTCCTGTCCAATCAGAAGAATGCGCTGCGCTTTGCTTTTAACACCCGATGTTGCTGAACGCGAAACAGTGCCACCTCCTGGCCAAAGGACCACTAGCTTTATTCACTGTCCTTTGAGGTTCATCGGAAAATTCCAAATGAATTTAACGCGGGAACAACTGTTGTCTCCTGGAAGCAGTGCCAGTCGAAGCAAACCCATGTGGGGCCCTAGGCAAGCTTCACTCCCCTCCCCCACTCCCGCCGGCAAACTTTACCAGTTTGCTAAATCAATACCCACTCAAAAGATGGGGCCCTAGGCAGCTGCCTATGTTGCTCAATGTGTTGACCAGCACTGTCTTGAGAACAGAGAATTTGAAAATGGGATTTTGACCTGGAAAGATGCATGTTGGGAAATGATGACCAGCTGTTTCTCTGCATCGTTAGGAGGCCCTGTTAGCACATTTTCAAGGTTCGTATTCAGACACTGCTTTGTACACACTCACGTCTCTATCTCTTTCAGATTCACTGCTGCGTCAAGTTAGACTATGGGACTGTAGACCACTACCAGGACTGCCAACACCCAGTGTTATTTACTGATACTGTACCGTGGATTTGCTGTCAACAGAAGATGCTGCAAAAACCTTATTTTGTTATAGATACAGGATATAAAGTGGGATTAAATGTCCACATACCTGGTCTAGATGTGTCCAAAAAGTGATGATTGTTCTTAATGTCTTAATCAACCATGCCTCCTTGTTTCACCTAGTGCTGGGATTTTATAACACAGCTGAAAATGTTGGTAAAATTATAATTAGTTTTTGTTAGACTCCAGAGGAATGCACATCACAATAAGAAAATTAAACTTCAAATGATTTTAAAAACTTTTCATTTAGTCAGTAAATTCCAGCTGTTGTAAATAACATATTATTCTACTTCTCTGATCTGTAATTCTCTAATTTGTCCTTTGATTATTCTTGTCCTGTTACAGTAATTATTGTGAATCTGAGTATTGTGCTGTTATTTTCAGCAATGTGGTTGTACAGTGGTCTGACTGAGTCCGAATGACTCTGTTTTTGTATGTGCTGCTTTTTATGTGTAAATGAATAGCAGCAGACTGGCGTGAGATAATCATTTTTATTCGCTGTGCTGAACGCACTGAAATATCTGATGAGAAATGTTTTGTACCGATGTTTACATTAACTGCCGATAATGTTACTCCAGATTTCTGGAAGGATCTTAAAACCCAGTGAGGGCCTTGTATATGTGGCCAGCTGGCCATTATTTTAACAAAGTGCCCATATGCCACACGTGCAATGGTGCACCAGGTCACTTTCCCATTTCCTGACATTTGGAAGTTCATTAAAAGTTGTGGTGCTTCATCCTTTATTATGAAATAACAGCAAACAACAGCATGGCACTGGATGTTACCCAGCAGGCAGTCAGGACCTTGGCAGTGCAGGATAAAACAGGGTATAGTACATCACTTCCAGTTTACCACACCTGCCTACTCAGGAAAACCTGAAGTCTATTACAACTCTTCCAGTGAGTGCACTGCCAGCCTCCTGACAGTAGGTGTCGCCACTAAACAGGGGGACAGAGAGGCACCCAGCAATCTAAACCGTGCAATGCAATGCAAGCCTCTATGTGGTCAGTTTGGAGAATGTGATGTAGTGTACATGAAACTTGGGTGTAGGACACAATTGATTTTGATGGATCAAGGCAGGTTTACAAGGTGATCCAGCGATCCAGAGTAAAGTTTCTGATGTTACAGTGCTGCGCACCATTTGATATAGAGGATTGCTAGATGACTGTTATCTGTCAGGGTGTCGGAGGGGCACGGATACCCTGGCAGATTCAGGGGGTACCCCCCCCCCCCCCAGGGTGGCATTTTGCTAGGGGGCCCAGTATTTCTAGCTATGTCCCTGGGTATCTGCTTTGGAAGAGGGCAGTTCCACACCAAGTGTCCCTTCTGTGACAACCTCAGGCTGGCAGGTCACACTCAGGCGTAATGCAGGTTGGCATGATTACCAGTTTTACCTCTCACACAATTGATTTAACATCAAGGTAGGGATTGACGCTGCTAATCGATAATCACATGATAAAGGGTCATTTAAGGCCTGAAAGCAGAGCCTTAAGCTGGCACATGCTGTAAAAACAGAACAGAATAATGCTGGGATAGGAGGTGACCAGCA
The DNA here is from genome assembly GCA_026781065.1 of Mormyrops boulengeri. Classification (NCBI taxonomy): domain Eukaryota; kingdom Metazoa; phylum Chordata; class Actinopteri; order Osteoglossiformes; family Mormyridae; genus Mormyrops; species Mormyrops boulengeri. The sequence continues at coordinate 16,024,134 of JAODLD010000113.1, read as the reverse complement.
TGTCAGTTTTTCACATGCATATGTGAATTATTGTGCTTTGTAGAGCTGTCAGGAACTCCTGTCTGCACAGGGAGCATCAATCGTCACGCGATCAGTGTACAGCTGCGCTCTCTCCTGGGTTCTGTAATGAACTCGATGTCTCTTTCAGTCAGCATACGCCATCGTTTACCGCACTACCTGTCATGTATGCATCGCCAAGGCATTTGTGTTGTGTGACGGACAGCAGGTAGATATCAGACACAACCCACAAGCTGCAGAACGGTGCCCCCGAGAGAAAGGCCATACGGTGTCCGCGGTTACAGGAAGGCATTGGTGTGATCGTCACCACTGGGCCAAGCGTGGCGACCTTTCCGGCCTCGTCACACTGTCACCCGTAGGTCCCGCTGGGGGTCTGTCAAGCCGTGCCACGTTACACGCCCCCGCTTTGGCAGCTACAAGGCCCCAGGCGGTGAAGGGTGGGGGAGGGGGGGGGGCGTGAGTGTTTTGTTCCTGACAAAGGGGTAAAGTGACAGTCACTGGCAGATCGAGCTATTAATCCCCAGGGGGTGGGAGGCGATGTGTGGGGGTGGGGCAGGCAGCCTGTACCAGTGACCTTTTAAGCTCATTAAGAATGCCACTCTAAGACACTGATGTGTGGCTCTCTTACTTATCTGTTCTTTAGCCACACCGTGTGTCCGCGGCCCCTTTAATGGAACGACCACCTTTAATTCGGCATCCTCGGCCAGTTGTTTATCATCCGCAATCCGGACCGTTTTCTTTGTGGTGGGTGCAGCAATTTGGTCAAACTCAGTAACTCGTCGCCGCTGGTGACCATAGCGATCAGTGCCATCATGCAAATCTCAGGTGCGGGAGGTGGGTGGAATCGGGACGCATTCATTTTGATGCCAGTGAGCATTGCTGAATCACGCTGGATTCCTGGGATTAAATGACCCTGTGAATGAGACCCCAGTGAGCCTCAGTGCTGGTATACCGATCCTTGCCCTACTCCACCTTCATGAAACAGCCTTCCGGTGAAACCACAGTGCTACACAACAGCTCTTCACAATAAACGTGCCATTTTATGTATAAGATGCTACTGTGTCATATTTAATTCCCATGATGCTCCCTAAGAATGCTGTTTATATGATTATGTAAATGTACATGCATTTCTTCTTCTTTTGTTAATAAACAGAAGCATTGAAATGTTTTATGGCATGTGAGTCTCTTTTTATTATTTGCACATATAAATTTAACTGTGTCCCTTTAGCTGCAATTCGAACTCTTAGGTTTGTCATGTGTCATCAGGGGATGGTGCAGACCAAGACTGTAAGCACTTAAAATTGTGATAAATCCTGTTCAAGTTATTTATGAGTTAAAAATGAATTACTTTTACATTTACAAAAACTAATATTAGCAGCTCTCAGATAAGTAGATTTACACATAATTTTTATTTGGAGATTATTATAAAAGACGCTATTTAGACATCATAGACATGTTTCATTCAGATAATAATGTGAAAAATGTCATTACCCAGTCATTTGAATTGATTAAGCAGATGGAAATAAATAAATCTGCGTGGATTGATATATATTGGTATTGCAGCTTAGGTGTTTCTGATAAGTATCTATTAAGTGTGTGTGTGTGTGCGTGCATGAGAGAGAGTGAGAATGAGTGTTCCAGTTGTAGCCTAGTTTGCATCCTGCAAGATCACTGCACCCTTAAACTGGACGGATGGTCCCAAGTGGGTGACTATGCTCCCTGTGTTACACAGCGAATGATCGTGCTCCCTGTGTTATAGAGTGGGTGACTGTGCTCCCTATGTTACACAGCGAATGATCGTGCTCCGTGTGTTATAGAGTGGGTGACTGTGCTTCCTGTGTTTCAGAGCGGGTGACTGTGCTTCCTGTGTTTCAGAGCGGGTAATTGTGCTTCCTGTGTTACAGAGCGAATGACTGTGCTTCCTGTGTTATAGAGCGAATGACCATACTCATTGTGTTACAGAGCGGGTGACTATGCTTCCTGTGTTATAGAGCAGGTGACTGTGCTTCCTGTGTTACAGAGCGGGTGACTGTGCTCTCTGTGTTATAGAGCGGGTGACTGTGCTCTCTGTGTTATAGAGCGGGTGATTGCTTCCTGTGTTTCAGAGTGAATGACTGTGCTTCCTGTGTTTCAGAGCGAATGACTGTGCCCCATGTGTTTCATGGAGAGTGACTGTGCTCTCTGTATTACAGAGAGCGTGACTGTGCTTTGAGCATCACTGAGGGACTGACTGTACTTCCTGTTTCCCTGAGAAGGCACCTTTCGCTCCTGTGTTGCAGGTTGAAAGGTGATGAGATGGATTCCTCAGACACGGACGGCAGCCCTCGTTGGTGTGGAATCTCAGTCGGCCAGACGGGATCACCCTCTTCCGAACCCGGAGCCACCGTCAAGTCCCTCATCAAATCCTTCGACTTGGGCGTGCAGAGTAAGGATCACAGTGCTGCTCAGACTGATGTCCTGGCTAACATTTAAGAGCTGCTGAGGTATTTGACAGGATCTGTGAGGTCACCCAGTCACCCCAGATCCCTGATCCAAGGCCGGGTTTGGCAGGTGCACTATGACTGTGAGGCAGGGGACATCCGATTGTTGAAGCACATCCACTGAAAATCTTTTGCTGGAGCTTCAGCTGGGGTTGGAAATGATGGGCGCACCGTGAAAAAACAGCATTGTGATAACATTGCTGGGCCCCGATTTCTGTGTGGGAACAGAACTGATTTATTTAATCTTTTACACAGGGTCAGGAAGAGCGCTCTCCTTGGGGACTCGTATATTGGCACCAACAAGTCCGTGTCGCTGCATAATGGCGGCTTGAGCCACTGTCAGCCGCAGGGATCTGGTTTATGCTGACCTCGTAGCGTAGCCAAATTATGTAAGAGATCTCCCTTCACCCACAGATGGGCCCAGCCACACGGTGGCGATACACTCCTCTACCAGAAGCCCCCTGAGTGGGATCCCCGTCCGCACGGCCCCTGCGGCCGCTGTCTCCCCAATCCAGGTGCGTCCCTGTCTCCCTGCCCACCACGAGAGGCATCTCACATGGATCGATTTGCCATGTTTCCTCACCAGGTCACGTGACCGGTTCTGCGTGTCTGTGTTTCTGTAGAGACACTCGTCTATCAAACCTCTCTCGAAGGCCCTGGAGAAAAGAATCAATTTAGGAGATTTCGCTCACCCAGGTATTTTATAATTTCAATGTAAGATCAATCGATCTATCATCTATCTATCTATCTATCTATCTATCTATCTATCTATCTATCTACTAATTTCCATTTAAAATATATATTTTCTTAAAGAGTGGAAAATGTTTTCTTTTCACTTCTACTTCGCCAGTGATTTTTGGGCCACTGTGATAAGGAATGGACAACTGATAGTGTTTCTTTGCATTCAGAGCTGATATGAAGTGCTGTTTTATTCCACGCTTCATGCTGGTTTTCGGCATTATCCCATGCGGTCCCAGCCCTGCCTCTGGTTTTCTCTGTGGTATGAATTCCTTTGGCACATATGTGCTATAAATCGCTGACCCCCATCACCCTGATCAGAGCCTTGTAGTTAGTCCCTGTGACCTTTGACCCTGGCAAGGTCAAGAAGACCATGCAAAGAGCTGGTCTTTTTCTGCCCCTGAGCTAGATGGGTCTTCAGCTGCCCAGCAGCCTGCAGTTGCACATGCAATCCCTGTAGAGCAGAGTCCTATCTGCTTTTGTATGGATAATGCCCCTTTTACGGGGCAGCTAAGGTCAAAGATCTCTGCTGCACCCAGAGCAGAATGGCAGTGCTGACCTTTAGGGGTAACTGGGTCACTGTCACCTAGAATGATGTAATATGGAGACGTCTCAGAGGGTGTGAGGGCTCTGTGTTCAAATGGCAGGGGCGGGGGGGTCGGGTGACATGTTTTACACAGTACTGAGTTACATCGTTACATTCTTTCACTTATCACAACCTCATTGCACAGCAATAGCCATTAAAATATCATCTTGGTTACACAGTTTAGGCTCTGTATAGCATTTTTTAGTTTTTTTTAATTGTGACAACTGAATCCCCCAGAAATGTCTCCGTCCTGTGTATCTTTGGAGAGCCTCGTGTGAGGGGTTTATAACAGATGAGGGGCCGCCTAAACCGGTCCGGTCCACTCTGTGTTCCCAGACAAGCTGCCGGGTCTCGGTGACGACCTGAAACCCAGCAGCCTCATGAGGAAAAGCCCATCCTTAGAGTCTGTCATCAAGTCCCCGGGCTCACTGGGCGGCCGCACGGCCTCCTTGAGCTACCCGAAGGCCAACAGCAAGTTGAGGTACCCCCCCAGCCCACACACACACACACTCACACACTCACACTCTGCACATCGCTGTCTCCTTGCCACCTATTAGCCCCATTCCCGGGGAACTCAAAGACCAACGACCGTTTCCACGCTCAGATATCAGTTTGTCAGATAAGGTACTTTATTGATTCCCACTGGGGGGAAACTTCATTGTCCAGCAACACAGAAATAAACACAACAAATGCTACTGTGTGTAGAAATAAATTCAACAAAGGATAACACAAGTTAAAAGACTAAATATTTAAAGTAAAATCAGTAATAAAGTAAGCAATAAGTTTAAATAAGAGAAGTGTGTAAAACAATGTACCGCAGTACAAAATGGCTGTGCACACACACGCTCCCACACGTGGATCAGCGGTCGTCCTCTGTGTGCAGAGCCGTGTGCTGTGTGTGGTGCCGGGAATTCTGCACATCTGCTTGCTGGAGGCTCAGAGAAATGTCCTCATTCCAACCGGACCTTAACTGTTAGCTGTTATCTCACAGTGTCTGTATCAGCAGCCACCTGGTGTGTGATTCTCAGACTCCTATAATCACCCCCGAGCACTCAGGCTGGAAATGCACTTTGGGCAGACAGAGGACCGAGAGGAATGTATGAGAAATATCAAAAAGAAAAAGAGAAATAAAGGATGTTAAGAATGACTCTGTGCAGCCTTTGGTAAAGTGCTCGAGGAACATCAGATATGTAAGAGGAAAAATGCATATTGCAAAATGCCTGGACATGTTTGGGGGAGGGGGGGCAGATAGGGGGCTGAGTGAGACGTGTCAGGAATCACTGTCGTCTGCCCTACTTCTGCAACGGTCCAATTGATTTCATTATTGAATTAATGGTGCCTAACTCTCAGGACTCCCAGTATCCTGACTCTGCTAATTTAGGTATACTATAATCACAAATAAACTGGCAACCTTGGTATTGTGAAAGGCACTATATAAATGTAAATGTAAGCGGTGAATTTGGTGTGAGGTTTAGTTTCTGCAAGACTTGCAGTCCGTCCGCCTCCCAGATAGTGGCTAAGTGTGAGTGTCAGCACAGATGCGGCCCACGTTGTTTTGTAAGCCTGCAACACCATAAATCAATGATGTTTTTCTCTCCCGTGACTCGTCTTCACAAACGGCCGGCTGCATGTGATCAGCGCTCGCCAGATCTGCACCGAGCCGCATGCCTCCCCGCGTTCCCATGGCCGCGTGACGCATCTGATCGCATTACATGCTGTCCGCGTCAGAAATAGTGCTGGGGTGAGAGCCCCGGAAGAGCGCGAAATGTGGGAAAAGACGGGGGGGGGATGCGCCGGCAGAGGATGCGGCGAGTAGCATCCCAGATGCCGTCTCCAGCTCACGCATTGTCCCGTCCGCAGTGTGGAAAGAACAGACCCCTTGGCTGCTCTGGCCAGGCAGTACGGAGGATCTAAGAGGAACGCGCTTCTGAAGTGGTGCCAGAGGAAAACAGAGGGCTATCCGGTAAGAGGCAGGGCTCCCCACGGCCCTCTCACCACCATTGTCTGTGGGATTGTGACCTGGTGGGCTGGATCCGGAGGGGAATGGGGGCGGGGTCCGGCCCGGCACAAGGACGTGAACGAGGACAAGTAGAGCATAGGGTGATAAACAAGCAGGGGCCCCCTCTGTGTGAAGATCTCGGTGCCAGAATGGGGGTCCCAGTACCTTATATTACTGTCTGATTTAGCACTCAATGCTGTAAGAGCGAACATTCTCAGGAATGACCGGCAACTTCTGAGAGCTGTCCAACAACTTCACTGTTTCTAGTCAGACTTCAGTTTAAAGAACATACGGAAACGCCGTTGGTACTAGCGAGGCATTCAGATCCTTTCCAGGATTTTAGGTTTTCAGGTGTTATTTCTCATGTTTATTTTATCAACTTGGTGCAATGATTGAAGATTACCCAGAATGCATCTCTCTGGAGAATGCAGCCCCTTTGAGTGAGGGGAGCTGGACACAGGCAGCAACTGACAGTCAGAGCTGGCTGGTATAGTGATCTGATGCCAGGGGAAAAACTGGGATGTGGGTTTGATTTTCCTAAGAGAAAATGAGGCGAGTCTTGATAATCTGAGGGAAACGTGGGGGGGGGGGGGGGGGGGGGGGGGGGGGGGGGGGGGGGGGGGGGGGGGGGGGGGGGGGGGGGGGGGGGGGG
>JAODLD010000113.1:15982441-16008217 GCA_026781065.1 Mormyrops boulengeri | reverse complement strand
AAGATTTTAACAACTCTGAGCTATTAGTTAGGTTCTCCCCAAACGAGCTTGATGGGCCGAATGGCTTCCTCTCGTTTTTGTAAATTTCTTATGTTCTTATATAAACATGAATAAAGTGATTAATCATCTACTTACCACATTGGGACAGAAAGTCTCCCCATGTTCACACCAAAGTAAAAATGGTGTGCTTTCTATGAGAATGAAAATCTCCACACAGCGATTCTCCATGTACATGTGAGAATGGGCTTCCTTCCACATCGGTACTCCGTGTACATGTGAGAATGTGCTTCTTTCCACATCAGTACTCCGTGTACATGTGAGAATGGGCTTCCTTCCACATAGATACTCCGTGTACATGTGAGAATGGGCTTCCTTCCACATCGATACTCCGTGTACATGTGAGAATGGGCTTCCTTCCACATCGATACTCCATGTACATGTGAGGATGTGCTTCTTTCTACATTGATACTCCATGTACACATGAGAATTGCTTCCATCCACATCAGTGGGGTTTCATGTTCAAGTGCACATTTGATTTCCCCATTTACACTTCTCCATGTTCCTGATTTTCTGTTTCATTTCACTACAAACTAGCTTTCTGACTTCTTCTATAGCCTTAAAACCGTAGAACATTTTGGAAAAACAGTAGCAGATGCATTTGTGGTATTTACTGTGCAGGGCACCATGACATTATTTACTCAGACAGCTTTTATCTGTCCTGTATGATCATTGTCCTGTGATGGTTGTATGCGGAGTTACATCCATATGACCAGCTGAATGTTTGCTGGTTTCCCTCCCACTACTTCATCTTATTTTACCATTAAAGGGAAGCTAATGAGGACTGCTAATGGCATTGCTAATTGCAGGGCATTAGTGCTTTAAAGTAGTCTGTGATGACCCCACGTCTGCTTTTGATTTAGCGGTACAGCACCAGCCGTGATCTTATTTCGGGGTGTAAATGAGCTGGTCCTTAGCACTGTGAGACAATGACTGGGGTCAGAAGTCATAGCCTAATAATGAGGCGGCTGCATTTATCTCGCCAGTTTGCAGGTGTAACTCACTCATTATAACTGCACACTCTGTGTGTGTCACTGCTGCGTGAGAGTCATCCTTAATGTGTGATGTGACAGTCCCTGTGGATCACTCACTGATAGCACAGAGGGATGCTGGGCACACTCTGCTCCACACCCGTGTTGTACTACTGCCTTTGCTTTGGTAAATGACAAAGATAACATGATGTATTATAGTTGAACTACGTTTAAAGACAGCGATGTTTAGGGTAAAGTTTTAGGGGAATTTAGGGGATTGTCTAGTTTCATATTCGCAAAATGGACAGATGGTGACAAGTAACCCCATGGACTAGAACGCCCCATAATGATCAGGGGTGTTCCCACAATGCACTGTGGTGACAAGTCACCCCATGGAGGCAGGCGTCATGATACCTTGCTGGCTGGGGATTAATCTTCCTTTCAGATTTGGGCTTAACCTAAGAAAAAAAAAGAGTTCCAAATACAGCCTTAATCTTCAGTTTAGTTAATTAACCAGGAAATTTATTGATTTCCTTTGCAATTCAGTTTAAATCTTGACCAATACGTCACACATACAGCATATTTTGTAAATATACTTTAAATGCATGTAAACCCCTGTCTACTGAGTTTAGCTGAAAAGCTTGGTTACGTATATTGATGTAGATCTGAATGGTTTTCAAAGCAATACAATGGTGAAATCCATGCCAATGTCAGCCTCTTCAACATGAAGGATTTTCCATAAGATGATGGCAAGTGTCCAGGAGCAACATAAATATCTCGCTCCCCCCAAAAAGAAAAATGTGGCAGATGGTATTTCACTTGTCTGCGGTGGGAGACAGATAGTATTCTGTTCAACTTAACGACCCAAATGCCCAAGGCAGGAAGAGAGCCTCGTACAGAGCGCATATTCAGACTAGGGCCAGTCAGAAATCAGAGGGACATGCACCTTACAGTCCGGACATCGGATGCTGGGATTTCCCTGAAGTCTGAAAGCTGGAATTCGTCTGATGTCTGCCCTGGATTTCTTTCACATTTTATCGTATCTGTTAGCTGAGGCAATCTAAAGTGAAGAATGACTGGCCCTGTATACTGAAGTATGATAGGAAGACAAACATTGTTTAACCCTGAATAAATATGCTCATTCTCACTTAAAATTATAAATGAACTATATGCAAGCCCCTGATTTCACAAGTAGCTTGATCATTTATATTTCCAGTGCCAATTAAAACAGCATCTGGGATAATTAAGTGCAAAGTGGGTTAACTCTGTTCATAAAATCTTGTAGAGCACCATTGTTCTGGGTTCAACTATACCTTGGAGGTTTGAATCCTCACTGTGTCTGTGTGTGTGTGTGTGTGTGTGTGTGTGTGTGTGCTTGCATGCAGTCCAAAGACATGCAGCTAACCTAACTAGAGTGTCTAAATTGCCTTCAGTTCATGTCACTGTGAAAAAAATATATTGTTAAAATAAATACTATTTTGATGAACCAGTATATGACACTGGTGCTTTGCTGTGTATTCCTGTGTATTCCTGTGTCTTCCTGTGCAGGACATCAGTGAGATGTTACACACGGACCGGCCAGATTGGCAAAGTGTCATGCAGTACGTCTCTCAGATCTACAAGTACTTTGAGACTTGATGGGAGGATTCAGGGCACCAGCACGGCAAGCACTTTTACCCCCTCCCACCGTAGCACCCGCCTCTGCCCCCGCCTTCCGAGCCGCCTTCCCAGCTCTCCGTCCATCCAGCCGCCATCTGGGGTGGGCGGCAGCTGTTTGAGTTTAACCGTGACATTGTGAGAGGTGGTAGTCTGCTACCAAGGCACCCACATCACACCCGCCCTCAGCTGATTTTGCTTAACTGTGTGCTTCCTCTAAGTCCTAGCTCTGTTTGCGGCTACTAATCAGAAACCATTATTTATTTATACCTATCTCGTAATAAAATGGTAAGAACACAGAGTGGGCATTTGTGGTTTGAGGAACTGAGGCCCCTTTCTGACTACAGACAGTGCTGCTGATAATAAAGGTTTTTGTCCAACCTCAAAGCTGTTCTCTATGTCTTAATTACGCACAGTAGCTTTGTGGAGTGCTGGTAATTGACCACATATTTCAAGGTCAACGACAGTTTGGAGTTTTTGCCTTATATGTTCTTTTTTGTATTGAATGATGAATTTCTAGCATTTTTTTCCTATATGAATAAATGAGGGGGACAAAAAGAATACCAGTTGCAGGTACTTTCATCCACGTGTGGGTCCTGAGATAATTAAGCAATTAAGACCCCCCTACCCTGCATATACCCTCTGTCTCTTTGTTATAGGTCCAGTGCATATACCCTCTATGTTTCTATGTTAAAGGTCCAGTGCACATACCCTCTATGTCTCTATGTTATAGGTCCAGTGCACATACCCTCTATGTCTCTATGTTAAAGGTCCAGTGCATATACCCTCTATGTCTGTTATAGGTCCAGTGCACATACCCTCTATGTCTCTATGTTAAAGGTCCAGTGCATATACCCTCTGTGTTATAGGTCCAGTCCACATTCCCTCTATGTCTCTATGTTACAGGTCCAGTGCATATACCCCTCTATGTTAAAGGTCCAGTGCATATACCCTCTATGTTATAGGTCCAGTGCACATACTCTCTATGTCTCTATCATTTACTTATGCAAAAGAACTAAAAGATTCTACACCATATTTCACACCGAGTAATGTATAGGCCCTGGGAGAGGATGTGGGGCTTTCATTGTGCACAGTCATACAGCATAGAACCCCACACTCTCTACCCTGTGCTGCCTGCAATGTACCAGATGCATCTGAAGTCAAAGTTAATGTCATGCCACCTACGTTAAGCAAAATGTAATATACATCTTTCCTTAAGTTTTACTCTTTTTTGTCAGTAAGAGGTTTATTTGTCAATAAACCTGAAATGTTTTTATAACCTTTGGTGATAATTTTTCCTGTAATGTGCAGCACAGGAGACAAGATTGTCCATACATCCATTTTCTGCAACTTCTTGTCCTATTCAGGGTTGTGGGGGGGGGGCTAGAGCCTATGAGCACGAGGCAGGGTACAACCCAGGATGGGTGACCAACCCATCGCAGTGCGCGCACGCACACACACACACACACACTTTGGTAACTCCAATTATCCTCAATATGTTTTTGGACTGTGGGGGGAAACCAGGGTACCTGGAAGAAACCCCATGATGACACAAAGAGATCATGCAGACTTCACACACAGAACCCAGGTGGAGACTTGAACCCAGGTCCGAGAGGTGTGAGGCAACAGAGCTAGTCACTTCACCCCTGTGCCACCCCTGGAGACAAATTTGTGAAGAAAGAAAAAGCTGACATTAATTGTGTAATCCTGTATGAGGTTAAAATCGGAAAAAAAGCAGACATGGTGCAAACATGACTCCCTCAAGCGGTTTAATAACCTGTTTCCTCATAACCAAGTAATCTGGTTTTCCAAATGTAACCTCATTATTGTACACCCCCCCCACACACACACACACACTTCGACGGAAAAATATACAAATAAAAAATCAAGTGGACACATCCCTCTGCATGTCTATAAAACCTACTCGAAATAGCAGGGGGATCCTGGTTTAAGACTTGCTGAAAACCCCCCGCCTCATGTGATTAAACAGCTCAGTTTCTCCATTGTCGGTGTGGGGCCAGTAGTCGCAGCCGGGCGGGGTTATGTTTGGTGCGCCATGTGCGAAGCGCGGAGAGGCGGGGAGCGTGTAGCCCGCGGCGGTGTATCGCGTGTGGCGGCCGGGCTCGGAGGCGCTCGGACGTGCTGCAAGAAGAGCTGTCGCTTGTTCGTTTCCCGGAGACGGTAAGCATAGTTAAGTGTATTGAAACCATTAAAAGTCTCTCTTGTGAGTAAGAGCCATTAGTTGTTACCTTTAGGTTACGTAAAAACACAAAAGTCATACTGTAATGTTTGTTTTCAGTACATGTTTCCATCTATAATGTAGATACGCTTCTAAGAGTCACTAAAGCAAAAACTGTTAAACTATCGTCAAACATTTGTTAAACTATTTCGCGGGTTTCAGTCAACTTACTTCGCTCTCTCTATTCGACATATTTGGAACAGTTTACATTTTAAGTTTCTTTTTCAGATGATTGCTGCCGAGTTGGATAATTAAGTCGAAGCATTACTGGATCATACCTTGCAAATCGACATGAATTGATTTTTAAATTGTTTTTGTTCTTCATCTGGATGTGAAGCAGGACGCGTTAAGCGCTGATTATGAGAAAGCGCTTCTGTCCTCCATCATGATCGACATCTGGATGAACGCGTCCTACATAGTGATCGAGCTGCTGATCGCCGTACTGTCGGTGGCTGGCAACGTGCTGGTGTGCTGGGCCGTGGCCATCAACAGCACCCTGAAAAACGCTACCAACTACTTTCTTGTGTCGCTGGCAGTGGCGGACATCCTGGTGGGCTGCCTCGCCATCCCCTTCGCCATCACCATCAGCATCGGGCTACATTCCAGCTTTTACGGGTGCCTCTTTCTGGCCTGCTTCGTCTTGGTGCTCACCCAGAGCTCGATCTTTAGTCTCCTGGCTGTCGCGATTGACAGGTACTTTGCGGTCAAAATTCCACTCAGGTGAGTCCGGATCCTTCCTCATTTTAAACTCCTCTCCTTTCTAAACTTTGAAACTAAAGCGTTGCCTGTATATCCACAATATACAATAACCACTGGGTTATATTTACTATTTGCCATAAACGTTTCTTAGGTTTTTATCACGAAACATAACGGCGGCATAAAGTGTAGCGTTTCATACTGAAAATGACGAGTGCGTTTTCCTTACAGTAAGTTACCTGACTGCGTTGCATTCCATTATATTGCATTGCGATTGTATTTTCTTCCATATCTGCACTTTGCAAAGAATAACTTCAGAAGGTCCATGCAAACTACTGTCAATGGACTGCTACTTTAAAGTGCATTGAACTTTTAGTGGAATTGAAATAGTATATGCAAACCATTAGAATCACTATTTCCAATCACCTGGTAGTTCATTTTCAGATAAAGAGTAGGATTAACAATTCAGTTCATTTACTGACCTTTCCTATGTAATCCATTACGGCAAAACAAGATTAGAAGATTAGGTCACCACATTACAAATTCGTTGTTTTTAAGACAATACAGTGACCTTTTGCAAAATCCGGAAGTATAATTAGTCATGTTTTTGTCTGTTTTTGTTCTGCATGCCCTTGTCTGAAATAACTGAGCCGCTGTGTACCGAACACACGATTGCTGATTACTTTCATAAGATATTCATTTAAATAGAACAGGCATTCCAGTCGTAACTGTATACTGCAGTGACATAATTACAAGCAGTATTCGTTTTTAGGAAGCTACTAAATTTAAAGCGCATGAAAAGGCCATCTGGCCAGTGGAATTGTGGCTTCTACAATGTTTTCCTCGTGTCTTAAGGGAGAGCTGCTGTCTTGATCCCAGCGCCTTGGGTTTAATAACGCGGGCATAAATAACGCAGGCGCTGCCCTAAACGTAATGTAGTTGTTAAATGCAATTCGTATTATGTTTAGCCAGAACAAAAAATACATTTAAGCAGAACGATTCTAGGGGCACTGGGGGCCCTAAGCAAAAAAACACCCCAGGAGGCCCTCCATCGCACCCCGCCTGTGAGGGTAAAATGTATGAAATATACGAAAAAAACTGATTTGTCTTTGCAGTGTACTCTGCAATTGGCCGAACTCGGGGACCCCTTCGATTGGCTTCCTTGCCTGTCCTGTCCATAAACCTCTGCACTAAAGGCTCCAAACTCATGACGAGCGGCTATACCTGAGATAAAGATTTTGAGTTGTTAATGGATCAGTGTGGAAAAAAAGAAATTTCCTAATATAGAGTATGAAAACAGATTTTCAAACACATTTGTCTTTACTTGCTCTTACAATACATTTTGTTTGCAAACCATCGAAGAGCACTTCCGGACCCGAAACAAACCCATTTGTGAAAATCCTATAAGAAAACGTAATTGATTTACCTTCAGTTTTGCTTATGTGTAAACTTTTCAAAAATGTGTTTTTCCACCTCCAAACAGGATAAAATGGACTCACGGAAGGGAATGCACATATATTCTTGCTGTCATTTTTACGATTAGCCCACTGTGGTGTTCTCGCCAGTTTGGAAAAGTTGCATAAATTTGACTTCTGAAAGGGGCATCTTATGATCGGTGCCAGGGGCGTTTCTAACTATCGAAAAGATCAGGACCTAAGTCAAGTTTACCTGGGGCTTGACCTTCTGTTTTTTGAAGGAAGATTGGCATCGGGGCTAAAATACTCGGGGATATAGCCCCGAGCGATCGGACTCAACGAAGTCATGATCGGTGCCGACCTCCAATATAACTGCGAGAATGCTGTATTTGGTGCGTGCGTATTTACAGTATGTTCATTTCTTAACGATCATCCAGTCTTCAATATAATATAGCTGAAATACTAAAAGGCGCATTCTCACATATAAACAGAGTTGGGTGATCATGCATTGTCCAGACTTTTTATCACTTCAGCTTTTTAGTCTAAACTTGTGCATTCAAATCAATGACTGTGTCCTTTGGCACATTGACCTTAGCGCCAATTGATCGATAATCCAGGGCCAGGCGTAATTTATTGATGCGCGGGAGGGCTAAAGGGTCTTCACTTTCATTATAAGACGATTACGGAGACTGTAGGGAAGCTTCGTCTAAACAAAGATAATAGAATCTAGGACATTTTCCCCCTTTCTCTTTGAATATGAGGACATTTCCAGAAACATTTACGTCCAAACTTATTTAGCTGACACTTTTGTCCAGAACGAGGCACATAGTACATCAAAAGCATACAACCGATATAAAAATAACGGACATTAATTGTTAACTAGCATATTGGAAAACATTTCCGCAAATACGGTTGCATTTTTTCCCAAGTGGTGTTTTCAAAAGCCGGTGCGGTACCTGTTTCACCAGCATTAGGACGCCGTACGCAGCTTGGTCTATCATTAAAAAGTCGGCGGCTCTTGTGTTTAGCGGCTGCTTGGCACTGATCTATGCGCTTCAAATAAATAAGTAAAAAAAGGTCTCGTTCCTCTCTGTCAAGCTTTTGGACAAACAATCCTTTGGTTTTCATCTAAGACTTTTTGTGAGACTCACTCGGCTGTAGTAACAATAATAAACAACAATATTAACTATAGCAGACTTTATACACGTAAAATGCTGCCCTACAGTCCTTTCACGGCGAGAAGTGTCAACATTACAATTCAGTAAAATGAATAAATTTCATGGTATAAGATTAAAATTAGTTTAACCTGAAATAAGATGTAAACTCAATCATGTTGATGAAACTGAAGGTAAAAAGAAAATAAGCCTAATCGTACCGAAAGAGCAAATTAAATGCTAAACTTTTTTTTTAAGGAGAGGTAATGAATTCCACATCTTAGGGCATAAATCAGCAAAAAACTGTTCCACTGCTTTTCTTGAAGCTTTGGAAGGTTAGTAGATCAGCACTTGAAAATCTTTAAACTTGATTTGTGTTGGAGATGAAGGTGATAAATATTAAGAGCTTTAAAGACCAATACATGGATTTTAAAATCAATTGTTATAAAAAAGCACACAGCCAGTGTAAAGATGTTAAGAAAGATGTAATATGATCCCTCCTTTTACAGTTTTGAAGAACTGCAGCCTGAGTGCACCTTGGGTCCTGCAGTAAACAAAGTATTACAATAGTCCAGGCAAGAGAAGATGAAAGAAAAGGTCAACTTAGCAGCACATACACGTGTGGCAGAGTCTAACTCATGCCATGTCCCTTAGTTTAGTGGTCTCATCAATGTCAGATTTAGCCATCATTTCTGAGTCAAGAATTACACTAAGTTTAACAAATACTCATGACCTTTGGATAGAGGTGCCTCAGTATGCCAGTCATTTAGTCGCAATGAATTTTAGTAGAGCAGCAGTCAAACAGCACTCCAGGGTTCTTTCATTTGTCAGTCATCACCCTGTAAGCATGCCACCAATATACTGTATATTATTTTAGATTCTTGATGGAATGAAGAATTAAATGGAATCTGTTGTAATGTGTGTAGGGTAGGGGCAGCAGCGTGGCCTCTGGGACCAGGGTTTGAGTCCCCGGCCTGGCTCCATGTGTGTGGAGTTTGCATGTTCTCCCCATGTCATTGTGGGGTTTCGTCTGGGTACTCCGGTTTCCCCCCACAGTCCGAAAAAATGCTGAGGTTTACTGGAGTTACCAAATTGCCCGGAGGTGTGCATGTGTGAGTGAATGGTGTGTGAGTGAATGGTGTGTGAATGGTGTGTAAGTGTGCCCTGCGATGGGTTGGCACCCCATCTTGGGTTGTTCCCTGCCTTGTGCCCATAGGCTCCGGAGCCCCAGTGACCCTGAATAGGATAAGCAGTTACAGAAAATGGACGGATGCATGCATGTAGGCTTCATTCTCAAGGATAAGCTAATTCTTAATATCGTTGCACACATAAATACTGACTCATTAATCATGCTTCTGAGACAACAACTAAACGATGGCTCATGAAGGATGGGGGGGGGGCTTGCCATGTGGTCCAGTGGGCTAGGACTATGATTTGAAGGTTGCTGGTTCAAATCCCAGGGCCAGCAGAGTGTTCTCACCATTGAGCATTTGAGCAAGGCCTGTAACCCCCAATTGCTCCAGGGACAGTCAGATGCTTCATTTCCACCAACACAGAGCCAGCTGGTGCTGGGCTGGTTCTCGCTTGGTGCCTTTGGAGAACCTGCCCACATTTCCACTGATTTCAAAGAACAGAATGGAAATGTTATATAGGTGAAAGTGCGAGTAAAGAAAAGGTTCATATAGATTCTGTTTTTTGAAATTATTTTGATCTGTTATGAATGTTAAGTTTTTATAGCTGCCGAATCAAAAAGTCTTTAAGTCTCAGTTTTCAGAGTATGACTGGTTGCCCTTTGTCTCCTTAAAGGCTGTATTTCTTCCTAGTCTGTGTGTGTGTGAGTTTATTCTTGTTCTCTGTTGTACTGCTGTCCTTTTAAAGATCCTGCAATAAATTTGCTAAAAGGTGAACTTTGCTGTCTGATCTCTTCGCCACAGTATTTTATTTATTCGACCTGCGACATGTTTATAATTTATTTTTAAATCTGGCCAGTGGATCGATCTTTCATTTTCCATAGGATAAGAAAATGATGTGACGTTATTCTGCTAATAAACTGGCAGGTTGTTTCTCTGCTGACACCAGTGATATTAGACAAAAATATCGGTTATGGGTTGAATTTTCCAGGCATGCGGCAGATTTGGATGTGACAGCCCATCCAGCTTTCGCTGACGTTACAGTTCCAAATTATCACAGCACCTTTTCTGTGGTGCCGTGCTGGAGCTGGTTTTTTTTTCAGGAAATGTGCAGAACCAGTTCCGGATTGGGAAAAAGCTCGGCACCGTGTTGGTGGAAATGAGACATGACCCTGCTTTCTCTGCTGTATGATGCTTTGGATAAAAGCATCTGTTACAAAAATGTAAAATGTAGAGGTTAGTGAAAGTGCCTACTGCCGTATTCTGTTTTTCACTTGCTAAGTTTTTGACACACTATGACCCCTTATTACAATTCCAGTCGATATAAACATGGAGGGTATTTACTGAAAAGCGGAGTTGCGGGGAGAATCAGGCTGGGGGGGGTGTCTTTTTCCCAGGCCCCTGGTCCTTTCATTCAGCCACAGAAAGTCTGAACTGTGCCTTCTTTTGGGCTCCCTACAACAGCTTCTGACAGAATGGATACTTTGCCAATCTGGGATAAGTGTGCAGACTTAGTGCTTTTGCTGAAGCTCTCGGGATGTTGTCCTTCAGGCAGCTCAAATCATTACATCGGCTCTGGCCCGGGATTTAAAGTGATCTGGATGCAGGTTTATCTTCTTTGCATACGGGGGGCAGCAGACACAGGTGGCTTCTTTAGCCTTTGTGAAAAATCTCTGGCAGGCAACTAGTTTAGCTTCGGATCTTTCAGCCAGTGCTCAGGAAGTAGCTGCTGGATGTCTGAATGGATAACATTTTGCAGGTTGTAAAATGGGTAAAGACCTTCATTGTATTTGTACGCTTGGCTGGCCAGAGTGGCACAGAGGAAACATTCTGTACTTAATGCTAACATGTTCTGTAGTCTCACGACTATCATTGAGGGATGGGCGAGTCCCACTTGGCATGCGGAACGTGCTCTGGAACTGCCTGCCGCTTTTTTTCGGTGCCTAGCAAAGGTTGCGACTCTGGAGGAAGCAGCGCAGTCACAGACGGGATTATAGGATTGGAACGGGGGGTGGGGAAGGGGGGAGAGAGGGACACTGGAGTGCTGCTGTTGTGCCAGGATTCATCCATTCAGCCCATTCATGGCCCACAGAGAATTCCGGCAGCTTCATTAAAGGCCTGTCCGCACTTGTTATTAACAGCTAGGCAGCGGCTCCAGTTCGATCTCCCCAAAGCTTTGCGGAAGGCTGCCCTATCACGTCTGCACACAGCAGGACGGCCGCAGAGGCCTTGAAATTAACGGGCGAGATAGTCTGCCTGAAAGAGGTGGCCCGACATGACAGAAAAGAAAGGCTGAATAATTCAACAGTAGGTCACACAAGCACAGCTCTCCCCATGACCATCACAAACACAGATCCGGTCTTGGCACATGAATCTCAGTGGAGCCTGACAAAAAACACAGCATCAGGCCTTCCATCGAGTTTCGCTTTCTTGGCCAGGGACTAGCCTTTCCGTAGGGCCCATCTAAATGTTTAATACCTAATCACGGCTACTGCTCCCACACTTAAAGGAAATTGGCACAGTGTTTATGAACAAAATTAATGATGGTTCCGACGACGGAAACTGGAACAAAACAAGTCGTGCCCAGTCTCAGTGTATCACATGGTGCGTTTGTCTGCATCAAACCCAGAATTGGCCAAGCAAACACAGCTGGATAAATGTAATTGCTAGCTATGCAAGCTGCCACTGCTAAGTACATTTTGTAGTCAAATGTATTGGAAAGGTCTTGTATGATTAGACAAAACACTTGATCTTTGTCATGCTCTTAGTTTCTGTCTCAAGCAGAGATCAGGGAGGACCACTTGACTTGAAAAACACTTCACTGGTTATTACATCATAGAGTTGCTGTCAGGTAATTATTTCCCAGAGGTCTCTATTCTATTGGCAGGGAATATTTTTGTGTTTTCCTGATGGCCATAATTTTAATGCCAAGACTGAGTATTAACACACTGCTTTAACTGTACAACAGGATCAGTTTGGAGACACTAGATTATCTCCCTCTCCTATGTGCTCCTCCAGTCCATCATTCTGTGCTGGTCATCTTGAGGTTAAGGTACAATAATTCAAGCCTCAGATCTTTCTAAAACCAAATGCCAACAAGAAGCATGACAATGCAATGCATCTCCAGACTACAACTGTCAGACAAATGGAAGTATCTGATCACACTTTATACTCAAAAGACACAAATGCAGAAGGAGATGTTGTGATGCAGTAGTGGTGTTTCACCATGGTGTTTCCTTTAAAATGAAATCGCAGAATTCATACCAATGTAGCAACTGCACGCTGCAACCCAGGGGAAGCCCAAACCCTCAGTTCTTCATTTCTTTATACTGTTAATTACACAAATAACACAACATTATCCTTTGTTAGTCCTGTCAGGGAATTTCTGTCTCTCTACTGTTATCTATGGTAATAGAATGTGACTACTTGCTTTATTCTGTCTGTATAGTCTGTATAATGTATCACATTTGTAGTATAATGTAGTATAAACTTGTCAACATAGGTAACATTTTGGTGGCACTCATATTGGTGTTGTATCAATCTGAAACATCTCATCCTGGTAACTAGATGCTGCTGGAACCACAATGTATTCCCTGGACGGCTCCATCACTCCCTACACCCACCTAATCCCTACTCCTCCCACACCCCCAATTTTTCATGCTGTCACACTGTCCCCCATGATTGGTAACCAGAAATACCATGTTGTACTGGAAATATGTATTAAAAGCTCAGCTTTGTATGACTTGTCTCAGTATAATCGGATGTGCTCACCAGATCAGTGCCTGTTCTTTCGTGTGCCAACACTGACTAGGGCTGGCGTATGGGCTGCTACCAATACATTTTGCTGGACTATAATGGAAAAAAACTGTTTTTAAAACATATTCAAAAAATCATCTTGCTGTTTGGCACCCCACAGTTTGAGAACCACTCACCTGTACAATGGGAAGTTTGAAAAAGATCCATGGAATACTTTTAGATTTACTGTGTTCACAAGATCATTTTCAGCTACCTATTCCATCCTTTGTTGCCACCTACCACTGTTCCTTCAATTTTGCAAACTGAAAGTGTTTTTTGTGAAGTGGTAGATCAGATTAAGTCCAAGACCATAAGATCAAATACTTTTTGAGTTATCATGTTGACAAAGTCAAATATCTTTTGAAGCTACTTTTCCCTTTGCTGCCATTAAGCGGTGTTGCTTCAGTTTATGTGCAAATTGTTTCTGTGAAGCAATAAGATCCATCAAATACTTTTTGACATTGAATTCACAAGGTCAAATGTCTAAAGTCACCCTTGCTGCCACCAAGTAGTGTTACTTCAGTTCTGGGGTGATTTGTTCCAGTTCATCACCCACAAAATGCCTCCATAAAGTTTGAAAAAAATCTGTAAAATACTTTGAATGACTGTGACTGTCCTTCTCTTTGCCATTACCATGTGGCTCACCTTCAGTTTTGGTGCAATCTGTCTCAAAATGTCTGTAAAGTTTGAAAAAGATCCATGACATATTGAGTGAGTTATCACAATAAGGAGAAAGTGTCTGCTGTGGTGGTGGTGTACCAGTCCCAAAACCATATATTTTCCCTCTTCAGGGAATACACTTATTCTTTCTGGGTCCCTCAGGTAGTTCCCCTTTGTCCCTGTAATTAAACCTTGGCTAAATTGATCTAGTGGCTTCTTTAACAATTACTCACTCTTCAATCAGAGGCTTTCTGAGACTCATTCTTCTGGAAATTGTTAGAAATTATAATACAGAGCATTTACAGGATTCGCGAGTAGCTCAGCTGGCAGAAGTATTCTCTCTGAAGTATAGATTGATCTTGGCTGCTTAGATCACGGTCCAGATTGGGTTGGGGGCAGTGTTTGCTATCTAACCCTAACCACCTTCATACAGAATATACAATTCAACCCTGGTCCCTGAGCTTCTTAGTCTTCTGTCAAATTTCCCAGATTCTAGAAGATCGGAGAACCCACTGAGACTTAGCAAAGTATCAACAGCAGAGGTGATGGAGAATAAAGAGTAGTTTTTTGATCACA
Organism: Mormyrops boulengeri; assembly: GCA_026781065.1. NCBI lineage: Eukaryota > Metazoa > Chordata > Actinopteri > Osteoglossiformes > Mormyridae > Mormyrops > Mormyrops boulengeri. The sequence goes on along the minus strand of JAODLD010000113.1, from coordinate 15,993,868 downwards.
CTGGTTAAACAGCAATGATCTAAAACCAACAGTAACAATCAACTGTCATGTATCAACTTCTAGAACCACTGTACCTTGGCCTTGAAAGGAATGGTTCTCAACAGAGAATAAATCACACTTTAGAAACCACATAACCTTTGCTTGTAAAGCAAAATAATGGTCAGATAAATTGTGGAAACTGGCTGAAGGATGTAACAGGGACATTTGGTGGAACAAAACCCCAAATAAATTATGAGCTGCAGGAGCACAATTCGAGTAACTGCTTCAGTGACGGAAACGCTTAGCATCATGTAAGAGGGATTCCACATCACCAGCACTGTAATGGGAAAAAAAAACACCCAGCCAGATATCATAAGGAAAAGTGGTCAGAAAAATATTCATATTGCGTGGGATGAGCGGACAGCAGCACCCCACGTTCAGGCTTGCGGGTTTGTTTGGTGTGGGTGGCGTTTGTGCATTTTCACCATGTTTGTCTAGGGAACTGGCATCTCAGAATTACCCTTGGTATGTGAGTGTGTGCTGTGACAGACCAGCATCCCATCCAGTGTATCCCATCGTGTGCCTTGCATTGCCTGGGATAGCGCTAGGCTCACCAAAAAGTGATCACAGAAGTGGTTATGAAACATGCTTGGACATCCAAAGAACCTTAAAAAGTGATTCAAACATTAGTCTGACTCCTTGCACCGGAAAAAAAATAATTGTTTATCCCTCATCTCTTCCATCTGTACAGATACAAAGAACTTGTAACGGGGAAGAGAGTCCGAACAGTCATTGCTATCCTATGGATCCTCTCCTTTGTCATTGGCCTCATTCCATTCCTGGGTTGGAACAAGAAGCAAGCGGTGTGCAGCAATGAGAACATGTCTGGGAATGCCAGCGATAGCGCCATCCTGCAGAGCTGCCCACTCACGTGCTACTTCGAGAGCGTGGTGGACATGAGCTACATGGTCTACTTCAACTTCTTTGGCTGCGTCCTGCTGCCACTGCTCATCATGCTGGGGATTTATATCAAGATCTTCAATGTGGCACGCAAGCAGCTGCGCCAGATTGAGCTCAAGTGTATCAATGGTGAGAACTCCCACAACCTGTTGCAGAGGGAGATCCGGGCCGCCAAGTCACTGTCCATCATTGTGGGCCTCTTCGCCCTCTGCTGGCTGCCGGTGCATATCCTCAACTGTCTCACACTCTTCTATGAGAACTTGCACAAGCCACCCACCTTAATGTACACGGCCATTGTTCTGTCCCATGCCAACTCGGTGGTCAACCCCATCATCTACGCCTACCGCATCCGGGACTTCAGGAACACCTTCCGGAAGATCCTGTCCCGGCACATCTTGTGCAGGAAGGAGGAGCTTTACCTCAGTGCCAAAAGCAGTACATGTCACATGGATCAAATCAATGCGACTGTTGATCCTTTACTATAGAAGGTCAAAGGCTTCTTTTGTCATTCAAAGTTTGGAGCGACATTTACAGACTGAAGGGATATCATGTGTAGAAGGAAAAACATGAAATCCCTCGTTTGTGGATTGAAATGTATGATGTTGTAGCAAACAACGGGAGTAGATTGTTCTGAGATTATCTTTCGTAGAAGTGTTGATCGTAAAACAATGTCCAGGACCACGGATTAAATATGACAACAGTTCTTTGGAAAACGACACACTTCAACTGAAATTTAACCCTGAGCCTATTGTGCTCAGATTGTAAACTTGACAACTTTTCCATTATTTTTAGCTTTCTTTCTTAAAAACTAATTATGCAGTTATTGGGCACTTTTTACCATGGATTATTTATTGGATTGGCTAGGAAAAGACGCATAGAACTGTCAAACCTCGTCAAGCAGCACACATGGACTTTGACAAAGATTAACTCTTGTTGAACAAAACATGATCTACCCACTGACTCCTGTAGAGCAGCTCTGTGCTGACATCAGCAAGTCCAACGAAAATGTGCAAGTGCTGAAACTGCCCATAAGAGAATCGCTTTGTCGTCAGATTATAATTAATTGCGTCATTGTGTTGTGAAAGAGGTCAAGAATTCCTGTGAAACAACAGGGACTCTTCTGAGGAACTGCTCTCTTTCTCCGCAGTTTCTGTGTTTATTTAGTAAGCTCAGGAAAACTACAGAATAAGGAGTGGACAGAATCACAATAGAAGTCGAACCATTTACATGTACAAGTGAATCTCCGGTGACGTGATAATGTGAAGCATACTTAATCTCTTTTGTAATATTCTATGGAAGATGTTTCAAAAGTAATAAATTATACCTTAGTATTACCTACACATTCTCCCTGCCAGGACAGGGTACATTGAAGATATAATTAACTTTAGCCAAATGTGAATCTAGTTGTCACCATGCTACTGGAAAACTGGCTCAGACTTTCCGCAATAGATTTTTTTTTTTATGAGATCATAAACGTTTTCAGTGCCCTAAAAAACACGCAGAACTCCTCGTGCGGAAATGCAGCTGTCTGCTAAATGTGAGAAAATAAATTTATATATCTGTCCTTCATAGAGCAGACACCTAGGTGCCTGTGGAAGATACCACAGGTGGTGGAGCTCCAGCTCTCAGCACAGCCAGCCTGTTTCACATCCTCCTCAGCTTCCTGTCACATCAACCGTACCTTCAAACATGAACTCTGGCATAAATCATCATAAATGTGACCCAACGACATATTCAAATGCAATTATTAAGGGGATGGGGTTTCTAGGGCGGGTCTACATTTTGGGCCTGGGCTCCCTTTGTTAGGTTCCGACCTGCTGACTCTCACCGCCCAGACGTGTCGTATCTCACTGGTGTGGTGCAGAAATGAACACGGCAGCAGAAACCTGTAATGACTAGCAGCACTGACTGAGAAGGAGAGTAAAGGCCGTGGTTTTGCCCAAATGAGGTCAGCTGAGAGATGAATACCTGGTGACCTGATTCACAGGATTGTCAGTTTACTCACAAATACATACCGTAGAACAGCTCACTGACAAATCATGTCTATACTATGATATCCGTATCTAGTTCCGGCTAGACATCATACTTTCAGTTTTATTCAGATCGGAAACCACATCAATCATTCTCATATCTCTAGATTTAGGATTTATCAGATTTATATCATTGAATGGTGTTCCTCTCAGACTACTTTTTAAATATATCCTGAAAGTTAATATTTCAAAGTCAAAATAACAGATAGGCTGTTTTGAGAGGAAAGCATACCTGAAACTCAGGACTTTAAGGGCTAAAAGGGAGCAGTGACCGAATCAGGAAAACCTTGGTTTTTTAAGGGATTCTCTAATTAAAGAACAAACTTAACTCCACCAACTTGCAGGGTCATAACCTATAAAATCTCTCTCTAACATAAGTTAACATCTGTCATCTGATGGCAGGTTTCCTTTAGGGCTGTGCTGGGTAAATTATATGACCAGTACAAACTTACTGTAACTGTACACAAAGACTGCTCATTCAAAAAAAAATTCTGTAAGAGAACTGATTTTTTTTTTTTTTTTTTTTTTTTTTAATAAAAGTAACATTTCTTTAAAAGGTGTTCAGTATCTGATCAGAAGGAAAGCACTTAAGTAAACTCAAAGTAAAGTGTGTCTGTATTTCAGGAAGTGCTTGTAACTGTTTTCCCCAGACTCAGACACTGCTGTAGGTGTGAGCGATTAACAGCAGGGAAATGACACTGTAATCACCAGCGAAGGCACCGTGACGTGGCTGTGGCCGTGTGTGTCGGCTTGGCTGCAGTCACTTCCTGCACTGCTTCACTTTACAGCCATCTCTGGAAGCAGATCTCAGGCTCTGCAGTGGCCAGAAGGAGGACAATCATCTTATTCATTTAATTTGAAAATAAACATTTATACCTTATTCCCAGAGGAATGATTTTTAGAACAAACCGGTTCTTCTACGGATCAAAGTTCACGGCTTTACAGACTAGATGAAGGGTGTTTAAGGATAACAAACCACTCCTCAGTAAAGACAGAGACAGATAACATCTGTACAATAAATACGGCTAATGCAAAGTACCAGCAAAACCAGTATGTTTATCGTAACTATATCCCAGGACACATCATTTATGTCTGGACACAATTAAGCCTACTTAAAATAAGCTACTTGCAGACAGGGTCAGGGCAGTGGGGAGGACGTGAGATCCATTCGGTTGGACCAAGTACTTGAATGTAACATAGCTGCATGTCAGAGCATCCATTAAATAAGGCTTCCCGAACCGACCTGCATAAAAATAATTAGATATGAAAGGCTGAACCAACCAAATGCCACTGAACCTGCAGAGGCTACGTTCCGTTTCCCAGTCTCCCAGAGAGAATGCGGGACATCTGCCGGTCAGACACGGACTCCTGCTGGGTCAGACCCATGACCTGGCAGAGGTGCACTGCCAAGATGTGTTTACACTGTGAGAGAGAAGCGGGGAGAGGGACTGTCTCAGGTCCCAGTGAGGTGATTCGGAGCAGAGGTGGCGGACAGCAAAAAGAAAGAGAGAAAGAAAGAAAGAGGAAAGAGAAGCAGAACATACAGGACCTAAGTTAACGCTAACCTCATCTCTATACTCCATCCAGCTCAGTTTTTAGATGAAAGAGACAAACGTACAAATAAGGACGGTGTTCAGAGAAACATCATGCAGGGCCTACTTGGGGTCAGGGTCTGGACTGAACGCACAAGCTAGGTGCTGTCTAAATGTGGCTTTTGCATCACATGGTCTGCTACTGACTGTCGCACGAAGCTACCCCCTGTGCAAATGTTTATATTATTTTTAATATATATATATATATATATATAAAAACCTTTATATTTTCATTACTTTCCCTTTCTCATAGAACCAGATGTTTACAGTTTCTCAGAAGTCTTGTTATTTTTAGGGTATCATGCCTCCCCCGGAGACCATCTAATGTGAAATGACCTGTGCTATGCTTTGCTGGGCCAGCATCGCCATGGTGATCAGTCAGACTCACTGCATCACGGAGGTTGGGGAAATACCCCCTGCCCCGCCCCGACTGCACACGCGCGCGCACACACACACACACACACACACGGCACTAGCAGCTCCTCTGCAGGTGCGGGGGACCATTTACCAGCAAGCTGTTGTTCTTCCGCAGCACAGAGAAGGCGAATGCCGGACAAGGGCAGTAGTGGCATGAAGCAAGGCAGCTGTAGACTCTTCCAGAGCCCCCAACCACCTGCAGCACAGAACGAAACCGTAAGGCTTGTTATGCTCCCCCATCAGCATGCATCAGGCCGATCCAAAGATTGATGGACAGATCATTCACACTAAACAAACCAGATTCCCACTCAGGTCAGGTTGGGGAGCATGCACTGATGCAGCACGTTGCTGCACCCACCAGACAGCGAAACTCCTCGGGATACACGGTGCAGTCCCACCCTCTGGAAATGGCCATCCATCTGCCACAGCCAGGTGTTGCGTGGGCGTCCCCTTGGCCTGGTCCAGCCACTTGGGTCCTCAATGAGGATCCTGCGAGCCGGATCACCCTCAATTAAACGCACCACATGGCCATAGTGCCGTAACTGATGCTCCCTTACAATGCAGGTAATATGCTTCATTCGGGACTCCTCTAGCAAATGCTCATTCAACACAAAGTCAAACCAGTGGTACCCAAGGACTCTCTGAAGAGAAACAGTACCGAAAGAGTCTAGTCTTTGTCTCAGGTCACTGGATAGCGTCCATGTCTCACAGCCACACAGCAAGACAGGGAGCACCAGGACTCTAAAGACTTGGACCTTCGTCCTCTTGCAAAGATATCGGGAACGCCACACACCCCTTTAAAGAGACCTCATGACCCCCCCATGCTCTACCAATCTGTCTGCTGACTTCATAGGAAGAGTCACCAGAGACATGAATGTCACTGCCGAGGTAGGTAAATCTCTCGACAAGGTCGACATTCTCCCCGCAGACAGACAAATTACTGATGGCTGTGCCTAAGAAGTCATTAAATGCCTGGATCTTGGTCTTTATCCAGGACACCCGCATTCCCAGACACTCAGAATCCTCGCTCAGTCTCTCAAGAGCCCCAATCAGAGCCTGAGCAAAGTCAAGATCAGTAGATCTTTCTTCACCAATAGCTGCCCCACAGCCGCCGGACCCCATGACCCTGCCCAACACCCAGTCCATATAAGCATTCAACAAAGTAGGAACAAGAATACACCCCTGGCGAACCCCAGAATTAACTGGGAAGAATGCAGAGGTTCTCCCTCCACTCTGCACAGCACTCACAGTACCAGTGTACAGGCCGGCCATGACATCCAGCAACTTCAGGAAGATCCCACGAAGTCTCAGGATGTCCCACAGGGCCACTCAATCAACTGAGTCGAACGCTTTACGAAAATCGACAAGTCCTGTTTTCCAGTCATTTGGGATGATGCCTGACTCCCAAATGGAAGCAAAGATTGCCTGCAATGCCAGGAGGACAGCCTTACCACCAGCCTGGGAATGTTCACACCGGATACCATAGATCCCTGCGGCCTTCCCTACCGCCAGCTGGTTCACCACCTGTGCAATCTCAGTGAGATTGGATGGTTCAGAGCTGATCGGAGGATGAGCTTCGAGAACCATGGACCGAGATGTCCAACATCCTAGCTAGAGGGTCAGCTTTAAACAACTGCTCGATTCCCACTGGCAAAATAAAAAACAAAAGCAAGCAAAAAAGCATGTCATCGTTTGTAGAACAAAGCCTCTCATATATTCATTTATCATTGTGTCATTTATTGTATGTATACTAGGGAGTTTCAAGCAGCCGGAAGCGAATAAAGCAAATTCTGATTCTGATATAAAAATCAGCATTCTTCTCTTATTAGTGCTCCTCCCTTCTGGGAATCTCCGACAGAGCCCCCTCCCCTCAGTCACAGTAAGAGCTGCAAACAGCAGGATGCACAATGTCCTTTGACCGCATGATTTCATTTCAAGACCTGATTTAATATACCACCCCCACCCTGGCAACACCCATCGATTTATGCTGTAATATATTACTTGTGAAACAAGCTCTTTTGTTTTCGAATACCACCCACACATACCTTCTGAACTTTTCCCACCTTCCATACCACCCCCCCCCAAATTTCCGGAGACTCTGCACTGCATCTCCCTTCCAGGCGCCGCTACGAAATGCCAACATTGCGCTTATTTAAGCACAAACCCAAAACTCATACCTACTCCCGTCCTGCCTGAAGGCTCTTTCCTTCAGAGACGCCATTGCAGTAGAAGGCCAGCATAACTACACTGATAACATTTTTAAAATAACACACAACCACATTCCCTCAGCACTCAGAAATGCCAAACTCATCACACCGCTCCCCCCCCCCCCGCCATTCCCTGAAACTACCTCCAGGTTGCGCTCTCCTGTCTGTTACCTGTCACTGCAGGGCCTCAGAGCTGAACTCTGAGGCTACATGACTGCTTGCACTATAACCACCAACCCCCAGTTGGTGTCTTGCACCAACATGTCTGCTCAGCCAGACCCAGCTACCTTGTTTACACCACAGCTTATACAGCACCCTACCAGCCTGAGACCCAGCCATCACAGACTAAGCTCCATACCTGTCTGTTCTCACCAGCCTACACTCACCCCTCTCCCCCATTTCCTCAGACCTGAATTTCATTATGTTTTAACTGTTTATTACCTGGCAAATACCCACCCCCAACAGCCAAGAATGTACAATGCATTCCATATTTTATACAAAAAGCCCCCCAGGGGAGTACATACCCCCCCACACACATTAAACCAAGAACACAGCATCATACACATACCAAGAAGCCAAAGGCTGCAGTGCCGGTGCCTTCCTGTATGCCTCCACAGATGTAAGGACGCCTACATGTCAAAGACAGGCAGATACGCTAAACCTAACGCTAAAACTAGCCTGAGGCTTAAAGGCTGGTTAGTGCTTCAAGTGACGTAATATTCGTCATAGGGGCCAGCCTTGGACAGCACCTAGAGGGCCGCGCGAGAGGCCGAGTGTCACTCAAACACTGAACAACACAGAGGCTCTGCTCCAATACAAGCAAACCTCAATTGTTCATTGGCCAGGGGAAGAGAAGAAGGAAGTCAGAAAGGAGATCGGATTAGATATGGATTTAGAATGGGATGCCATACAAGTTCCCGTAGGTATAATGGCCAGGTGCCCCAATACTTTTGTCTATATAGTGTAATTAGCTTTTATGTATTTTAGTTTAAATTTCAGTATTTTTTTCTAGGGATAGATGGAAAGTTGTACGACTTTGCCAGGTACTATAAAATGTCACAATCTAGTGGCATTTGCCATTGCTATGGTTCAATGCATTGCACGAGAGATCCAAACAAATAATTGCTTGCATTAAATTAGATTTTAAAAATTCTAATGTTAAGTATTTGACGTTTGCTTTTATTTTATATTTGTGTGTTTTTTTTTAGTTTGTCAGAGGCAGTACTTATACGTCTTGTTTAGTTATTTTATTTTTGTATATTTACTTAAGTTCATGGAATTGTTTTTAACAATAATAACCTTGACTTGCATACTGCAAGTTAGTTTCAGTAAAATTCTTATTTATTCTTATCCATGACACACTGCAGCTTTGCTCTACAGCAGGGCTATTCAACTCACGGTCCTCAAGAGCCGAACTCTGATGATTTTCCAGCATTCCTTTACCTTGTGAAGCCCCTCTGGCCAATCAGAATCCGTAATTATTAAACTAACTACTGGGAGAACTTAAAACACGGCCTGGTTTTGGAATCGAGGGCCACATTTGAATAGGGGGGCTCTACAGCAATACCCAGGGGTCTGGTTTCAAAATACACGGCTGCCTTAGTGCTGGAAGTATGAAGTCAGGGGTCTGGGTGGCATGCAAACTGCATTGTGCCTTCACAATGTGTAACTCACTTTGATTGTTTAGACTGTCTTGCTTCCACAAGCCTATTTTTTCCTGTCGCTAACTTTGCGTTTGCTTACTTGTGCCCTCGTCTGGCATTTTTTTTTTTTAACAAAATAAACCAGGTAACATCAGCTTCCCCATGATATGCTAAATTAATATTTTGATTTTTGCTGTGAATTTTAGTATTCTGTACATCCCAACCTAAAGTCTTGCATTGTTTGCAACCAGGAATATTACATTTGCTCGTATTATTCTGCCATTTGATCCAAATACTGCACACGTTAAGGAGAGGAAAAAAAAAAAAAAAAAAAAGATGACAAATTAACGGTTAAATTTCCCAGCGCTGACATAGGTATAAACCGACAATCTGCAGGGCGGATACACAAGTGACCAAACAACCTCAGAGAGAGCGGCCATACACTGAATAAAGAAAGCAAATTCATTTGAGATATAATGAAAACGTCAATACCAATCCGATGCATTGTGCCATGTGCAGAGGGGATTCCTAATGTGTGGCTTTTAATCACGTTGCTGTTACATTATGGCACCAGCATCCATACAGATAAGATCCAACTTACTACTTCTGATATCGCAGGGTCAGCATCATCATATTCTGCAAATTACAGACCCATTTAACTGGGTTCTTTTGGTTCATTTCTTGCCTGCAATGGAGTTAAATCTGGAAATGACTGACACTGCATGGGGACTCCACCCACTACGGGACCCAGAGTCTGACCTCTACTGAAGCACGCGTCAGAAGGGCACAGAAACAGATCCATCTATCCATCACATAGCTGGTCAGGGTCACAGGGAGAAACAAATCTTGATAAACTTAAAAAGAAAACAATCCAATAATGTTCTTTGCGAAATCAATCATATTTGAACAGAAAATCAACAAGGAAAAGTAGAACACCCGGCATTAAGCATGACAATTGCATGACAATATCATTGACAAGCTATGAATTATTATCAGTAAGATGATTTAACAAGACTGTTATTGGGAGCAAGATATCATTTTATAACTTTTTTTCCCCTTTAACATCCTTGTCATAGTCTCATAGGCTGCGTACAAAACTTTCTCTCACACAAATATCTCTGGTCAGCCCAGAGCAGAAGGGACAGATTTGATTAGTCATTATGAGTAAAAGTCTTCAGGCAGGACACAGAGCATCATTACAGGACCCCTTAAGTCCTGCGGTGTGTAATCTCACCCAATTATCTTCTTACGGACCTCCAAATGTCAGATTTATCACCACAGAAGACAAGACAAACATAACTCAGCCAGCTGAGTTATGACCCTCGATTAAATCACATCCCTGACCCTATATCACCATGTATTAGCTAAGAAGATGCAGCAGCTTACTTTGTCTTTGCCCATGAATGTTCTAGAAACGCCTTCAATGGCAGTTTATAGCTGTGGCGCTGAGAGGACAGCCTCCTGGCAGATAGCAATTACACAGAGTGAATACAACAGGAAGGATCAGCACTGCGGGGCACTAGGCCAATCAGGCAGGACTAGGTGTCATGGTGCACAAAATTCAAGGTTCGGTTTTGGGTTCCCAATTTCAGTATCAGTGGGGAATCACTATTCATTTTGAAATTATTTATTAAAACTGTAAAGAGAAACACTTTAATAAGTATGGCCGTGTATCTGTATAATCCACAATTGTTTTTGTTTTACCCCAGTCTGAATTTCCTGGCAAAAGCACCATAAATGTTGGAGACTCACGTTCCAAGGCTCTTTCTGCTTCGCTCCAGTCGCACACACACCCAGATCATGTCTCAAATGACATAGCACGTTGCATCTGTTTCCAGCAACATATCCGGGAGGAGAAGCAGTCTTGGTCTTATCGACTACACCAGCCCTGGAGAGGGAGTTATTTAGGAAAACAAAATGTTCCCAAACCACTAATTTTGACTGACTGTAACCAGCATTAGCTGTAACCAACTCACAGCCACAATTAGCATGATATTTTCCGAGTTGAACATCTACTTGTGAATTTAGGTTCCACCCATGTCAATAAATGTAAATGAACCGAAAATGGTGTACCAAACCATACACAACAAATACGTGTACTGTTACAGCCATATGCGGAACGGGAGGAGGTTTTACAGGTTCTGTTTCACTGTGGGATCCATTTAGGCTGGAGTTACGAGCCTTCGGGGACAGGCGGGTGGGTAATTTTGCAGGAAGCACAGGGCTGGACTTTCAGTCTGAAGCTGAAAATCTGAACACTGGGGATCTGGTGGCACTGCGAGTGACGGCGGTGTAAATCTGCTGAAAGGTGCCAGCGAAAAGTACAGAGTGTAACACATTGCACTATTACTCTTTTAGTAAATGGAAAGGGCAGCCATTTTTATATAAGAGGATTGAGCTGGTATCCAGCTGGGTGAGCAGAAACGGGGTTGGGGGACAGCGACCCCATCCCCAGCACAGGCCAGGAAACAGCTGTGTCCCACAGGGCATTGGGGGGGGGGGGGGGGGGGGGTGGGGGGCAACCAGCCAAAAAAAAAGCCACAAAAGACAAAACAACAACAAACACTAACACCAAAAAAAACAATACAAAATACAAGAC
>JAODLD010000113.1:15958455-15982043 GCA_026781065.1 Mormyrops boulengeri | reverse complement strand
CCCCCCCCCCCCCCCCCCCCCCCCCCCCCCCCCCCCCCCCCCCCCCCCCCCCCCCCCCGTGCCGTGAGAGAGAAATCACAAGGAAGAACTGAACTTCAAAAGGGCAGAAATGGTAGCAGCCCAAGGCATTAGCAGAGCAGGGCGTGATTCTGATCAACTCTGACTGTCAGCACTTACGCTAAAGAATATGCCGCTGTTCCTTAACCAGAGCCACGGCTGCAGGAACATTCAGAGAACATCAAAAAGATAAACTCTCAAGCTGCACCACAACTGGATCTTGTCAGCGCTGCAAGAATAGCGATCAACAACTCACTGGCTCTATGAACACATGCACCTCCTGTTGGGTGCAACAGGACATCACACCCTCAAACACAATCAACCTTGTTAAACTGATATAGCATCAGTGCTGTCAGTCAGTGGCTTTAAGGGAGGGGAGGGTCAGACCCTGCATTTCAGTATCAGCTGCTGTTTGTTAAAAATCAAGGTACCTCTGTCCAATGTGTCAATATTGGCTGATATTGCCATGTTTAGAATTTAATCAATATTCACATTTAGCAGCAACAGTCAGAGCTAAAGACTTAACTGCCAAAATAATGGAAACAGTTGCACTGGATGAACAACCATTTTCCATATGGCAGGACAAACAATTTCATCAACTCATACATCCTTTAAACTTCGCTACAATCTCCCAAGTGCCCCCTCCTTCACTGATGTCTCACTATCTGCATTATATGATGTGGCTGCTATACACATTCACGGGATCTTAAGTAGTAACGCAACTGACATCAGGTTCACTAGATTCCAGAAGTTCAGAAGCTAGCCAGTTATCATTACCACTTAATTATCAGTGTATGAAATGTCAAACAAAAATGTCATTATTGGCCAACTGCACAATGACAGTGGTGCGATGCAAATATTCACATTTTAAACTGCGTGTGTGTATATGTGTGTCACAGAAACCACAAATGCTGAACTCCTAGAGGCTCCGCTCCTCATCTCTCGCTGTCCTGCAATGCAATTTAACACATACACAGTGATCTGTTCTGTTTTACTTCATGCAGGTTACATTCTGGAAGTCTGGCAATGTGTACATGTGCAAAGATGCACTTATGTTCGCACTGCAAGAAACATACAGCAAATATTTAACACCCACTTTCATTACTTCCTCTGCAAAAAACAAAAATGAACGTGACAACAGAGGGTGACACCAGCCCGGCCAACGAGGCTGAATGTTCTGAATTAGCTATTCAACAAGGCTGTGGGTGAGTCAACAAACACAATATGATTGGGAAAAATAAAATGCTAATTGGTGTGATAATAACCTGGATACATATTATATTGTAGCATAAGATATTATATTGGAAGAATGCACCAGTCAATTCCCATCAGGGACATTTTACCCACGGCAATTTTCCAGCCACCATGAAGCAGCACTCATTCTCACCATGGCTACATTAAAGTATCCAACAAAGGCAAAACTTTCAGAAAGAGTGGCCCAGGCACGGCTGCGATACCGCGGGGGCCTGGGAGCAGTGCAAGGGGCACGCCGGGGCAGCATCCAGAGGGACAGGGACCCTCCGACTTCCGCTCATATTAGCGTCAACTGGCGGCGACTTTAAGGACACGACCACACGGAACCACAGCAACCAGTAGGGAAACAGTACATTTAACTGTCATATTGCATTAGGAAACGCTCATGTTTAACTGCACTGGGAACACCAGATGAGGGTCTCTTCAGAGACATGCAGAGGAGATTTACGAGGTGCCTGCGCAGCGAGGAAGGCCGTCCATCATGGAGATGGAAGCAGCGGCGCCTCTGCACTATAGGGCTGAGCACTGCGAAGGGGGCGTCGTGATCTGTGCCACAGCGGGTGCTGCTCTAGCGGGAAGGCAGCAATGCCAGCTGCACCCTCTCAGCAGTCCCCCCACGGGACAACAACGCAAACGCAACGCATGACAACGCAAACGTTATGAAACGCAGCTACAAAACTCATACGTGTTTATAAAGAGGCCAAATAAAACATTGTATTATACAAGTGTCCATAATAACAGTAATAATAGTGATGCTGATGCTAATCGATTCTTAGTTCTTAAAAGCGGAAAGTTGCAAACCACTCACACTTATTGACAATATGACTGTGCTTATGAATAAAAGGAGGAAAGTTTCGGGTATAAGCCAGTGAAGGGAGCATGCAAACATCCATCATCATGACAACTGCACTGCTTGTTGCTTACTGTCCTTTCCTGAAGGAGAACTGCAATAAATTGTTTTGATATTGCAAGTTTAGCAGAAAAGTGGGATGAGGTAGAGGGAGGAGGGGGCTTTAATGGGATGCAAGTTTTTCTGTTGGCTTGGCAGAGGACCCTGTTACACTCAGTAACACCGATGTCCTAGGCGGGGGGTGTCTTTACCTGAAACACCTTCCGGCCGCTGGGGGAGCAGAGGCAGGTAACAGAGCGCTGATCAACCAGGTCCAGGGCCTGGAGCGCTGAGGAACCAAAGACGAACTTCAACCTGACAGACAACAGGACAGAGCAGAACTCGGACCAATTAAAAAATTAGCAGTAGGTCAGAAGAGTCACAAAATCTCAGAGGAAACAAATAGCACCCTCCCTCCCCCCCCCCAAAAAGGAAATCAGAGAGGTCTGATTTCCAAATTTGTTAGTGATGAGCATAATGAACACAATAGAAATGGTATTTACCAACTTCCTTGGCATGAATGCATGGATATATTTTAAAAGATATTGCAAAATGATACTCACGCCAGCAGAAGGTCATCTGGAACTAAAAGACATGGAGAACGGGGACACATTTTTGTGAGAAATGATTACACTTATCACTGACAGCCTTAAATATCTATATTCTTAAAATATCAAACTACCGACAACCCCCCTCTGGCCGATAATTATACTGCAGGTTACAGCCGAGCATGAAACCTCGGCATATTTCTGTAGATTTAGACACATCAGCAGGAAAGCCAAAGGCCTACGGGTTTATTAAATAGCATGAAGCCCGTGTCCATTAACCTGTCTTCTTTACTCACTTTTCGAGCTCTCCGCATAGGCCTTCTTTATGTCTCTTAAAAGTTCTTCAGCCACGGTATTCAGGGTTAAAGACATGCCAGGTCCGCGCACGCAGAATGGGCAGTGCGAACTGTGCACATCACTCCACCAAAACCTGATTAATGCTTCTATCCGCAATGTACCAAATTTCTCCAAAGCATTTAGATTCGCAGCAAGTTTATTCGGACATCCCAAACTTTAAATAATTTAACTGAGCACCGCAGTAGCTTTAACATTAGTGACACGTTAATAATATAGCAGGATAAGCCTTTGCAAAAGCAAATCACAGAATACTGTACTGTACGTTTTACTTCAAATCTTCACAAAATAAATAGTCACACGCACCGGACGTTCTAATTTCGCGCGTTTCCGTCAGATCCGTGCGAAGGCTGAGCGCGTGCGCCGTTGAGCGAATAGGATTCTGGTCCTTGGTGTTTATTTTTCTCGCGCCATTTAGGAGACAACTACGCCCTCTATTGGCCAAAAATGTGATGTACGTTCATCGCACCGAACACACAGAGCAAAGAATAATTTAGGCGTGGAAATGGTTTATTTTCAGTGGGAAGTAGCTTACATATTACACACATTAAGCGAAAATGAAACTGATAAATTTTTAGCATTTAATGTTAAAATACATGAGAATAGAATATAATAGGTATTTATTGTCATTAAAAACAACGATTTAGCAGCTCTAGGATTGTCAGCACAGAAAATGACAAAGAGTGTATGAACAAATTACATAGTAGAGCCAAATTACCGAATATTGTGGTTTTATGCTAATTAATGCATCACAGACACAAAATCCAGTCTTGAAAATAATAATTCATGTACTGTGTCTACATTCAACAGTCCAGGTGCTATAGGAAGTTTCATTGGTGGAAAAGGTGCATCTTAAGAGGAAATCCATTAAATATGCTTTTATTCACACTAGACCTTCATTACGAACAAGAGGTGGAACATTCCTCCTTTTAGAATATTGTTAAAGTCTTTGTAAAAGGTTGGCAAGTCATTTTACGCCATAATCTCACACATATTAAATGTCCAGAAGAGACTGATAACATACCTGCAGTGTTGAGCATCGAGTACTGAATGTCTAATTATTGATTTAATATTTCAGCCTTGATCATAACATTTTCAGCATTTAACAGGATGGGTACCTACCTCCTGGAGATGTTCGGCACTTAGTAAGGTAGTTTACGTATCTGGAGTCCTTATGCTCAGGTTATGGGAGGAGCAACTGTGAGAGGATCAGATAGACCAGCCTGGTGGCTGAGGGAGCTCCATGGTGCTTCTGGGGATCCCCTAAATAAGCCAGTGTCAGTGGCCATTGAAAGAGATCTGACAAGCTGCTGTCACAACCTGAAAGGAGTGTGAGGTGAAGATAATACGAAAGAATATAAGAACACAAATAAATATTAAGCCAGCAGTATGTCACAGTTCTGGCACTTTCAGAACAGAAAATGGGATCATTTACTCCTTGACTACCTGCAGAACATCTCTAGTTCTCATTTGAAAAAGGACTTTAAAAAGTTGTAAATCAAATGACTGATTCTTTGGACATAGCTACACTCACTTTAAATTAAGCTTCTCACCAGTACGATACAAAGTGTTTCAAATGAAGTAAACATTTACCACTTAAAGGTTCTGAAATGTAATAATTAATCACACAAAGAACAAAATGGGTGCTGGAGAACTAATCCACTTTATTGATTGGTCTGAACTCTGGTAATGGACTACTTAGAGACACTGTGCGATACAAACATTGCATTTTAATATCGTGGGATACGCGGAGTTTTTCAAGTCTCAGATTTAACAGACAAAAAAAGTTACCACTGCAAAATATGACATATGAGGAGCTCAAATCAATGATCATTTTCTGGTTACCTTCTGTTTAAGATTCAAGTGTTGTAAACTTTTTTCATCGTTGTTATTGTTGTAAACACTCAACATCCCATTACAAACAGGATGAGAAACATTGATGTCAAAAATAAAAAATGAACATCAGCTCTGGGAGTTTTAAAACCAGGTTATGAATGAATTTTGAAGCAGAGTTCAGAATATGTTTGCTACTGAGCAAAAGCAAAAGCAAATTATAGCATGTTCAACATCATTTGAGATGCCGTTAATGTTATCGTTGACCTTGTTACAAACTCCATAGAAAGAACAACTGATAAACAGGTCGATAACAGGAAGTTGAGCTTCAGCTTGATTCTGGAGAAAAGGGGCGAATCGAAGTGCATTTAACAGCCACTGGAGCAAAGCAGCGATTTCACTACACTTGACGGTACCATTTACAAAATGAAAACTGCAGATCATTTCATCACAATACAAAATAAACCAGTAACAAGAACAGACAGGAGCCAAAAAAGATCTGGATTTCCAAAAGTTACCAATGTTAAAACACGCAAGCATAAATTCTCTATATGAGCTCAAATAATTTATAAAACAGGTAGTATGATTATTTCTAGAAAGGTACGATGCTAAAAGTGCAACAATGGTGCAAGGATTTCTTTTGTTTGGTAAGTCTTTTTTTGGATCGTCAAATACAATTAAAGTCTCAGCTGCCTTTGTTTATTGAAGGGGCACCGTGACTGATTTTATCAGGAAATGCTTTAAGAGTGAGTGAGAGTGTGTGTGTGTGTGTGTGTGTGTGTTCACATATACATTTTACCATGACAGGACAACACGAGTGGAAACATCCCAAACCAGTTAGAAACGGACCCCCAGAGCTTCAGTTCCCACCTCAGTTATCACCAGCTCAGCCTAATCACTTGGTTTAACCGCAGTGCAGATTTTACCACGAGGTTGAACAACAAAACAAATGACAAAAAAAAAAAAAAAAAAAAAAAAAAACACTATTCAGCTTATTCTTCTTTCTTCAAAACGACGCCATACCAGTGTTCAATAAATTGCGGTTTGCCTCAAAGAACATAAGGGAAGATATCGGTGCTCTTGCATACTGGGACAGTAATCTCTCTCAAACTGTAGAAAAAAATAAAATACCCATGCATTTTCCACAGTGCTGCAAAAGACTTGTGTCAAGTTAACAGAGCTAACGTTTCTGTCCTTTCATTGGGTGATATTCACAAAGCATCAGGCAGAGCGCTGGGCGACTAAGATCTGTATTCATGTACCTTCCCCACAGCAAGCAGAAAGGGCTCACTTCACTGTGTCAGCATCATGGCTCATTGGGGGAGGGGGAGCAGGGGGGGTTGACTTCAGCCTGTCCGTGGAATCGCTGGCGAAACACAGATCCTTCGTACGAGGAGAATGGAGCAAATTTAAAAACATACAAACGAAAGTATCAAGTAAGGGGAGGAAAAAAATGCAAAAGTTAATATATTTACATACAATGACATATTTCTCTTTACAAATAGATTGAGCAGAAGTGGAGAAATAAGTTTCTTAAGCTTTTTTACAGTCAAAGTTCTTTTTGTTGGGTTTTTCTCTTCTTTTTTCGGCTAAACGCTGGCTTGTCGCTGACAGACTACACGTTAAAGCTTCTGGGCATTTGTCTCTCTCCCGAAGGAGGAGCCTGTCGCCCTGCCGCAGCGGCTTCGGCTTCCCACCGCAGTGCGGCGCCCACGGGAGGCCAGTGCAATGCCCACAGGGAGCACAGGGAGACACCCGGGCTGGGCCAGCCCACCGTGGGGCTCGCGGGGCCGGGGGAGGGGGTGGGCTCAGTCGTCGCTGTCTGACAGGGTCTCGTACTGCTCTGAGAGCAGCGGCTCGCGGTCCCACACGCGGCTCTGGGGCACGGCGCCAGGCTGCGCTGGAGGGGGCTGCGGCTGCTGCTGTGGCTGCTGCTGCTGGGCCTGCAGCGAGGGGGAGGCGCAGGCCATGGACGAAGGCGGGGTGCTGCTCATCATGCGCATGGTCAGTGGGTTGTAGGGGAACTGCATGGACCCTGAGGCCGGGAGACCAGGACAGTGGATCAGCGGAAATAAAAACCACACAGAGGACTGAGTCTATCCTACAGTAATGCTGAGGCAGAACGTACCGGTGGACGACGGCCGGTCCTCCCAGGCCCACGTGGAGGCCTGCCTGTGGTAGTCCCCCTCCGAGTGCACCGAGGACACAGAGGACGGCCGCTCTGCTCCCGCGTAGCCCTGCCCCGGGTTCGGCGACTTGGACTTCCTGCTGCTGCCTTTACCCAGCAGCTTCTGCTTGCTGCCTGACTGGCCTGCGGAAGATTGGAAAAGTCACCACACAGCCTGCAGGGGGTGACGCAGGGGAGCAAACAGAAATGGGGTGGCGGTAACCTGTGCTGGGGGAGGGGCTGGCTTCCTGTCGGCCTTCCATCATGCCCAGTGGGCCGCTGTTGCTGGGCTGTGAGGCAGCACCCTGGTGCTCTTCCTGTTTGTCTTCGAAGTTGCCCATTAGGGCCTTGCGGATAATATCCTCCAGGCCCAGGTTACTGGCCGGGTCGCTGACGGGGTGGTTCCTGGGGTTGATGCCACCTAGTGGGAACAGAGTCATGCAGGCGGTGTGACCTATACTCACATTACAGCCAAAGAGTGAAGAAAAACCAGGACACTACTCACTTGAACTGGTCACTGCAGGCAGGTTAAAGATCTCAGTGCCGGGCTGGGCGCTCGCTGGAGACAGACAGGAAAGCCAGATGGAAAAAGAAGTGTGGAGATGTAATACAAATCCACTAGCAATCCATCATATAACTGCGATTGACGTGAAGACTGCTTTTTCCGGCATGGACCCTCTGATAGCCATCATCTTCTACAACCAGTTTACAAGTAAACAATATAACTCCACAACTCAAAAAAGTGTTTCTAGAACATCCACAGCACAACTGCATTTTTAATTTAACACAATACAGAGTGAAATTCACCCAAATGACAACCAGAGCACTGGCATTCCCAGCCACTTACGGACGTCGGAATCGGCGCCAGCCGAGGAGTTTAACTTGCGAAATATCTCCTGCTTCTTGGACTGCACCATGGCTGATGTACTCTCCAGCTTCGTGAAGAATGAGGGCAGGTAGCTGGCATTGCCGGGGGAGCGGGAATCCGTCCTGCAGGCGAAGGGGGTTAGGGGCTCCATAGGGACTGGTGGGGGCTACTGTCAGATTGTCCAATCAGGGGCAGAGGGCCCTCTTTCATCATCAGATTACCAGTGGTGTATTTAAATAACAGCTCTACATATAGGCTAAGCTTTTTGGATGCCAGGCAGGGTACCTCTGCTCCATGCTCTCGGCCTCCCGTCTCTGGGCCGGCTGCATGACAGCTTCCTGCTTCTCCATCCCTGGGTAGCTTTGTGGCGGGGAGATGGGCTCATAACTGTCCAGGGGGGCGCCGCCTCGCTCAGGGGACTTCCCAGGCCTGAGGGGAACACAGGCAAATCTCCAGTTAAGGCGTCCTTAAGGCGGACGCTAATTAATCCCAGCTACCATGATTACCATAGCTAATTATGAAGTACAAGCCCAAAAATACTGATTGACGCCAACCAGGACATCAGGGCAGCGCTTAGGGCATCGGCTGACGGCTGTGACGCACCGAGATCTTGGTTTATCGGAGGCATTCTCCGGAGACACCCTGCTGGACGGCCGCTGGTGGTGGGCCACCTGGCTGAGGCTTTCGGGGCTGTAGTGGCTGGGCAGCTTGGCCCTGCTAGAGGTGGAGCCGGGTGGGGCCTGGGAGGAGCTCTGGAATGTGGCTGCGGACGAGGTCACAGATGCAGGCTGGGAAGACTCTTGGTTCTTAGCGAAATCCTGGGTGATGATGTGCTGCGGGAGATGGACAGATGCAAGGTTTCAGGGAGCAGCTTGGGGCGCTGGGTTGGGGTCAACAGGCTGCTCCACACGTGCCGCTCATTGAGCCCTACCGAAATGTGGTCTGCCAGGGTCATGACCCGGTGTGTTTTGGGGATGGGCCCGTACACTTCTGCCTGTGAGCTGGGGGGTGGCGGCTGCAGGCAGCCTGATTCTGCTGCCTGCCGGTACCGGCTGGTGGTCATCTCAAACCCACGGCTACCACCTGCTGTGTCAAAAACCACACCCAGGGATAAGAAACACAGGATCTGCTCTTGCGGTTCCAGAGATGGGCGTGGGTTTTGTCTCCTTTCACATCCTACAGCTGATTCCCTTCTAGGGACTGGCTCACTGGATTGGTGAATTCCAAATCACAATATTTACTCAGATAAATACACGTAAGAAAATAAAAATAAGAAAAAATACACGTTTGATTTAGCTAAATATTCACTTGACGGTACTTGGGTAAATCTGATCTAATACTGGGGAATACTGGACAAGCACAGGAAGAGACAGGGGTTAATTAACCCAATTTAAGGCTAATTATACCAAAGAGGTTTCCCTCCTGCAGAACTGACCTGGGTTAACCTGAGCAGCAGGTTGAGCTGCTGGTATAAGCTTATACATTTGATTACGGGCAGAGTGACAGACTGACATGCAGTGCTATGGGACGACATAGCCCCCAGCCTCTGCTAAAGCACCTTATTTACACTGACGGGATAGGCTTAAGCGCAGTAAATGCAACATAATAAATGCAATGTTTACATGCAATGTAAAGACCGGTGCTGGGTGGGTCTCCTACCTGTACCCTGGGATACTTTCTCCTGAGCGAAGCCGCTCTCCTGCTTGTCCTGAGGCTGCACAGGGGAACTGGCAGGACTGATGACCTCAATAGCACTGCTCCCCGGGCCTTCGTAGCGACCGGAGGGCACTGGGGGAGGTGGAGGGGGAGGGGTTAGGGTTAGGGTGAGAATCTCAGTTGGTTCAAAAGCTTGAAGTACAAATGTTGGGGTCAAGTGAAGAAAACATGGGCAGGCAAGTGGCATGTGCCAGACAGCTGGCTGCAGGGTGGTTCGCCTTGTGTATGCAAGACACCCAAATAACACAGGTGAAGACTTAACAGCCTGGCTTTGTCCATTCTCCAGTGTGGACACTTTCTGACACCCAGGGGTGCCGGAAAAGGGGGGGGGGGTGGGGGGTGGTGGTTAGGATGACTCCAAGGGCCGCTGAGTTACAGGGGCCCTAAAACATTTGTAATATAACTAGATTGGGTTTGGGGCCAAATATGATATGCTTTTTAAAACCTCTAGTGGTAGGGCAGTTCTGGAACAAACACAAATACCGCTACCAGCTTCCAAAGGTGGTACAAGTGATCAGAGGTGGTGTACAGGCCACAACCAGTTCCTGAGCTAAAAATCATAAGCAGTTCGCCAGGAGATAAAGGGGGAAAGGGGACTCACAGCCACCGGAGGAGTCTGAGCTCTGAGAGCCTCTCTCACGGGAGTCCTTGTCCGAGGCAATCTGCCGAGTGATGATGACGTCAATGAAGTTGGCGGCTGTAATGGTGGTCTTCCCACGGGTGCGCAGCTCCTCTTCGATGCGAGATTTAGTGGGCGGGCCCTTGTCCGGGTGGCCCTTGACACCACTCAGGACCATCGGGGCGTAGGGAGACTGCATGGCTCGTCTCTCTGCCTCCTGCGATTGTTCGACAACAGTGGCCGCTCGTCGTAACGACGTCTCCTCCCCACGGCCTGTCTCATGCTTGCCTTCCTTGGCCTTTGCCACATCCATCTGGGGGGCAGAGGCGGCAGCATCCACCAAAGCAGCGAGCGCATCTGCCGCTGTACTGTAGCGGGCACCTGCTTGGGCGGAGACAGCTGGGGGCATTTGCCTGGCGGTGCCACAGAGGGAAGGAGAGGGAGAGAGATTTCACTCAGAATTCAACATGTCAATGTGTTCTCACTAAAGTACAGAGGATGTCGAGAATTATCGCAGACAACTCAAGTAAGGCATCTTTATGTTCAACAGCTCATTAAACTGCATCATTTTTAAATGATATTTAAGCTGATACTTTTATTGCAAGAGACTAAGTATTATTACAGTTAAGATATTTTACTGCCCAGTGACATTTACCATATAACTCAACTTGATTAAGTGAAAATGTTGGTGAGCAGCAATGGAAATTCCAGAAGAAAATCAAACTCATTCGTGAATGTGAGTTGGCGATGACCGGGGGGGGGTAGACTCACATGAGTGGTGTGATGACGCTCTTGCTGTTGGTGCCCTGGAACACGCTTGGCCGCTGCTGCAACATGCTCTCTTGTGAGCGCACGGACGGTGAGGGCGAGCGCAAGTACCCGTGGCTGCCGGGCCGGCCGGGCTGCTCGGGGGCTGGGTGGTGGGAACATGTGGTGAGCCTTAGCCTCTCTGGGGGTGGGGGGAACTGAGGCTGAGCGGGCAGCGGTGACGGCGGCCTTTACCTCCACGCATGTAGTCGCTGGCGGCAGCCATGCGCTCGCGCTGATCCCTCTCCCGTTCGCGTTCCCGCTCACGCTCCTTCTCCCTGTGCTCCCTCTCACGCTCCCTCTCACGCTCCCTCTCCCTCTCTCTCTCCACACTGGCCGCTGTCGCTGCTAGGTGGGCGGGGTGGCCTGTAACACAGAGAGGAGGCGGAGGCCGTGCCCTTAAGTTCGCGCCTAGCGTGTGGCTGGATGGGGGACTGGGCTGGGGGAGCTAGGTGCCACCGTCCCGGACGGCTGGGGGGCAGAGCGGGTAACCCGTGCTGCGAAAGGTCCCTGTTTGGGCTGCCGTCCACCCTGCAGCAGCAGGGAGCTTATGCAGCTATTGGGTTAGACTGTGGCCCGTGTGTTTGGAAGGGCTGGGGTTGGGAAGGGGGGGGGTTCCTCACCTGGAGATATGGAAGCTGGGTTGAAAGCCCTAGTTGGGAAAGGGGCCTGAGTTCCAGGGATGTAGGTGATGCGGTCCATGGGGGGTGTACCTGTTCCCCCAGGGTGAGGCAACAGGATAGCGGGAGGCATCTGGGCTAGATCAATAATCCCTTTTCAGACAGAAGCAAAGGGCCAGCATGAATAACCAATGACTACCAATGAGCTCAAAGCACAGCCCCACCCCTCCAGGAAGCAGGAAAACGCTGCAGCAAAACGGAAGCTCAACAGACCAAACTCAGGAAACCGATCAGGGCTGTTAGCCGACTCGGTGCAGCAGCAAATTCGCATTTTGGGAAATCTTAAAATCAGCTGATATTTTAATTAAGCAGAAAGCTGCTTTTTATATGCTGGAAATACCAGTAACATCCAGAACCCCCCACCCAAAACCAACCAAGTACATTTATTAAACTGGCATTGGGGTGAAGCCTCCCCTTCCCCCCAATTTCAGCATTACTGTATGATGCCGTTCATTGCACTGAGGTAGAAACTGAACTGAATTTCTGTGTAAAGCATAGTATAATATATACTATGTATAAGTATAATAACAGCCAAATCTGATAATCTGGGATATTACACGTCATCCAGCACTGCAGATTAACTTTCAACTGCAGGCATACATTTTAGGTGATATCAAATTTGAATAATTGCCACAGCCCACATAAGAAAAAGAAACTGAAGGATTATACATCTGATTTGCATTTGTGACAATCGGCCCGGGTCATTTGCTTCTGAGCGTCTGGAAAAGGTAGCCTCTGGTCGACAGGAACACACCAAACATGGACACACACACACAGGCACGCACACACACATGCATGCTCACAGCAGGGGAGGGGGAGAGCTCCGTCAGGTGAGGTCCAGTACCTCGAGCTCCAGGAGGGTATGGGATTGTAATCTGCTGTTCTCGTGGCGACAGGCCCCTGGCGACATCAGCCCGCGGGATGACTTGCATCTGCTGTGAAGTGATGTAATCGTTGAGGATGGTCTGGCGCGTGTTCTCCATGGTGTAAAGAGGGTACGTGTTATGATAACCAGTAGGGGATGGCTGTCTCTGGAATAGGTAGGCTGTTGGTCGAAACCCCACATCAATGAGGGTGGGGGTGAGAGAGTTAGAGAGAGGAAATAAGATTTATGACCAGTCTCCTCATATGGCGGCAATCCAAGGTATCCTTTACATGGCCAAAGGTCCTGGCTGAGCACACTGAACATAAGCAGAAGGCTTCATGTTCTGGGACTAACGTGCTTCTACAATCCTTACAAAGTAATACAACTCAGGGAGGAGTTAACAAGAGTCAAGCACCTGGGTCTAGGGTGCGATGGAAGGCTATGGCCGGGTCCAGGGCGGGGCCCAGGTGGGTGCGGTACATCTCACCCGGGACCACAGGCCGGTGGTGCGGGTCAAAGGGGCTGTGAGTAGACAGGGGGTCTCCCCCTGGCACCGGGGACTTAGCAGGAACACTCTCGCGCTGAGTGGGGGTTAGGGTGCTCTTCCGCTCGAGACTGGCTGGCTTTCCTGATGTTATGCTTCCTGTGGTGAAGAAGGGGCATTTCATAACAGAGAGACCACAGCCACACCCCCTCCAGGTTACTGCATGACAAAAGTTAGATGGAGCTGGTTGATCTAGAAAGTTCACAAGTTAGACGGACTTGGGGAATCCAGAAAGTTAATAAGAACAAGCAAAAGAGAAAGGCAAGACCCCTTGTGTCCTACAAGGGACCTGCAACTCCAACGTCATGTGTAAATACATAAGGTCGATCAGCAGGTGGCGCTACCTTCTTGCGAGCGGCCCAGCAGCGGCGATCCACGTGAGATGGAGCTGTTGCTGTAGTTGACGGGTGTCCGGCGGGCGCTGGCATCCTCATACATGCCAGGACTGACCTGTGCCTTGCCAGCCTCCATGTGTGTGGAGCGCAGCACAGAGGTGGAGTTGACCACGGAGGTGTGGCGCACACGCTCAGAGCCCTTGGCCCCGCCCTCCGCCACATCCAGCTGCACCACAGTGTGTGGCAGCTTGGCAGGGTTCGTGATCAGAGACTTTACGTTATGCTTGATGGCCGACTGGCTAACGCCACCCTCGTACTTCAGCGGCGTCACCTGCGGACCGGCAGCATGGCATGTTGGAATAGCTGACACTTTCCAAAGGCGACCTTTGACCTTCTACAAACTAACTGCACATATAACTGACATTTTTGCATTAAATACTATATATACACGTCATCTTCCCAGTAGTTATAAGCGTAAAAGTATTAATTGATCAGACATAGGTGTGCAGGTGTGCACTCATGAAGACCCCAGACATCATGATACATTGAACAGGTCCGAGAGTGAATGTGTGTGCTCTGGGCGGCACCTGGGATATGGGGCCCATGTCGGGGGTCTTGCGACTATCCTGGCCTGCCAGCTCCTGCCTGGGGATCTCATGGATAGAGCGGCCCATTTCCTTGATGGTGTTGACACCCTCATAAGGCTTGCCCTTTGTGATCCCTCCTTCAAAGGAGCGAATGGGGGGGCTCTCGCGCTTCATCTGCTTGCTGTACTTGTGGCCCTCTTCAAAAGGCTCTGTAGACGTCCTTGGTGTGCCTGCAAGGGGATGAACAAATAGCAATTTGCAACACTGTTTGATTATCAAAGAATCCCTCATAAGTTACACAGATAAGACCAGAAATAGTGCAGAGAGGCATGTTCAACAGAACAGTTACAGACATACCAGTAACTTTGAAGTCTGAATCAAAACTGGGCAAAAGGCTGCCAGAATACACGACCAGCAGAACATTCCAGAATGTCTACCTTGCATGATGGACCCCGAGAGCACTGTCCGGTCCTTGGATTCTGGGTGTGAGGCATCCCTGGGCAAAGCCCGGCTTATCAAGCCTGAATCAGAGAGAGGCGTGTCTGACTGATGGCGTGCGGAACAGGGGAGCCCGATACCAGTGGGACTCAGTGGGACTCACCTTCGTAAGGGGTTGCCTCTCTTACTGGGTGCCCTCTGGTTATTGAGCCCTCGATCATGTCATATGTACGCTTCAGGTCGTGGCCCATCCGCGGGCTTCGAGTGCCTTCTCTCGGATTCTTGATTGCTTTGGGGCAAAGTTTCAATAACCAGGTGAGAACAGCAATCCCACAGAACGTCATGGTACATTGGCACAATCCACGGCATGGACAGACTATTGATACTGAAGTTCAACGGTGGAAATGTTATTATAAAGGGTTGCTACTATGACTGTCCATTCCCTAAGAGTGTGGCCAAGCAGAATTCAGTCATTTAGCTTAGGGTGTAGTCACTCAGAACTCAAGGAAGGGGTTACTACAAAAACTGCTCATTCCCTGAAGCTTCAGCCAATCAGATGAGGAAGCATGCTGCTGTTTCATGCTTACAGTCATAGGAGAGGATGTGTCCACTCTTGCCCTCATAGATGACATGGCCCTTGGATAGTGCCTCCCCCCTGGCCTTCTCCGGACTGCTCAGGTCCTCCGTAGCCAGCTTGGTGATGGTGCTCTTCAGGAGGATCTCTGCTGGCATGCTGGACTGCGGCAAGGCCGGCGTCCCCTGTTTCCCAGCATCCCAAACCAACGCCAGTCTCAGTATTTTCAGTAAAAAGATTTTGATATAAAAACATTCACTGATCTTGTCCCGAGGGCCCCCTAGACTGACGTGAGAACGAAGTACCTGAGTGATCGATCCCCCTCGATAGGGCAGAGCCTCGGCCGACACCTTGGCTGGAGTGCCCCTGGTGATGCTCCCCTCTTGGATGGCAGAGATGGGATTTGCTAGAGGACAGATACACATTTCAGGAGCATGGACATGCAGTTAACTCTTCACCAACCCCCTGTCATTTTTTAAGGCAGAGATAACACACATCTTCCTGTGACTTAAGGTCAGAAACCAGCATGGTGAAAATTGTTTGTTTTTTTTAAATAAATTAAGTAACTCATTTGGTCAAAAGGGCAGAATAATGGAAAGTGTACAGGACCAAGGGAGCCAGTAGAGGGAGCTACATACCTCTAACACCCTCAAACTGGGCGCGGGAAAGGAGGCCCTCAGGCTGTGTGCTGAGCCCCCGTGGCGAGCAGTCCTCCTGCTTGACGTAGGACACTGCAGAGGACAGAAGACGTGCAGAGAGGCGTCAGCTAGCCTTGACCACGACGCGGCGAGCCCTGACAGACGACCGCCGATCTAACATTCGCGTTCAATCTACAGCCACATCCTCTACAAGTAACCTGATAGGTTGAAAACAACTGCCGTAGTGAAGCGTGACTTACAAGGCAATTACACCAAACTCATGAAAAGTGCACCACAACTGAAGAGCTCCAGTTACTACAGGCATAGCAGCGAGTGCACAAACGGCCCAGACGGAACCCGGCGCCCACCCCACCCCACCCCCGCCCCTTACCAGGCTTGGCAGGGTCCTGCTGCCTTGGCAGGCCGAGTGATATGGATCCCACTGAGCCCTTTGCTCCCTCCTGACCGTACACAGCTTGGCTAGGCGAGGGCAGGTATGTGCCAGGAGTTCCCTGAAACGGTTCGCCAGGAGAAAAAGTTACAGCCGACTCTGAAATTCTCCCCGAAGGTTTAAAGGGACGCCAAGAACAAAACGTTACTTCGGAAGGGGGGAGGTGGGTGGGTGGGGAGGCTACGACTTGGAATATTTTCTAATACGCACTTAAAAATTCCACCGTGTAAGAGTCAGTAAGCCAACTTGGGGGCTGGCTGTTTAGGGACGGGGGGTTAGCTCTTTTCCTAAACATGCATCTGCCTCGGTGAATCTCTGCCCTCCCCCCTCACCTGGGAAATGGAGCCCCCCTGGATGAAGGACGGCTTGTCGGAGGGCTTGGACGTGGGAATGAGCGGGGGTGGGGATGGAATGTTGGCTGGCCGGCTGTGCCTGGAGAACGCCACCCGGACTCCGTCGGATTGGCTCTGGAGCACCTGGTTTGGAGCCGGCTGTAGCACTGGAGACAGGAACCCGGAGTCCAAGAAACATCAGCACACACTGCGCTATCATCCGTCCATCTTACCCGTCGCTCGCAATCACAGAGGAAGAGGAACACTCCTAAGGTCCCTGAGCTGCGGCGAAGCGTGCAGAAGCGCTGAGCACAGCGCAAGGCGTACAGGTTGACACACACAGTACAGCGGTGTCACAGTTACAGGGTATGTTAACGACCAGGAACAGAAACCCACACAGCTACGCATATCCCCTGACCCGGTTCTGATGCACTCTCCCTTTGTTTCTTTGCCTGCTCGAGCTTCAATATTGCATGGGCCGGCAGTGCTGACATCCCTCAATGTGCCGTCCCACCCCGCTCTCGAGGGATGACAAGCTGACAAAGCCGGCTCTCCTTTCCTGTGGCGTGACACGGTCACTTCCTTTCAGGACCTCGCCGAAATGGAAACTGAACTCCGGTCCCAGGCGATGTACGTGAGGCGTTAATAAAACATTTAAAACACGGAAGAGGCAGGCGGCGTCGTCTCGGCCCAGTCCCAATCTGCCATGCCCCGGAGTCAGGCCGGGGACACAGCACCTCACATACGGAGCGGGGCAAACCAGATCTGAACACACAGCACTCCGCGACGCAGTTCACATTTACTCGATTAGTATTTAGGAAAAGTAGGCCGCCTGGATCTTTCATGCAGCCACAGACCAGAAAGCTAGTTAAAAACTAAAATCTGATTGATTAATCAGTTATAAACAGAGACAAAAATGGACCGACCTGGAGGGACACTGTAGCGGGGTGCATTGGGGTCTGGCTGGGGAGAAGCCTTGCTTAGCTCCCGGGGGGACAGCCTGTAGGGGGACGCGGACCTTCCCGTGCCACCATGGGACTGAGCCTCCTGTTCCAGAGCCAGCTTCATGTCATACGGCATGTAGGTGAAGGGTTTACCTACAGGGAGGGGGACAGAGGACAGGGACAAACAGTCAGCTGCTGCAAAAATGCTCCCTTCGACATGAACAGCTTTGCTTAGTTCCTCATATATTTAGTGAAATCACAGGGCAGGATGTACATGCTTGTATATATGTTGTTAACAGGACACCAAAAACAACCAGGAAGATTTTAGTATATAATTGACTATGCCCAGTGTAATCCTTGGGATTAAATATTTAGAGCTAAAGCCACTGCTCGTATTTGAACGATCAGAACGATGCGCTGGCCTGGCACGCCTTACCCTCCCGGTCCAGGATGGTGGGGCTGCGTGTGGTGAAGCGGGGGGGCGGCCGGCGCTCCAAGTCGGCCTGATCCTGCCGCTGCTTCTCCTCCTGGTGTGCAGACTCATGCACGGCCTTGATCTGATGCTGAAACATGGTGTAGCCGCTGAGCGGGGTGCCCAGGGGCATGCCACCAGGCCCAAAGGGAGCTGGCACCTAGGAGGGGGGAAGGAGCTTGTCAGATAGGCCATGTTGGGATGGGCAGAGGCATACAGGTGACCGGCAACAGCCACTGACCATGGCGGGGATGGTGGCTGCGCGCTGGTGCAGCTGCTGCATGCTCAGGTGGCCCTGCTTGGCCGAGGACACCACCACCGAGCCAGGTGGGCTGAGCAGGGACGGCTTGTCCATGGAGAAGATCCTGAGGGAGAGGGAGGGTAGATGGCCGCGTTAGACGGTCAGGGAAGCCAGCTGGTGGAGAGGAGCAGGAGATGAAAGCGAGAGCAGGCTGCGAGTCAAAAGGTGGATGCTTGCGGAGCATAGTGCTGACCTTTAACCTCACGCCCCTCCTCCCCCAGAATGCCTGTGGCAGCTGGACGAAGGGCTTTTCATTCCAGGGGAAGTGGCAGCGAGCCCCATGCCTTCCCATAAGTCTGCCGACGGTGCTGACCTTTACCCGAGCCTCTGCCCCACTCTTTATTTACTTATTTTGGGACAGGAACGACCGACCTCTTGCATTTTTACCATAACTTGGCCCCCAAGACTACGGAGGCTTAGCTGCTCAAACGGGCATCGACGTGGCGACAAATATTTCAGCCCCAGACCAGTTAAGTAACGTAACGGTCACATAAAAAGCCTAAAAATAATAAAACACAAAAAGCAGCCCACAGAGCGGCACGAAGAACGCGAGCGAGCGTGGCTGCTCCGAGTATCTGCTGGAATGTGCCTCCCAGCGGCAGATCTGTTTTACTTTTGGATGGACTTCGTGGAAATGGAGGGAGACGCACAACTGGACAAGTGGGCCGAAGTCTTACATGCCTAAGAACACTGCAAGCCAGGCGCCTCCCCCACACCTGGGACCACGCACTGCCAGTCCCACCTCAGTCACACGATCAGCCCAAACTCAAATATCATTTTATAGCTTCAGCATAAGCAAGCAGCCGCGTTCCCAAGTTCGCTGAACACTTCCCAAGGAGATGGTATCCAGGCAACCCTCACGGCGCCTCTGCCAAGCAAGGCCTACCTCTGCCTGTCGGGCTCGCCGTCCACATCCTCGTCTGCGCTGCAGGTGGCACTGGAATCATTGTCAGAGTGGGCCTCCCGCAGTGGTCCCCTCTGGGAGGGCCCTGGCCACTGCTCGACCAGCTCGGCACGGTCCGCCTTCTCCTTGGCGTCGGGCTCCACCTTGATATGCACGTCGCCTGGCAGCTTGGCGTCCACATCCGGCGGCTCAGCCTTTGGCTGCACCGGGGCCTCATAGAATGCACGGGCACGATCGTCCGCACCCAGCGACTCCCCCGCCTCTGGACTGGTCTTCTCCAGTTTGACTCGTAGCTCGCTGTACTGGGACTCGTGGCTCTTGCCGGGCCCGTCCCGTTCGGGTGTGGCGTCGTCCCGGGGAGCTCCGTCAGTGCGCTGCTCAGCTGCCTTGGCTGAGTCCCCCTGGGACGGGGACGGAGCACTCTCTGTGTCCGAGCTGTTCTCCGCACCTGGGAGGGGACCGGACACATGCTAACAGCTGAGTGACCGAAACCAGACGGATACTGTTGCTATTTTGTAAGAAAGTGAAAATGACTCAAGAAAACCTGGTTTGCCTAAAAGAAAAAAAAAATTAAAATCAATATGAGAGATATATGCAAAAACAGAATAGCACCAGCAGGCTATGATTGGCCAGTTTTCACAGCAGATCTAAAGTCCAAAGAAAATGCACAACCCTGACTGTAAAAAGGAAAGAAAAACCTTGGGTGCAAAGTCTGTTTAGGTCTCCTTGAAGATGACTTTAACAAATGCTGTGACCTCCTCCCACAGACACAACCAGAGGCCAGACCAGTCGCGGTGGATCTCCCATCAGCACCCCGGTCCCCCAGAGGAGGGCGCTGGAGGCCATCTGACACCGTACCACAATGATCTAAACCTCCCAAGCTGGGGAACCACATAAAATAGAAACAGGGCCGATCTCTCACCTGAATTCACCTCCGCCCCTGATTATAGCTACAGACCAACAGAAACAAGCGCCACCCCATTACACAGACGATTAAGCACAGGTTTCACCAGATCTTCTACACACAAGGCGCTCCAGCACAGCTCAAGAGATGGCCCAGAGGATGACACCAGCTCGGTTTACTGGACTTCCTTTTGGTTTGGGTACCTCTGACACCCTGACAGTTTCAGTGCAGCCTCTCCCCGCGCTCCCCCACTGACCTTCACTGTCCTCGGGGTTCTCCTCCTCGTTGGAGCCCTCGTTGTCCTCCTCATCAGCGGCTGAGGCAGTGGAGGCCACGCTCTCGCTCTGGGATACGTCACGGTCTGCACGTGAGCGCCGGACGTCCTGAGAGCAAATAGGGGAAGCACACAGGGATATGAGCAGGGCACTGTCAGCGCTCGCAGGCCATGACGTCACAACAGGCTGGTGCAGTCAGGCCCAAACCTGTTTGTGCTGCTGAAGCAGGTTGTCCAGGTTGTGCCTCCTCTTGTAGTTGAAGTAGAAGTTCTTGCACTGTGCCTCACTCTTGGTGCCCACCATCTTGGCGATGGCTGACCAGTTGCGTCCGTGCTCCACTAACCCTGTAATCAGAGTAAGGGTCACACTGGCTCCCCCAACAGGCTTGCGGCTGGCCCATTGCCACCGACGACAACCCAGGTAAAAACACAGATTTAATCTCGTATGAATGGACAGGGCAGAAAGCAGCTGCATTAAACCTTCCCCTTCCTTCCCAGTCCCAGCTGCTCCCTGACTGACTAGTTATCTGGCCAGTCTGCCCAGACACTCCAGTCAGCTTAGCTGTTCCCATGGACTGCCAGGACATAGCTTAGTGTCAGGCTGGAATTTACCTGTAAGCCTCATCTAACAAGATGGCATCCAGTAGAATGCCTGGCCAATGTGACCTGGCCACGGGGGGGGGGCGGGGACAGCCCCAGGGACATCACCAACGGTGTCACTGTGGCAAGTGACTCCGCCCGCCCTCATATGTTAACAGCACTTATTACCGCTGATGTGAGTTGCCGTTTCCCAGGGTTTCCTTGGGCTGGCGGTACAGAGCCTGGCAATACTCTGACTTCGACTGCAGGGCAGGGTGTGCGTTTGAGGGATCACCCCTGAATGACCCCTTCCCTGTCACGTGCCAAACACTAACAAAGGCCCTGTAACACTGAACAGATCACTCCGCCAACAGCAGAACGCTATGCTGAAGACGATACCTTCGGTCTGTTGAGGAGTAAAACAACTGGCTACCCCCGGGAGATTTAAACTATGCAGTAGAACTGTCCCCCGAGAGCCAGAAGCAGACAGGCTTTATATATAAACCCATTTTACACATAAACATACTATGCCTTACCAGCACAGAGGGTTCATCATCACTCAAGGTTTAGTAACATTTACGCATTAATGTCACGCTGTTGTTGAGAGCCTGTGTGTGTATCACACCTGCCAGTGAGTCCTTTAACATCTGAATAAACCATAAATGCAAGATAAACCTGCACAAACCCATCTCACTCCTAACTTCTAAATGTGTTAAAGTTCTGCTGACCTTGCTCACCTAAAACACCATGGCTCCAGCGTGTGACACGTCCGAGGTGCCAGACTGAGCCTGAAACCCTGCCAACGTACTACTGCCCTCTTAATGCCCATCTTCCCATGGACGTGTACGTCCTCCATCAAAATCCAAAGCCTTGTGAGCACTTTGTCCACTATGAGGGATTACTCTCAGGTAACACCGGCTCAGTGACAGAACACCGGCGCTCGTTTGAGTGAGAATGGGTGGCTGGAACCGGCCCCTGAAACCAGCTTGCAGGGAGGGATACATGGAGCAGAAGGTGAAGGCAGTGACCGAGACGGAAGCCCTTTACCTTTTTTGGCCACTTCCATCTCTTCCTCAGTCCAGCGGGAAGTTTCACCTGCCTCCACGGTGCCTGTCAATCAAAGGGATCAGCCACATCAATAAAGGTGTCAATGTGTCTCTCAGGGGGGCGTATAATGCTGGGAGTACTGCTGTGTCACGCCAGGGGTCATTGTCAGCGGCCAGCTAATCTAATGATCTGTCTGATCCGATGCCCGCCCCTTTCGGCCCACGTCCCGCATCAGATGACCACACTGCAGCCAGAGTCTTGCCACGCCATGCTCGGTAACCATATCCCGGCGTGGCCCTCGGCCACGCGACTCGACATTCCAGAGAACGTGGAGGTTGCAGAGGAGCAAGCTGAACT
This sequence comes from Mormyrops boulengeri, assembly GCA_026781065.1. Lineage (NCBI taxonomy): Eukaryota > Metazoa > Chordata > Actinopteri > Osteoglossiformes > Mormyridae > Mormyrops > Mormyrops boulengeri. The sequence continues at coordinate 15,959,705 of JAODLD010000113.1, read as the reverse complement.
TTGCCCCCCCCACCTTCACCCCCAATGCCAACAGCCAGAACTCCCCGAGACTGTAAACAGAAGACAAATATAGCTACAGATGACCCTTGACATTTTCACGATTTAATTTTTTCCAAAGCAAAGCTGTGAGTGAGCGGCTCTGAAACTTGTCCAAAGGCGCCGCTGCACGGGGGACATCTCTGCTTGAAGCACAGAGCTCAAAGGCAGCAGAACACCAGACATTTAAACTGATGAAGGAACACAGATTTGTAAATCTTTCGTTCTTTTAAAGTACTGAACAACATCGCGGCCCAAACTATGTCCTGAATTCATTATATGCATTTTCTAACAAGACTAAGAACAGGAGCAGTCGCACATCCTCAAAATGATTCTATCAGTATGCACAAATGAAACAAGCACCAAATGCAGGGGCTCTTTCCCATGACACACATCGGCCCGGCCACCTCGCTCTCTGAGCCCTTCCTTCACTTATTGAAGAATGAGGAAAGACAGACAGATGACCGCCAATGCTCTGTGGAGACAGCTTCTAAACCGGGGCCCACCGATTCTGGCCTGATTCACCAGGCGAAGGCGAAAGTGAGAGATCAAAGCAAAGCACGGCTCGTCCTGAGTTTATAAGGACCTCAAAGGAAAACGTGAGACAGCCTTCAAGAAGAAGACTGGAAAACCCGCAAATGTGTGCTACTACTTTCATACGTTGCCTCTCATACAAATTGTTCAGAAAACTTTTAAAAGTGACAGAATTCAAGGGCTGTCTTTGATCTCCAGGGATATGCTAAGCGGATCATAAAGCAGATTATACCATGGCGATCTTTTTTTTGGTGGGGGGGGCAGGCAAGGAGGGTGTGCAAGCATGAAGCTGTTGAGGTTTCCAAAAGTTTCCAGCAGGGGGAGTGGCTTCAGCTCAACAGCAGACACCACATGGCTCAGACATCTGCCCAACAACCAGGACGGTACATGCATCCAGCTGGACAGACTCGTTCATTGGTTACATTTACCACCAACGTCTTTTACAGCAGTGATCTGGCTAACAGCAGCTGACCCCATGCCGTCCCTTTATAGCCCCTATTACAACTACAGCCCAGTGGCTAAAGTTAGCAATTTCACTTAACAAAAAAGATGATGAGTGGCAAATGTTGAAAATGAGACACCCTGCTCCCTCTAAATCAGGGCTCTCCAACTCCGGTCCTGGAGAGCTACTATCCAGTAGGTTTTCTATTCTACCTGGCTTCTGATGAGCCACACCTGTT
>JAODLD010000113.1:15923233-15946445 GCA_026781065.1 Mormyrops boulengeri | reverse complement strand
CCCCAGACACTCGCGCCCCCCCCACCACCCACCCCGGCAAACCCTCCCCACACACCACCCCCACCCGCCCCGGGCGCCCCGCCCCCCCACTTAGCAACCTTTTAAATTTTAATTATTATTTCTTTCATAGACTCTTATATGTTTAAAAATCTTTTAGTTCTACCTCCGCTGCTTTTGGATGAGCACTGCATGCGTTCGAGACAATTGTGATCATTTTCATCCTTGCCATTTAAAATCGCTTGAAGGTAGGTTTTTGAGAAATTTATGAACTTGTTTATTGTTTTATAAATACCCCAATATTTATTACAACAAAATCACATTGCATCACTGGTATTTGACCAGAAATCAATGGAAAAGCGAAAGTACCGTACCAAAAGTACCATAGTTGGTGCGGTGGAAAAGCGCCCTCTGAGAGTAATGCTACCTCATTCTGGAATAAGGACCTGACACAATTGTGGTATCAGTCTGGTGAAAAAATTCTGATATCTGACTTTTCTGTCAATATTACAAATCATCTCTGTTAAATGACATTCAGCTCAGGTTTGCAATTGTTCTTTTCTCTTGGCAAAAGTATTACGTGTTATCTTTGATACAAAGTTAACACAAAAAACACAAATAAACTTTGAACTCCACTGGAAAACAGCGCAATGTTACTTGGAAGTCCAGTCTCCTGGGATTTTAACTGAGTAACTAAATGGTGCAGCATGAGCATGGCTGACATTCGAATGAAGTGTTTTTAAAGGCTTGACCTGCAGACACCTAGCTTGGCCTTGTGTCAGTACACTGACCTTCCTAATACAATGTTTATATTGCGGCAACACACCCAACAACAGCACACAACAATGACACACTGCTTACCTCCTGCTCTGACAGGCCATCAATTATTTCAGATATCTCGTGCTCACTTCGGGCTATTGTCGCAGATAGGCCGGTTCCACGTTGGCCAACCCTGGGGGAGAACAGATGGGGGGAGGGAAGTTACGAACCAGAATCAATGACTTGAAATAACAGGAAATCAAATGTACGTTCGCAACAAACAAGAAATAACCTGGTGAGCTGTGCTGTCGTGCAGGAAACCCTGAAACATGACTAGCACAGAGCCGCGGGAATGCCAGGTAATGGCATTACCTTGTGGCACGGAGCCGCAGTCACGTACCATCCGCCAAATTCCCAGCTTTATGAAGGGCCCTTTCCTGTGAGAGGTGGACCACGAGCCCGCCAACACATCTCCATGACTCCATTACTGTCTAAACAGGCACTGAAAACAACTCTGGCTCTTTGGGACTTCCTGCTTAAGGCTTTCATTCTCTAAACAGCATATGAAAGGGCACAGGAGTCCAGAACAACTGAGTTGTGTGTTTCTGGAAAAGGGGAAGTAAAGGCACTGTACGCCGAATTACAGTAGCAGCAGAGTCAACGAGGCTTAAAAAAGGAACGACATGGAGTAGAAGTGACAAGCTACTGTGACCACTGCCAGAAGACAGACAGTCACGGTGGTTCTCACTAACCCAGACCCTGGCTGGAACTCGCTCTCCTGCAGCAGGTCATCACACAGAGAAGGGCCTGAGAAGGATTACACCTTGCAAGCTTACATAATGGTGTACGGGGGATTTAATAAGGGTCCCTGGCTTGGTCGGTCAGGACCCCGCCGATCAGCGCACCTCTGGAAGCGCTCCTGCTGCTCCCGCTGCTTGCGGATCTCAGGGAACTGCCGCTCGTAGTACTCGCGTGTACGGCTCTCCTTGGCCTTCCGCCGAGGGTTGTTTTCCATGCGCTCTACCTTCTTCTCCCATGCCTCCATCAGCTGGTCATAGCGCTGGCAGATCTTCTGCTCCTGTTCCACACGGGAAAACCATCAGTGCAGGTTCTAGATATCACCCCCCCCCCCACACACACACACACACACACACACACACACACACACCCTTGGGGTACCAGGCTTCCTGCTTGACCGCCACGCAAGAGAACATGACTGCCCGGCCCAGACGCTGCTGTGTCCGGCAGGTTTGTTTACGCTGCTTGGTGTTTGGCTAAGGGGAAACATACGTAAAACTAAACATGTGAGGGGGACCTATTCCTGGGCCGTATTGTTGATATTGTACCGCTGCCTAGGAAATGGCAAGCCAGAGAAAACCTGAAGTTCTGGCGGCAGGACGAGTCAGTGCTTGAGCAAATTATGAAAGTCTCTAATGACCTATGTATCAGAGTCTAAGCATGTCACAAGCCAGAGTGCCTCTGTATATATTAAAACAAGCAGGAAATTGATTTAAGGAAGCCCTTTACAGTTAAACATCTGGACAGGGTGAAATGTGTTTTTAAACTGCCATTTGGAGTAAGTAATTTCACATTACATTCAACAGCACACCACTGTTACGGCTATATGCACCAATGCGTCTACGTGCAGCTGATGACGAAGAAGGTAAAAATCTGAAGGAAACTTCACAATGCAGCATAGGGAGTTAACTGCACAATCAGCTTGCCGTGGCGACGACGCAGCCCTGTTCCTGCTCTCCGCCGCACAATCCAGCTTCCGCTTGGCCAGCAGCCACGCTCACTCACCCATTGTTTCAAGTTTAAAGGACCGTCTGCCCATACAAAGACCAGAAGGAGGGGGAGCTCAAGATCTCGAGTTTCTAAAGTATACCTTCCTAAAAACAGAAAAACGCTTCCACATGTGGAGGACATGGTATTTTTAGACCAAGGCTTGCTATGGACAGAACAGGACACAGGTCACGAGCCGGGCGTCCCCAAAGCCACTTGATGTCACAGGGCCACATAAACGGAAAACTGTCATTTAGCCACAGGCCACTGCGATACCCATCCTTCCGTTTATCTTGGGGACTCAAAGACATCTAAAAAAATAAGGTGTCGTGCAACGAGTAAGAGCGTCGGGCATATTGCCATACGGAGATTTCAACGATGACGAGCCTTGGCTACTCTTCCTCGCACGTTCCTGGCCTTGCCGAGCCCCTGGTTAATTATTGGTCATTCTCTCCGAGGCCTGCTATTCTTTGGACACGGTTTAATTTTTAAGAGTGGTTATTCCTACTGGCAAATGTGGGGTGTGACCACCACAGACAGTTTATTTTTTTGCATTGGCTGCTCCATGGCTTATTGTTAAACTGAAGTACACTCTGCACCTTAGTAAACAAACGCATACATGTAAAGGGAAGCATCCTTGGGAACAGGCACTCAGTTCTTTGTGTGCAAGCGTGTGCACGCATGGGTGCCCAGTGAGTGACACAGGCCTAGAAGACGAATTCTTGGTGCGGGAAACTCACCCTCTGTTTGCGTGCATGATTCCTCCGCTTGAAGAACAGAATTAGTTTCTTCCTCATGACTTGGTTGCTGAAACAAAAGGATGGGTCTTCTCACTTATGAATTTTGTCACAGGTGAATGATAGCCCTGCACATGGTGATCGGTATGGCTCAGACCAGAACCACTGACTGCTGTGGACCATGAGGACAGGGCGCTGGTCTGCATTATTCTGCTGTTCCATTCGTAAACAAAGCATCTCAGGTCATTTCAGAGGCAGCTTGATTTTGTTTAATTGCTGCGAAAACAAGGCTTGCTGCGTGAGATAGGCGCAGGCCAGCAGTGAGGTGAGGACTGGACACCATTTGTTAAAGCGGTCACACCACACCCTCTCCTGCCGACAGGGCGGATGGGCCCAGTGCAGACAACCCCGACCCCCGCCTGCTTTCCTGCTTCTAAAATAGAAGACCTGGTCCCCCTCGTGTCACTGTGAGGAGCATGAAAGTGACTCGCCAGATGCCATGACAAAACCAGGCCGGGCGGCATGTTTGTGATGTCTACTGAAGCACAAAGGTGGCGATTCCCCCACACCCCCTCATGGGGGGCTGCTTCAGTAACAAGCCGCCTGCCAAGGTCATCAACTTGATAAAACAAACCAACAAGAAAAAAAACACTAGATTATCGTCTTGCGTGACTTTTTATGGTGTTAGCCGTCTGCGACACTGACGTCTTTGGTGACACACAATGACACACTGTTTGTCCAGCGAGAAAAGGCTCAAAGAGCCAGCGCGGAATGTGAGAGTACGGGGGGGGGGGGGTTGTGGGGAGTCACAGGTGCTAAAGAAAGGCCGGCCCCATGCACAGAGCCCTCGAACTCATTTGTGTGTCCTTGATTACAGGTGACAGCCCACGACCCCGTTCAGGTACAAAGCGCAGATCGTGTGTAACGAGCGTGACGTGTAGATTAAACACACCACTAAGTCAACAGTAAGCTAGGGGAAAGGAGCCTGCAGCACATGCGTGTGCCGTGTGGACTGCAACAATGAAAAAGCACCACCCAGCTTCAAACGCCATGAACAGCTGCTAAACGCACTATAAGGCCATCTCCAATAGCCAGGCCATAAGCGTTTCATTAAAGGAGACTTCATATCGATCACATATTAAAAGCAGATACTTACGTCTTGATATTGTCATGGTAAACCTTAGTATCCGATGGCTGATTATAAAGCGGCTGCAAGGGGGAGAAGAACACATATGAGGGTGAATGTTACCAAGCAGGAAAAGACTCCAGTAAATCTGAAGTTAAGTAACTTTACGCTGAGCTCAGGGCCGACACCCACAGTGTCTCTGGGCGAACCCACACTCACCAGTTCCACCTTTGGCCCGAGTCCTTCAAAGATCTTATGGGCCTCTTCAGCCTTTTTCTGTGAATGAGGGAACATCTGGGTAAGATTCAGGTGGGGGGGGGGGGGAGGACACGAACATGAATGCATTTTACATCCTGCATCCCTGAATCCACTTCCTTCACATCCACCGAGAAGAGGGCAGACTACAGTTACGCGCGTGTCCTGATTTTACGGCGTTTCTCATCTCCACTCCACCACACAAACCTTTCTACGCCAAATATGTCATTAAATAATAACAGACGGGCACTGAGGGGTTACGCAGCCATATTTCCTCAGCAAGTACACAGGTATGATCTCAAAAAAAGGGGTTCTTTCCCAAGCAGTGGGTCCCCAAGGGCCTTGTGGTGAGCTGACGAGAGCCACCCTGTGAGGGAATCGGAAAGGCGTGTGTGGAGGAGAGGGGGGAGAGTTTCACGCTAGCTGCCGGAGCACATGCGAGCTGTGTCTGGGCCTGCAAAGGTCATGCTTCGCAAATGAGTGGCCTCTCCCGTTGTGTTACAGAGACACAAGACACCATCATTGTCAAGCTTACAAATAAATTACACAGGCAGCATCTGACCGCAAATCCCACTGCAACAGCATATCGAGGCAGCACCAATACCCCAGCATTCTTTTGTCAGGGGTGGGGGGGTACAGAGGTATTCGTGCAGCCCTGTCACGTTGAAGGGGTTAAGATCTGCCTGAGCAGGAAGCCACCCTTGAGACATCCTGCCAAAAAGCCAGTAAGCAAAGGAGCGAGCGAGAGATGAACTGCAGTAACCCAGAACTCTCTCCCTCCCTCTCTCCGTTTCTCTCTCTTAAAAACACACACACACACACGGGCGCCTGAACCAATCTCCAGAGGGACTGCGGCTTCGAAGCGCTACGTTACAGAGGCATACGTCAGCCGGAGATGAGGTTCATTTATTGAGCAGACGCAAAGCACGTAAATGCATGGCCCGCTGGGCAGAGCACGAGGCAGCAATCCGCTCCAGAAAGCAGGCAGCTGGATGCTTTTCAAAGCAGAAATCAGCATTACCCTTGATGCCAGACACCTGTACAACATTCATTAGGGCACCAAGGTTAAGAGGACAATAAGGGGTCACGCCAGGTGCCAGGTGCGGTCCATGCGGCCGGGCTTGTCACTCCCCACCCACCCTGTTCTCGTCATAGATGATCTGGACGATGCTGCGGTGCTTGTGCTCCACTGGCGGGGGTGACACTGGCTTCTCAGGTTCCATGGGCTTCGCAGCCTCCTCCTCCAGTTGTTGCTGATAAAAACAAGTCAGCGTCACTCCTCCTCGCGACACTATGACCTGGAAGCATCCGGAACTGCGGAGCTCATTAATACACAGAGAATAATCAACATGATGCTGAGTCACCACATGTCTGCGAGCATTAAACAATGAGGCCCATAACATGAATCACCACATTTTGCATGTCCTTCCCTCCCTGCCAAACATGAAAATGAATGAAGTCATTAGGCACTCAGCCCAGTACTTTTCTAGAGAATGCATTTATTAAAAGTAATAAATGTGACTGAACAGTGAAGGTGTCTAGGCCTTTCAGCTCAGTAATGACAAGCCGTGGCGTTCAGGCCTTATGAATGAGCTGAATGGTTGAGTTAATCTCATCTCTGTCAAGTTATGCAGCATTCAGCCAATCAGTCTTTATCGTTTAATGATACAATCAACCTGGAAAACCAACAGGCATCTGAGATGCAAGGGTTACAGACAAGTTACTGAGGGGAGATGGGCAGCTGTTTGAACAGCTTGACAAATTAAATCCTGGGACAAGCTATGACTGAATTCCTCCAGGACAAGTTGAAGGTCCTGCTAGACAGGGCAAAGACTTTGGGCATGTATGACTAAGGAGGAAACCTGTGGGCTGGTGGCAACCTATGGAGCTCACACATCACCCATCAGTCTGAGTGTGACTCAGCAAGTCAGGACACTGTGCCTGTGATCAGAAGGTGACTGATTCACACCCCTGGGTCGGCAAAGTGATGTCACTGAATTGCTCCAAGGACTGACCCTGTTTTCAAGCTGTGGGGGGCCCCCTACACATTCACTCTATGTGAAATGTAGGGCAACATGCAGGACAAACAAATTCAAAAACGGCATCTCCATGCCACATTTAAAGATAAATGTCTCAGACCAAATACCCATTTCAAAATGACTTTCTCCAGCCAACATCTGCCAAGTTATACTACTTCAAAGAGATACAAGGGGTACCTTGTACATCTTGGAAATGTAACATACATGCAGAAAAGCTTTTTAGACTTCCATGCAGCAACAGGAAGGACCCTTGGTCACATCCCTAAGCCCAATAAAGCCTCTATAACTAAGCCTGAAGAGGCTATTTGCCAGATTCGAAACTGTCTAGGTGTTGGGGGTTAGCCTGGACATATATAGCAATAGTGCAGTTCTGAGCGCCAGACTAGAAGACGGTGTTGAAAGGAATGATCCTCCAGCACCCATGCACAGGTGAAGTAGTATCACCGGGTGGTCTAAAATAAGCTGATAAGAAACCAGAGGGTTGGGATTTCACACGTCGCCCACACTGAAAGGCGAGCTTCAGCTGACTGAGGTCCCACCTGCTTCTTCTTCAACTTGAAGATCTGCTGTTCCACCTTGGCTATCTCACGATCCACGCGGTCCATGCTCTGGATCAGTTCCTCCTTGGACAGCTTGGAGGGCGAGGCGTCCTGCTCGTCCCCCATGTGTGCAGCCCCGGGTGAAGAAGCCTCTGCCTTAACACTGAACTGCGTCTCCTGGAACATGGCCATGCTGTCAGAGTGCCATCCTGAGGGAGGACACGTGCATTTCATAAAAGGACACCCATAGCCTTAAGGATTATAACCGCACCTTCTTGACTTCCCCTGTGGATCTCAGGCCATCCTGGACAGTATGGGGAAGGGGCAGGACAACACCACCTGTTGCAGCGCGCGTGAAGTGAGCTTCAGAGATGCTCTCGATGCGTGGCCGCTTGGACTCCAGGGCCTCATGCTCAGGTTGGGTGGAGGCAGCATGGAACTGCTGTTCATAGCCATGCCTCCTCTCAGGGGGTCTTGGGGGTGGGGAAGAACAGAAGGTGATCAAGACACAGTCCCAAACACTAAACATGAGCGTTGTTCAGGGTGAGGGAGTTACCTTTCAGCTCCAGGGTGGAACTCGGACAGCAGGGAGGGCCGGCGTCTCTGCTGTTGTTGCTGCTGCTGCTGCTGGAGGAGCTGGGAGGCGGCACTGACCTCCTGGAGATGCGGCCGGTAGTCAGGGACTCCAAACTCCTGCAGGGAGACAGGCCCATCAAGGAGGGTCCTGAGGTCCACAATAAGACAGAGAGGCTGCCCAGGGGAACATTCAGTGCCAAGATGACAGAAAGCCAGCAGTGATGGGGCAAATGACACCAGACATCTAAAATCATCTTTTAGAGGAACAGTGAGCACCTGAATATTAAACATTCATAAATAATACAGCCACACCCAAACATCCAAAAAACATAGGACACAAACAGTCAAGAGTGTTCTTCACCAGCATCTCCCCACCTCATATCATTGCTAATCTGACACCTACTGCAGCTCTAGCTGAAACAGATTTACATAGGAACTCCAATATAAAGAAGGCCTAGCTCTGAATTTAAAGGAGAGACACAAATCCTAAGGACACGACACTGCAGAGCAGTTTTTAGGTAAAAAACACATAAATAAAAACCAGTACTGATATATTGTGGACAATTAGTGACACAAAACTAGGCAGAGCAGAGCTGTGCCTTATGAATGTAGTATAACACTAATTACATTACAAAAACTGCATTATTCATCTTCATTTCAGCCTGCCTCCACATGTAAGAACAGACGAAAAATTAGCACTCATTTCAACAGTGTAGTTACCAATCAGCTGACTGTGCTGGCACCTCTGTTAATTAGCACTACTTTTCTTTATTAAGCAACATGGTATCATGGTTGATCATTTAACGGTAAAAAAAAAATGTGATCAAAAATAATTAAGCCAGGTATTAGTTTCTAATGTCAAACTACTTTATACATGACATCCTGTTTATCCTACAGGAATTATGTGTTAAAGCCACAAATGTTTCTCAGCATCTCCAAAATCATACCCTGGCCAACATGCCAGACACAGAGCAAACATGGGTTGTGTAGAAAACCAATAAATGCAACAGTCAAATTGCAGTCCATAAGAGGGCGTTTCTGTAAAACAGGACCGCCCCTAAAGGACAGCCCCACCTTGACAGGAACACCCCTACAGGAATGCCCCCACCATGACGTTGGCATATGGAAGCAAAGTACTGGAGGACCTCAATAAAAGCAAGGTTTATCGCAAATATATTTTGCATAAAAGACTAGTACATGTCAGCGAGTTATGTTTGCATGTAACTTTTTATGTGTTTTTCTTTAAGCCTTAAAGTCAGGTCGATAACAGAAAATAGCGTCTGTCTTGTCAAACTTAAATTGCAATGCTAAGGTTGTGCAGCCGTATCATCAATGAGGTAACACTATGGACAAATGTTAACTTGGCAAAACCACAGTTATTTGTTAAGGAAAGTTTTATGGGTGTTAAATGAGATGTTATGACTGTTAGATGCACCCGGCATTAAACGTTAACATTAACCTGGTTCATGTCCACCACTGTTCCTGGCGAACGAGCACCCTGCAGAGATTAGGTCCCAGAACATGATGAGCAGCCCTGACTCAGTTCATGCATTTTAATAATGTGAAACAATTAACATGTGCCACTGTATGAGTAAAACTAATTTCCTAAATGTGCTTGCCGCAAGATATGCACCACATTTAACTAGAAGGCAACTGACACTAAAAAGTGGAGATCTCAAAATTTACACACTACTTACATATTAAAGTTCATTTAATAATTGGATGTGTTGGTGAAATGTTTACATGCTGTTAAGCTTTCTTTTGATTTTTGCACACAGTGTATTTCCACATTTCATCGTCTTTTCCGTTTAGAAAAGGAATCGAGGATGATGAGGAAAGTCCGCGCTGCCTACTCCTGGTACACGGAGAACAGCGATAAATTCCATGGACATGTTCAGCTCCCCAGATCCTTTCCATGGGATACCATGAAGCTGCTGAGGCAATAACTTTTCATTCTGTTTTGTCTCAATCCATCTTTGAGAGTGGATCAGAAGATGAGGGATTTCGGGCTCCTTAGGAATTTGTTTTTAGTTGTATTTCAGACAGATACTTACGGAAGTAAGTATCCAAGTACGGAAGTACTGGAGAACAGGCAAATCCCTGTGTAGTGTACTTGCATTGCTGCATGTAAAGTACGGAAATTAAGTGCCAAACCAACCAGTTTGTCTCTGTGATTACCTTGAACAGTCATATATATGTGTTTGTCAACTACAGTACACTTAGTTATTGGTTGTTTGTTTTGTGGATGTACTGAATAATTTACAATTTAGGGCCAACCATAATCTATCACACCTGATTATAATGTTCCAGTGCTCCAGAAGCAGGAATGGGCACCTCAGCAGTAGCCTGTCTTTTTTATAAATGTCCAGATCACAGGTTCATAATCCTTGTCCTCATGACCCCCTGTCCTGCACAGGTATTTCTTCCCCCAAAACACCTGATCCTACACTGATAATTAGTAGTGGGATCAGGTGTGTTGAGGCAGGAAAGGCATGTAGGGCAGGGGATCGCGAGAACCAGGAATGAGTATCGCTGCTCTAGGTGTACCATATTCCCTGTATAAAACAGACATGCTAACGGCAGTTAACTTAAACAGTAGTAACGGTATCATAATGCTAATGGTATTCAACCAAGTTAAGCAGTAGTCCATTGAGAACAGTAGGCCAATGAACTATTTATATTCATTGTCTCTCTCAAGAAAATGGTTTTTATATATATATATAAGCAAAGTAGGAAGCCCCCGGGGAAACTTGTGTCCTGGTGTGGGAATTCGTGTTCCTGTCAAGGGCATTCCTGTTTTTACAGGAACACCCCTCACTGCAATTCGAAACTTTTCAAAAAATTGTTTGTCTGTTTTTTCTTACGAGAAAAGGGATTCTCCCAAACTAGTCAGTCATTTACCTACCCAACAATTTCATCTGGTTCATTAAAATGAATGCCCCCTCCAATACTGTAGGCATTACCCTATCGTAGGGCTGGGTGATATCATATCGATATTATATCGCGCATGTGCAATAATCACCAGGGATTCAGATAACAGGCAAAACATTTGTCTGGATGCCAGCTTTTCAGTACTACATGGACATTTATTTAGGCCCATAATTTGATAAACAGATTAGTAATACAGTTAAAATATTAATGAGATGCGTTTTGAGACAAAAGTTAGTAATCTGTATAGATTTGGCATATCTTTATGTTTATTAAATTTGGTCAGCAGAGTGCCACATACTACTGTTTTGGTATACCATGGTTTGGTATACTTCAGTGTGATATGCACTGTAGCTGGGCACACCACATAATACTGTTTTGGTATACTATGGTTATCGCACTGAAGCGGCGGTGGAGAAAGGAACAGCTCAGCAGCCAGGGCATCTTTAAGAAGAGATCTTGTGGATAAACAAGGTAAAAAGACATCGGTGGTGTGGCGGATCATTTTTCAAATTAAAGTTGGACACGTTTATTAAAACATAAGGATATGCCAAGTTTATACCGATTACTAACTTTTGGGTGTCATAAAATGCCTCATTAATATTTTTGCCATACTACTAATTAATCGTATAGTACCGAAAAGCTGGCATCTAGCCAAATGTTTCGCCTGTCATCTGAAGCCCTGGTGATTACTGTGCATGCGCGATACAATATCGATATACTGCCCAGCCCGAGCCTTTCGTGATTTCACTGAAAATAATCAATAAATTCTTCTGATCAGCTATCTCCAAAAAATGTGTAGTCGGACCCATAAAACCTGCCAAGCATTTAACATGAAACCTCACAGAGGTTAAGATGCATACTCCTATTACAGAAAGTAAATGGGACTTGAGGAACAAAAGACTTCACAGCATTTCACAAGTGAGCTGCAGCCCCACAATCTGGCCTCCCCACAAAGCATGTTACAGAGAGCGGCCGGGCAGTGGCACCATCCTAGCGACAGCTTTCTTCTAACCCCTTTAACACAGCTTGAAAGTCTGTTTCCTCTCAAAGAGACAAAACTAGAGGGTATCCCTCAGCGGACTGAGAGGACCCCACCCACCGCAGAAACTCTCAAACACACCACCCAAAACCTTCTGGGTGATCTCACAGTAAAACAACACAATAATTCCTTCTGTATTTTACTTCCTAGTTCAGACTGTACTCTCACAGATCTATGCCAACACTTTCCAGGGCCTAACATTTCTCAGTAAGCCTTCTGACAGAGTAAAACACGGTGTACTTGCCGGCTGGTGGCGTGCTGTGCCAAAGGTGTACTGCACCGGGTGGGGTGGGTAGCGGCTCTGCTCACTGCTGAACGCCCCCTGGCTGGCTGGGTACCCCGAGCTGGACATCCTGGTGTGGATCCGGGTTTGTGGTTCAGCGAGGTTCAATGCCACAGCAGGAACATGGCCTAGGATGTAAACCACCTAGGAGAGGAGGGAAACAGGAGACTGCATCAGCTTCATCTGTGGGCGAATTACTGCTTCTTCACAGGGCCTTCCACACATACAGCGCCTCACGCCTGCCAGGGAAACCCCATTACAGGCACCTGAGGAACCAAGAGAGATAAACAGGCTCTGACATCTGACATTGTGTTCAACAGCTAACAGCACATCCAGGCCCCCAGTGCTACTCTGCAGCTGTAACATCACGCAGGATTCCTCTGAGGACACAGCATCCCCCTGAGCAGCCGATACAGGCTGCGGGGGAGGAGGATGAAATACACAGTGACTCAGCTGTTTATCCAGGGCTATGCTCACTTACAATGCACAACCTGGGAACCCTGACATCAAGCGCTCTCATCAATGGCCAGCTCTGACAAAGGCCTTCTGTTAACTGCCAGCCAGGACAAACACAGACCTGGGAATGGGACTTTGACCAGACCAGGAGGCAGGTTAGCATGGCAGCAAGGAAGACAACATTGGGACAAATCTAAATAAATAAATAAGAGAGAGATCAAAGCCAACAGCACACTTCACCTTCACTGCATCGACCACTCAAATCTCTGACATTCTAAGGAACAGGGGGGATCAGTGAGTATATGATGGTGAGAACACACTAGTCAGGTGCACATTTTTGCCCATAATTTTCAAGCATCGCTATTTATTATCTCACCCAACACAAAAAGTGTTTATGGATAATTATTTTCCCCAACCATCTGCCAAACAGTTATCCAGGGAGGAACTAGAATCTGTTCCAAGGAGCATGGGTTTTCATTTTGTACAAACTATGCACAATATGAAATTGCACTCCACTAACTCAGCAGCACCTAGAAATAATATCGGTTTTCAAAAATTAATCTTGCTTTCAGGAAATACACAAGCAGTTGAGTTAAGCAAATGAAACACTGGAACAGACCGGCAATCACTTCCTTGCATGGAGAGGCAATTAAGCTGCCCTTTTACACCGCATTTTCGAAGGAGATGAGCATTACTGTGAGGCCACGATACAGCTGGGAGATGAGGAGTCTTCTCAAACCAAAGCCATCTTCCTCACAACCCAACTTTAGGGCATCCAATGGCTGAGCAACCACTGTATCAGTGCCTTAACCACAAAGCAAAACAAAGATAACAGTTACATAAAAAAAAATTTAAAACAGTGTAATGCATTAGGAAGGAAGGATGCCCCCCAAGGTATGCCAAGCAACACCAATGTTATCATCCTGCCATGGGAAATAGAGGATCCCTCAAATATCTGTTGCTTGGATGGCAAATAATGGAAACTGTTGAATTAGGCCAAAATCTCATGCCAATTTATTTCAGAACCACCAAGAAAATAATATTAAAACTAAAACAAAATGAATTAGTTTAAAAATAAAAGAGGCAAGACAATGGACACCTGAAAACTGAGCATTAGCATTTTACCTGAAGTGTATGCTGTATTGTTTCCCCCACAGCACCTTTATCAAAACTCTCAGTACTGTAAAAGAAGGTTATAGGGAATCTCCAGCTCCTTCTCCTAATCCCTGTGCAACCTCAGAGGGTCTCATCTCACAAGCCAGATACAGCTCGATACATTCAGATAAAATTGACAAAAAAGTGCAAGCAAACCAAAATAATGACTTTTGGCCTTAAAGGGAGGGGCATGAGGTAACAGAAAGTGATTCTTTGCTTAGCCTATGGACAGATTCTTAAGGGTCACGTGTACAATGTTGGACAATGCCACACACATGATAAATAGCAGTGCATCTCTCCAGAAAATCTTGGAAATGAATCATGTAGAAAGTGGTCAGTGATATTTTGGGACATTAAACTACAACCCATGAGAACTCAACAAAATATGGGCAAACAAGGCCACACATATACTGCTGTTCATTCTTTTTTTCATATCTGCTTGCTAATCTATGACCAATTTAAAGCTTTAAGAATCATGACAATTTCCGTCATGTCACATTCATATGCTATGACAACTGCCTGCCTACAGAACTGCATAGCCAGGTTTTTTATTATTGCTGTTATTATAAAGGTTTCATTATCCTGATACTATGATCAATATGTGTATGGCTACTCCAACCATGCACAGGTTCAGCTGAGCTCCACCCAGTGTAATCATGTTTTTCGAGACAATGGGTAGGGTACAACTCGGTCCACTGTGTCGCCAAAGCCAGACCAATAATGGCAAAATCAGACACACGATGTGGACTACAGAGATGCACCCAACCAGTCTATTGCTAAAGAAAAATAGATAGAGGTTTGTGTGTTTGGGGACAATTTTCAAAGAATCTTTTGGCACATCGGTATGAAACATACAGCAGACCCACAGATTAGCATGCACAATAAACCATTATATCAGGGGGTAAACAAACCTTTAATCAAAGACAATGTGGCAGGCTGCCCTTCTACATGTTTATTTTCTGCCCCAAGTGCCCACAAAAACAATGTAATTAATATAGATCATAGCCAAACTGCACGCTCCTTGTGCCAGGAGTAAAGACAATAGAAATGACAATGGAAAACATGACCTCTCCTCTCTAAAAGCATCCTCACACAAGCACCTTTTTAATGCATAATGAAAGACGTATAAAATGGGTGAAATACATTAGCAATACCACGAAAACAAAAGAAGTATTCAACCAGGGTGAATGTCTAAAAATGATATTGTGCAATTTTGAAAGAAGAAAGTAACAGTAACAAAGTATCTCATGCAGAATTTAACGCTCTTGCATCTGCCCCCTGACAGGTACAACCATAAAATGTTACCAAACTGCCATTTGATTTGCAGACAAAATAAAATGCTCTCTGCTATGATTTCACTTCTATATTTAAACGATAAATCACCATAAATACGATTTACGGACCTGGCACACACAACTCTGCTGATCAGGAATACACATTTGAGTGTCAGACCGCTATTGCAGACCACAGATGTTTTTCCAACTGTTCAGCATACTCCTACTTTGTTTCAAAAGGTGTCCTTAAGGGTCTGGCACCAGTACAGTCCATCCGTCTTAGAAAACAACACCGATTGCAAACATAAATCCTGACGAGTGAAGCTGGCAGTGTGAAAAACTGAAAACAACTGCTTAAACCTGCCGCAGAAACGCCTGAAACGTGTCAGGGTCATTGTATAAACTGCAATACGAGCCATTTTTCCAGAAATACGTCTAATTATTAAACAATTTTATTAAGAATTTAACTATACCGGGGGTTATACATCATGCCCCAGCAGTAGTAGTAATGGTAATAATTGATAATATTTATTATTAGTAGTATTATTACTACCACTACTGCAGGTATTTACTGCAACACCTTCGATATTCCACACGCAGACAAACTTCATAAAATACAACGACCCGCATAGATGAATGCAACTGGAACATGTCCTCACTCCCTTGGCTAGGCAGAGATGATCTGCCACAACTTCAGGGAAAACCACCGGCCACTTTCACACACGTGTGCACCGATAGTAAATCGGAGAGAAATACAGACGTTTTTCTGACGCGTATAAAAACTGTCGCACGTCGCCTGCCTTTTACTCTCCGGTTTTCAGACGCTTCACCACCTGAAAACGTACTGTAGCTACGATAAGCTAGGCTAACCAACTAGCGGGAAGCTCGCCTCCCACCATGATTTCCTGTCGTCTGGGTCTCAGTAAACGAAAGCACGACCATCTTCTGATTTTTGAGCACAATATAAAGAATCAGACGCTACGTAGTCGGAAAATTTGCACGCAGGAGCCACCAAGTCGGGGAAACAAATGCGGCCGATGATCTGCTATCCGTTTCAGTTCGCAGACATAGGAGTACCTCGCCGGCGATGTTTCACTTTTGTCAAACGGCTACTGACAATTCGCGCAAAGCCGTACAGTGGCTGCTGTGAACAACGCCGCGTTATACTCGCCTCATGGCTAATCTCTCACGTAGCTGTTAATATGAAAAACTGAAAGGTGTAGTTATCTAGCTGTCGGACTTTTTAGCTGATTAGCTAGCTAGCTGCGGGGCTAAAAAAAAATAGGCAGAAAAATCTAAACAGTTCACCACGGCCGTAAACCCATGTTTTTAAGACACTAATAATAAGCTGTTACATAACCTGACGTCCGCGTTGTTTGTTTTTTTCTCAAACGGAATAAAAGATGTTAGGTACATTTGCGTGCGCGAGCTGGCTAACATCACCTCTGCATCCACAGCCCATGCGCCATCTTGCAGAGTCCAGCCCGTAGTAGCATATCAACGCCGAGGCTTGCGATATGACTATATTTACACTAGCGCATTGTTCTGTTCTAGGGATAAAACGACGGGCACTCACCTCATTTCACACAGAAATACAGACGTAACGGATGAAAACCGCCAATCCGTGCCGCTGCGATTCAATCAAGTTTCAAATCCAAGAAAGACAGACTGTACGAATGCTGCGGACAGAGAGCTGCGGCACACTGCACTGTAGTTGTCCTTGCAGGAAAGAACATATGAGTTTATGAGCAATTCGAAGACTTATTCGGTAGCAATGTTTTTTTTCCCCAAGTAAATTTTATTTAATAACTAAACTTTGAATTACAGTTTAGTTAAACATCACGGAGATTAAAAATAATGCTATATGTTTGTCATAATTTTATGCACCAAATAGGACATTATTGTGTCACAGTAAAACCATCCCGAAAAGGTGCCACAAACTTTCTTGAGAACCGCGTCTCCACTGTCACTCAGACTTATCATTTGTTATTTATAATTATCCATAGTTAAACATAAGATTATCTCGTAATAAGCTTATAGTTTTAATACATCCTACACTTATTTAGAAAATATTTTAAATAGTAGTTTCTATTACAACATAAGGAAACTGCAAGTGGTGTCAATTTCCAAATTAATTTTGAATATTTGTCTACTAATAGGCGGGAAATCATTTTTATTTAAAGGTGAACACCGATAAAAAAAGCAAAAATATGTTTAATTTCACTTTGGTGTTAAGTTAGCATATTTTTTCCTCACCGTTTTTAGCGGAACCCAAATTGCAAAACTGTTTGCAGCCACACGGCGTGTTTATAATAAAGGTGAACCATGTTTCTAACAGTACTTAGCATCTTTTTAATTATTTCGTTGTACTTAATTTTGACAAAAATAATTTTCTACCGATGTCGCAATAAATACGGAAAAGAATGTTTAATTCGTTTGATCAGCAATCAACGAAACATTTCCTTGATCCGATCCTTAAACACTTCCGAATATGATAAGCTTGTTTCCGATGGTGTTCGAGCACTCCTGGTCATAGCACATCCAGACGATGAATGCATGTTCTTCGCACCAACTATACTGAGGCTCTTGGAATTAAATGCCTCGGTTCATTTAATGTGTTTGTCTTCAGGTAGGATTGTGAATTTAGCGAGTATTCAGAATTTCGTATCCCTATAAGATACTACAGTTTTACGTTTTTTATTACTAAAGCTACGCATTTAAAGCATGGAACAAACTGCAAAACATATTAATATTTTTTCGTGTTTTAGGCAATTACTACAATCAAGGTAATCAACGTCAAAAAGAACTGCTGGACAGCTGTGATGTCTTGGGAATACCATCCTCTCAAGTTATCATTGTTGATAACAAGTAAGACCAACGTGGAACTTCTGCTTGTTTTTATAATACAGCAGCGAAGTGTAATGTAGCACTGTGTGCAGGTTCAATTAAGCTGACTAAGCAACTCAGTATTTACACAGTGCTTAAGTGTCATGTCTTTTCGCCGAACTAAAATGTTACCCCACGTTTTCATTCTGAAATGGAAAAGTGATTTTTGTATCCTGAAAGTGTGTTAAATATCTCCTCTATTATATATTATGTCTAAGTAACCACGATAAGATCGTACGTCCTAACAAATCACCAATATATGACGACAATCAATAAGTGAAGAAAAGTTTATTTGAAAATCACCTTCAACACTTAGAAAAGCACAGAAAAGCAATGTTTTTAGGATCGGGAAATATGGGTCACTTCCTACAGGATTTATTCCTTAATGGTTTATTTTAAAATCTCTTGCTCCCTCCAAAAAAAAACCGATCTGGTAATATTTTATGTGATTTACATTTTATATAAAAATAGTGTGGCGAGAGACTTTTCTAAGATAACGTGTGCAAAGACTGTTTTGTTAAATTGCCACTTTGTGGTAAGTTCAGAATAATCAGAACAAGTTAAAATAGGTCAAATGTGAAAATAGGTAAATAGGCAGGTGAAAACAAGTTAATATGTTAATAATAAATGCTGGATTTGTGGGCTTTATGGGGCAGCCAGTGTTCTGTGACAAAGCAGCAAGCGGCTCATCCTTCGGTGCCCTGAGCACTCTTCACGATGAGACTGATTGCGGCCCCCCTGGCCCCAGCCTATGGGCTTGTGAGCGGACAGTAAGCTGGTCACAAATCAAACAGTCCTTTCTTACCAGAACAGGCTCAGAGTTAGCACCCCCACTGTGTCACTGTGAGCCATAAAGAATTATAAGGTGGTGGTAGTCCACCAGGGGGATTGGTTAAAAGATGCTCTCTGAGGTCTGAGCTTATTGGCCTGATCACAGAGTACCAACCTACCGCAACCACTCAGGAGAGCGGAACATGGCTACAGATCTGAAATCTTCTTCCGAGGTGTGTTACACCACATTATGGTGCACGTTGTGCTTGTTGTTGCACACTGAGTAACCTACTTTTATAGCTAGGAATGAATATTTTACATTTGCATTAATTTATTTAGCAGATGCTTCCATGCAACGCATTGTCCAAGTAAGGATCTGGTTGAGCCAGCATACCTGCAACAATTGAGGTTAGGGGCCCTGCTCAAGAGTCCAGCAGTGACATCACTGTGCCAGCACTAGTGCCTAATTTGATAGAATTTGCAAATACTTCACCCACATACATACTTATCTTCTCATTATGAACTGAATTTTATAGTTTTTTAAACATTCAGAGGTTTTCTTTCCTAGCATGGATATCCTGAGATTTATTTATGACTTATTATTTTTGGTCTAGTTTATGCTAATATTATGAAATCATTGTGCCAAATGTTACTGTAGTAATTTGCTATGGTTTCACACGCATATATCCAAAAAGCATGTGACAGATTGAGTGAAAAGGGGACCTAAAGAGGCTGGAGTTGGGTCAGTCAGACAAATTAAAAGCATAAATTATGTCAGAACTTGGCTATAAGTTG
The DNA here is from genome assembly GCA_026781065.1 of Mormyrops boulengeri. Lineage (NCBI taxonomy): Eukaryota > Metazoa > Chordata > Actinopteri > Osteoglossiformes > Mormyridae > Mormyrops > Mormyrops boulengeri. The sequence continues at coordinate 15,927,042 of JAODLD010000113.1, read as the reverse complement.
ATCCAAAAGAGTGTCCAGGTCAAGGGGCCCCTAGTACAAAGGCCTATAATAGAATATCCTCTGGCTGCTTCCAGTCCAGACCACCCAAGTGTATCATCAGTGCCTTTAGTCCTGCTGGTGAGCCCCCTTCCAGATGGAAACAAAGGGGGAAGGGTTTGCCTTTCAGAAATCAGCCTCCAGCACAGCAAAGAGCTCTTTCTGAAACCCATAAGCAAAACAACTGCCTAGTGCAGGCCAGTTAACATTCTCCAATGTAGTATGAAGGACACGGACAAGCCTCTTCATATCATGTGTAGCTGTGGTCAGTTACTGATTGCACACTGCAGTTTTTATTGCAGAGATGAACAGCTAATGGGCGGTATCTGCTTTTCAGTTAGCTGAGAGCTGGCACATTAATCTGCAGTGATTACTGGGACTAACAGGTCTGATATGGCATGCAAGACTAGGCAATATTCGAAGAATATTAGGGACACTTATTTTTTCCAAGTGCTGTTGCCAAGGATTTAATCAATACAGGCGGATGATCACCATCCAAAACTATATTTTTATGTCCACAGTGAAGCAAAACCTTAACTGAATGAACTATTATCCCAAAGGTAGAATGTTTCATAGAGTACTGTCCATACCACTTTACTGGGACAATGGTTTTTTTCTTGGTCCAGGTGAAAGAGTGCCCCCTACTGGTTCGCTGAACCCACTTACTGCCATAATTTGGCTTTCCCTGGTAATTGACCGTCACCAACCAATTGATTGCTTAAAGTCATAATCTGGCATCGTACAGAAAGGCACCAATTTTAACTCCAGTACAAATGGATATACCAGACCAGAGAGGCTGGCTGATGATGGTGAAATAAAAATATTTATCGGCTCATCTTTTTATCTGCCTTCTGCATTGAAAAATCTCGTGCTGAATTTAATTGTGTGCATGAATTTCTTGCACTCTGGTGTACTTTGATAATTGGGTAGGAGGTCAGCTGGCTTGTAATGTTTTCACAAATGTAGATTTTGACTATTAATTCCTTTGATTCCATAGATTGTCAGCATGAGAAGCTTATGGAAATGTTTTGATCTGCTAAAGAGGCCTGTCTCTCTAGAGATACAGTTTACATTGTAATATCAATCATCCATTCCTACAATGTAGTAAAAAAAGTTTACATAATTAAGACTGGGAAACAAATCTAACATTTGACAGTTATTCAGTGATGCAGTTGTACCAAAAACTGGTGTGTTTGAAAAGTTCTGGCGGGCCAGCGTTCTACTGTCTGGTGAGAAAATGACCTCATAATGCTTTATTATGAATGATTCAATGGGCTTCTTATAATAACAGCCAGAAGAGCAACGAGGCTTGTTTAGTTTCTAAGGGAGGGAATTGTTCCCGGGTCCAAGAGCAGTTCTGCATCCCCATACAGGGTGAAACCCAAACCTCAAATATCTATCTCACATGATTCACATTCTAGTTACTGTAAATAAGAGTGCTGTGTAAATTTCAATAATCCTCGATTTCAAGTTTATCTCTGGGCCAAGGTACTTCACCAGTGGCACCAATGCTAGCTGTGAGCTGTCAGAACATAGGCAGCTAAGATGCAGTGTGGGGGAACAGCTCTGCAAGCAGCCCGTTTTCTATTTTAATTGGTCGTGTTTTGGAACTCACACATCCCTGCCAAGGTGATGCCGCAAAAGTTGGGAAATTCACAGCGCACCTTGGCAGTGTTGGAAGTTGCCATTGGGTCCACTGAGAATGAACAGGAAAGAAACGGCAGAAGGATGTTGGTTCTTTGGGCAGTGCCTTGAACCTTAGAAAGTCCCACGCTAAGGAAAGCGTGAGACTCAACCCATTTCTCAGTTACCCCCCAATGACATTAACTTCACAGTGGTCAAAGTTTTTCACCATGTATTAGTACCTAGTAATGTGTGTGTCAAATGGACTGCTGTTTACAATGGTGTTTAGTCCTGGACAGCTGTTCACCAAACTTTTTAATAGTATAGGTATATATGTTGGTATATACTGTTTGTGTTGTACATGTGATGTGGCCATGATCTGTTTTGTAGATACCCATGAGAATATGGGCATCAGGTCCTATTGTCTTGTCATGCTTAGAACACATATATCAAGGTCCCTACTTCAAACAAGCAGACTTTTTACAATGTAGTTAATAGTCATCAGCTTCTCTTTTCACACTTAAATGCATGTTGCTGCCTGTTCAGAGTCTAACACTGGAAGCCACTATGGTCTATTAAATGAATGAACATGGTCTCTGTTATTTACCATAGCGTGGAATCATTCAGGAGATTTATATTTATGTGTAGTTATTCCTGCTAAATGTACTGTGAATTGTTTCTGCCGTTACTGCCATCAGATGCGGTTCTTTTCCCCCTACAGTGTCCAGTATATTTTTGTCAGGCCATGAAAGTTATGTTGAGTAAGAAGTTGTGCTTGGCACTCACTGCGCTGTGCTTGACCGTCCGGGTTTTTCACAGTGGATTCGGGGAAGCTGGCCGCGCCGCATGATTAGGGCTGGCTCACAAACGAGGGCAGAGTTGATGAGCTTCCGTCCCTGCGTCCAGCAGCAGACCTTGGCTTTGCACGGCCCCTGTGGTGATACTAGGAAGTCCTCATGGTTCTGGGAACGCATGGCTGTCTGTGTGTGAGGTTGCGAGCGGCGGGCTGCCCCATGCAGGCCTTCAAAACCAAGCGCTCGTTGGCCGCCGCTCACTGTAATAACCCTGTGTAACTGGCAGTGCATCCAAGCAGGCCGTCCCATAAGCTCCTGGGCTCGTCTCTCTGTCTACTCTGATTTAACGTCAGTTTTAAGGAGGCGCGACGTCTCAGTGATTAACCTTAGAAGACAAGGGAGGTCTGAGGTAAATTTTCATCTTTAAATTATTAATGACCAGTAAAACACTTTATGAATTGATATTGACCCTGGCAGGGGCAATAAAATATCACTGAATTATAGTAATACAGTAATACTACCCATTTTCCATATCTCCTTATTCAGTACAGGAGGCCTGGAGCCCATCCCAGGTAGCACAGGACATAGGGCAGGGGACACCCTGGATGGGATGCCAGTCCATCACGGACCACAGGGCAGGGGACACCCTGGACTGGATGCCAGTCCATCACAGGGCAAAGAGCAGGGGACACCCTGGATGGGATGCCAGTCCATCACAGGCCACAGGGCAGGGGACACCCTGGACTGGATGTCCCCTGGGTTTTTTTCAACAAAATAGGATGTCAGTCCTAAGTATTAATAATAACATATTACAGTGGTTGTGGTGATTCATTCAGCAGAAAAGCCAGTTTGTTTCTCCTACATGCCTCTAAGATTTTTATTGTGAGCCGGGAATAGCATATCATTGCAGATGAAGCATTTAAAATGTTACATTTTACTATGATACTTTATCAAGGAATGTCATGTTTTATCACACTGTACAGTGGGGAGACCCGCCATGCTGCTGAATAATGCAGTGATAGTGCTTTAAGCCATTTGACAACGTTCCATGTCCCTGACGCTCCTTCTTCACCTCTGTCTCCCCTCCCGCCATGTATCCAGCGTCTGCACCCGGGAGCCTGTGGCTTCCTGCCCACTGCCATCAACCTTTCCCGGTCATCTTTACCCCTTTTAGATCCTATCTCCCACTTTGTTTACCCTGGCTCAGATCACATCCGAATCCGACGTCCTCCTCGCCCTGCACGGAGCGTTTCTCATAGACGCGGCAATCTAGGTCACTGTGGGGCGGGGGGGGGCGGGGGGGGGGGGGGGGGGGGGGGGGGGGGGGGGGGGGGGGGGGGGGGGGGGGGGGGGGGG
>JAODLD010000113.1:15903554-15923133 GCA_026781065.1 Mormyrops boulengeri | reverse complement strand
TTTTCCCGGGGCTCCTACCACCCCCCAACCCCCGGCCCCCCGCGCCCTGCCGGGGGGTTTCCCAATCGCCGGGGCACCCTCGGTCCGTGTGCCCCCCCCCCCCCCCCCCCCGCTTTGTTTGGCAGCATTTTCAGGCCAACAACAGGCTCCTTATGGCTCCTGTGTTCTCACATCTACCTTAAATGTCCCTTCAGCCTGTTTGTTGATACGTATTTTCCATACACTTCAACTGCCTTCATAGGGTCTTTTCATTTGAAATACAGCCACAGTGTAAGCAGTCCACACTATACACTATATATAAATATACAGTGTATATATATCAATATATATATATATATATATATATACGCACACAAACACTGTATTACACCATGGTCTAGGTTTTTGTGCAGCGGTGGACAGTTAAAAACCTCTTATCAATCAGGAGAGCAAAAAAACAGGTGTTGGTTAGCTGGCCTGTGCTTATGCTGCTTTAGCACTGGTGGCTTTAAGGTCTTGGTTAGCTGGCCTGTGCTTATGCTGATTTAGGACTGACACCATCATTGTTTTTTCCAGAGCTGTAACTGTGCATCTTGTAAAGGTGCCGTTCTTTTCAAACTGGCGTTTGTCAGACAGTTGATCTGAGAAACATTTAACACATCCGTGTTAGAGTAAGTTTATGCAAATTGTTTTCTTTTGTGTGAATTATTACAGTGATTTTGCAGTACACTGATTCTCAGGCTAGTACCTGACTGATGTACAAATGCCGCCATTAAGGGAAGTAAACGGGAGTAAAACACGAGATGTGCTGGATCCAGGTTGTGAATGCCATCCACTGTTTTTCTGCCTCCCCGCACCACTGAACAGGGCTATAGCGTTCACAGCTTCCTGGCCCCAGAGCATCATGGGTCTTTGTGAAAAGCTGTCACATGACCATGCCCCGGTGCCGCCAAGCTGTCCTGATGTGACTCCCCCCCCAGCTCTGAGGCTTTTTCAAAGAAAGATGTTATTTACTCTGAGCACCATGATAACCCTCTTTCAGCGTTTATCACAAATCTGTTGTCTAAACACAAACCCAGGGTGTCACAAGGTCTGTGCTGGTTCAGGGAAGCGTGTAGCACACCGACGTCTAGCATATTGCAGTTTCAGAGAAGCACGTGGGTCACAGATATCCAGCACAGTGTGGGTACGGGGAAACACGTGGGTCACAGACATCCAGCACAGTGTGGGTTCAACGAAGCATGCGGGTCACAGACATCCAGTGCAGTACGGGTTCAGGGAAGCACGTGGGTCACAGACATCCAGTGCAGTGTGGGTACGGGGAAGCATGAAGGTCACAGACATCCAGCACAGTGTGGGTTCAACAAAGCATGCGGGTCACAGACATCCAGTGCAGTACGGGTTCAAGGAAGCATGTGGGTCACAGACGTCCAGTGCAGTGCGGGTTCAGGGAAGCACGTGGGTCACAGACATCCAGCACAGTGTAGGTTCAAGGAAACATGCGGGTCACAGAAATCCAGTGCAGCATGGGTTCAGGGTAGCATGCAGCACACAGACGTCCAGTGCAGTGCAGAATTCGGAAAACATGCAGGTCACAGGAATCCAGTTCAGGGAAGTGTGCAGATTACAGACATCCAGCGTAGTGCGGGTTCAGGGAAGCGTGTGGCACACAGATATCCAGTGCAATGCAGGTTCAGGGAAGTGTGCGGATCACAGATGACGGAAGTATGCGGAAGACGGAAGTCCGCCTTCAGGGAAGCACTTGGCACACAGATATCTAACACAGTGTGAGTACAGGTAAGTGCACAGGTCACAGACATTGGGCTCCGTGTGGATTCAGGGAAGCGTGTGGGTCACAGACGCCCTTTGCAGTGCACTGCAGGTTCGGGGAAGCATGTAAACTTGTATTCATAGTTTGCTACTGTGGTCACTGGGGTAGGGTCTAAACTACCATGAGTGACATACCATGGAGGTCTCGATGAACTGTGGATGGTGATCAGACCAGATAAGGAAGAGGGTGAGTGTTTTCTCACTTGTTTAGAACAACTGCCTCATTTAATTATTCATCAATTCAGAAATAAATTGGACCGGGAGATTTATTTATTGGAAACAGAGGACAAAAATAGAGGCAGGTGGTGGCACCCAGGGTGCTGACCCTGGTGTGTGGGTGCGTTTTCCTTTAAGTGATCCATGGAAACAGCTGGAAAGAGGATCCACAGGGGAATAGGCCAGAAAACAGGAAATGGTTTCGTACAAGACCGCTGTTTGATGGCATGTGTTAAATATCAGTTTGGTAAGATATAAGAATTTGGCCAATTGGGGTATCAGTGCATGAGGGCTAAGAGGATTCCGGCCAAAGGGAAGGCCTCGTAAATGTCTGTGTCATGTGATTACCATGAGCATGTGACCACTCTGCATTTTCAGGGAGTTCTCTGTGTTTATTTTTGAAGTTAGTGTGACCTTAAATGTTCAAATATAGCACGTTCCTGGAGTCTCACGCCTACGTACGGACCATGCCGTCCAGGGTTAATGGTGGCGTGTTGTTTCAGCCGCAGACCCTGAGACTGGGCACAGCAGCCGGCCAGCTTTTAAGGCCCCTGGCCCATGTGATCAGACAAACCGAGCACCGTCAGTCAGCCAGAGACGGTCCAGTAGGCCAAAGTTCAACAACTGCTTTCAGATGCCTGGAGGAAATTAGAGTACGACATGCAAAGCGGGGGGAGGCGGGGGCCCGCAGGGTTACTCAGGGTCATTTCCACTGTTACCATAGCAAAGCTTCTGTGGAGGGCATCCATTAAGTCCACATTCCCTGTTCGCCCAAGCCGAGAAAGGTCAGCTACAGACTATTGTTATAACTTCTGTTCCTTTATCATTTTGAAATGCAGTCTGTAGTTTACAATGGGAACTAAGTTAGCCTAGTAAACTTTGAGTAAGCAACTCAGTTTAGAAAAGAAACAGTTTACGACAGATAATTACTAATATGTGACCTTCTGCTATGCTTAACTTGTGTGGAGTTTAGCCTGATATTAGTAGTATCAGAAGTAATCTGCCTTTTTCACCCAACAGAAAAGGTGCAGTGTGCGTAAGGTTGTTTACTTCAGACAGGATTGTACACTGTGCTGAAAATGTGCAGAAGATCAGGTTTTTTTTATTAGATGCTGTCCAGGGGTAGTGTGTCATGCTGTGTTGTGCAGATTAGTGGCTCGTAATCGCTGCGTCGTGGGGGCTCAGCCCAGAATGTCTGCTGCAGTTTTACTCAGCAGTACTCACCAAAACTCAAGTTTTTGTCTTAAGCCTTGAGTATCTTTGATATGTTTTTTAAAAAGTTGGTTTGACCTGCTGACACTTGCAATTGTTATCGAAGTCGAAGTCTCTGATGTTTGTGTTGACCTGGGTTCCAAAGTAAAAAATTTACCCAGAAAGTGACCTAGAATTTCGCTAGACCTTTGCCTTTCTTTTTTTTTTGAGTACTGAGACAGTGGGGGGAGCAGACGCACCCTACTGAGAGGAAGGCATGGTGTGGGGGGGTGGGATTGCAGTCAGAGATCTGAGCTCTGTGCATATATAGCAGGGGGCTTATTAACATGAACTGTCTGACACCCCCCCCCCCCAGCACTGCATCTTCAGGGTGACCCCATAGCTGTGCCAAAGCTTGATTTGTGCTCTGATCCATCACACTCTCAGACAGGCACCCCAGCCCCGTTTCTTTGTGGTGGGGATTTCGGGCCCCCATTTATCCCTGATATGTCCTGTGGCTGGAATCATTCATCTTTTCAATGGCCTCCCGACCTTGGCCTGTGTCTCCATGACCTTTAACCTTTAACCCTCTCCGTGCCAAATCACTCTCCAGCACTGCTGGAGTGAAATAGTCTAAATGCCCCCTCCCCCAGTCACGTCTTAATGCTTTGTTGAAATTCTGAGGCTTCTTTGAGTGTGTGTGTGTGTGTGTGTGTGTGTGAGAATTAGGACCAACATGGCATATCCAGATAAACGCTTTTGCCATCTAACCTCATTTCAAAGGTGACATCTTGTCTTCTAAAATCATTCGCACTTTTTCTGTGCACCAAATCATTTTAAAGAGGTTTTACACAGTCTGATGATTTTAATGAGGATGCCGTCAGCCCTAAAATCAGTTAGTCGGTACAAAAAAGCTAGAATAGCGAGGCCAGTTCTACTTTGTTACTGTCGGGTACTTCGTCCGTCTTTAAAGAGCGTGGATGTGGATGACAAGCAGTTACAGTACAGTGGCCCCTCCAGCCTCTGGGTCCTGTGGCCACCGCAGCCTCATCCTGTCCAAATCAGCTCGGACACGCTTGGCTGGCTCTTAAATGCCTGTTTGATGTCTGTTAGGAGAGGAAAGGCATATTCTGGGAAAGCTGTGGAACAGCCCAGGCTCACAATCAATGCACCAAGCAAAAGGTTTGATTCACAGTAAGTTATCTTATTAATGTGGTGCCCTACAGTTAGCCATCATGTTAGCAACAGCTACAGGCTTTTTTTGAAGCGGTCTTGCGATCCGAACCGAGTGCTGTCCTTATCCTGTAACCTTTGGAAGGAGTCCAAGCATCCGAGTCGTGGTGAACTCTGGTAACCGCGCTGATGCCGCAAAACGCACGCAGTGAACTTGGGCGAGAGCAAAGGGCGGCATGGATGGTGGCAGGCAGGGTGAGCCGACAACTAACAGTGAACAGAGACTGGCTGCAGGATTTCAGAGGACACCAGGCAGTGGCTGGGCCGCTGGGGCGGGCGTCTGCACTGGGGCAGGCCTGCAAACTGGCACATGATGCATGGACAGGAAGAAGAAAGAGGGTTTATTTTGGAGATGGGAGTGGAGAAGGGTGTAATAAAAGTAGCAGGAAGAGAGAAAAAGAAAAACAAAAGGCGGCCATTTTGGTGTTACCATGAAAATCATGCCCAAGAACGAGAAATAGTTCTAGATCAAAGACCGTGTTCTGGAACGTAACATCAGGGCCAGGCTGGGGGGGGCTGGGGCAGCCAGGATGAGCAGGAGTAAGGAAGAAAAAAACTCTTGCACTCATGGATATGTGAGACACAGCAGTACAAATTGGCAGAACAGGTAATTTATATACATATATATACACACATGCACACACACTACCATTCAAAAGTTTGGGGTGACAAGAAAACACATGAAATGAGTTTGAACAGGAAATATAGCTCAGGGAATAGGAAATATTCATTGACAAAGTTAGAAATAATCATTTGCAGCAATTAGAGCCTTGTAGACTCCAAACCTTTGAACAGTATTGTGTGTGTAAGTGTGTATACACACACACACACATACATATATTTTCTTTTTTATTAGGAAGAACTAGGATGTTCACTCGCACTGGGTATCATCAAACAACAGTGAACAATGTTCAGTTGATTATCCCAACTTTTGAGGATTTTCATGTTCCCCATACATGCAAAAAAACACTACTTCATTATGTAAAAGTACAGTGTGACTGCATGGAGCTAAATTTTGTGAAATTATTTTAAATCCATAAACCAGTTTGAAATCACAGTTCTTGCCTGACCAGGCCAGACCCCAACAGTAACTGTGTTCAATGTAATTAACTGAATAGAATGGCCTTATCTGCCACAGAAGGCATCTTTTCAAAGAAGCGACATGGGCCTAAAATAGCACCACTGGGACAGAGAACCGGGATCCCGCTGAGTGGAGCCAGGATGCTGTAACTCAGATCAGCCAAACCTCTGCAGGACTTCAGAACAATCAAAAAGCACTGAACACACTGCATGGAACAATTCATACAGTTTGAGGGTAAAAATGACAAAAGGATTATGACTGTTTGATGTATGGCTTCAAGATTCAAGATCCTTTATTTTCCATTTGTAAATCGGTACATAGGAATTCTTGCTTGCACCATCCAGTTGATTACATCTGACATATAACAGGATTAGACAGCACAAAATGACATAAAGGCACTCATAAAACATGAAAATAGGCATAAAACTAGGAGCTGCAGAGGTACATATATATGGCTGAAAGAGAAAATATGGCTAAAGTATAAATGAATAAATGTAGAATAAATTACTGAAATAAGAAACATAGCAAAGTGCAAAGTATTTTTCTGTCCAGTGAAGTACACTGCACATTTATGAAGTTGGAGCGCTTAAAGTACTTGTAGGATCTCTGAACTGAGGATTTAGGAACTAAACCCAGAGGGGAATCTTAGCTTGCCAAAAGGCAGAGATGAAGGGGACTAAGAATCTGTCTAGGAGATGCCTGATGCGTCCCACTTTACTGTACTGTATTTAAAGTGGAGTATTTCTTTGCAGAGTTTGCCGAAGTAATTTGTGGGATATGTTTAAGGCCTGGTGTTTTACGGCAAGGAAGATCTTTGGGGCTCTGTGAGGCCTCTTAAAAAAGTCACACTTGGAAGATGATTCAGTAACACCAGGTCCCTGAAGTCCACACTACATTCTGAGCCTCTCCTGTCTTAGATCCTCCCTGGTGATTGACCCCAGTAACGAGGCAAAATGTATTTCTGGTTGGTCCTACCATTTGATTGTTTTTTAGTGAAAGTCTGCATTTATTATGACTTCTGATTTTACTAGAGTAATGGAACAGCATGAGAGATCTTGAGATCCTGCTCATGGTTTTCTTGTCACACTACAGACTGTTCTGGGTTGTGTACTGAACACTGCCGTCTTTTAGAGAACTTCCGGACAGTCCTGCTGTGGAATGGAGTATCCAGCTCATCTCTTCCCTGGTCCTGAAGCAAGTTAAAGAAAGTTCCATCAACCTGGTGAGGCTAAAAGCTTATGTGAATGTGATCCGTTTTGATGCGCTCTCTTCCATGTCCAGACACATGCGTGACGATGTCAGCAGATGGCATGAAGGTATTAGATCAGGAAGATGGTAAATCAGCAAATCCCAGCAGTGTGAACTCTTTCAATAATTATACATCTGGGTAACAGTGACATTTTCATGTGCAAAGGGGTGTCTTATAAAACATGAAACAAGGATGCTTTCTAGAAGGAAACATTGGGTCCACAGCTAGTCTCCAGACTACCAGCTCTGGAGGGATATATTTAAAATTGCAAGGGATTCACACCCAAAAGTAACACTAAGATCACCACTAGAAGATTTCTTATGTCTTAAAAGGAAACTCCAACTGCATGTGACTTTTCTTTGTTTTTTATTGGATGTGTTCTGGTTTCCATTAATCCTTGGTGTGAACCGTGTACTAGAAAACAAAACATGAAAATATTAATTATATAGCCATTATTATTTAATTTAGATTGCCACTACAGTAAACATCAGGAAGAACTTGTGGATTTTTAAAATATGTTTTCTGTGGATTTCTCCTTTAAGTACAAGATGACCGATCCAACAAAACTCCAACAAAATTAATAAATAGAAATTGCATAATTACAGGGCTTCTTTGGACTTGGTGTCTTTCCATTTTCTGACTCTTAGTTTCAAAGCAAGTTGTTTTCCTTCAGTTTTCCATTTATATTTTAAAACTGGGGCCTTGGGGCTGCTTAGTTCAGCTAGTGGCTCAATAAGAAGCTGTTTTCACCTCTTTTATGGAGACTACAGCAGCCTATATCAGCCACTCTGTGGTTACTCTGAGTCTCCCTCACCATTGTGTGGCTCTGTCTATGAACAGACAAGACCTCCAGCACAATGTTCTGATAAAATGATGATGGCCTATGTTCAGAAAATGCTACTCTGTTATCAGGCCGACCATAACAGGAAAAAAAAATCCACATGGATATTTTAAATGTACAATGTATTTGTGCATCTTATATCTGTGTAAAACTTGCTGGATAGTATTATCTTGATGACAGACAATTATTTGCAAAGAGGCCTCATAGTCCACACACACCTAACCATAAAATGTCTGCTTAACAGCCTGTACACTGGTCTGTGCGTCCCGGTTTGCACATTCTTCACTCTGTTTATTCAGAGATCTTTATCAGCCTCCAACGAATCCTCCAACGAAATGTTCTTAGAACATGTTTCCAAAAAGCGACTGTTGTTGAAACCTTATATAGAACATGTCCTAATACACAAGCAAATTGCTGCTGTGGCAGACACTGTACTGAGGTCTTGTAAACAACATTTGGGAAGAAATACAGAAGCTCTTACAGCAAAAGTAGTACAAATGCTGGCCAGTAAGTTTGTTTTTATTGTACAAGATAACAGATTAGGTCTGTTTTCCGGGTCTGTTTTCCATTTCCACTCTATAATAACATGCAGAATTATGTATTCACATAAATGGCCTTTAGATGGTTGTTGAATAATTCTTTCCAAAATGAACATTTTTTGCAAAAACTCTAACATGTATATTATTTCATGTTGGGGTTTCATGGATTTCGGACAAATTTTGACCAACTGAAACCGGTTTGACTTCTCTTTCTTTGAAAAAGCCTTCTAACATTTTAGTGTTTTTTTTTGTTATTGGGCAAACCCACTTCAGTCATTTCCTGCCTTGTGGGATCAAGAATTACAACATAACAGAACATGTATTCCCTCCTGGATTACAATCAAAATGACCAATTAGTGTCCAGCTGTTGGCGATTAGTGCTTCTGTGCTAAGCCTTGTGCACCCTATGGACCTGTTAGACAGTCTATGATCCGCTCCCCTCCATGGCTCTGTGTACATTTATGTGCTGGCACCGCAAAAGTCTCTTGGATCCTCTCAGTCTCTATACATAAAAAAGAGAATTCTGGGAAATCTATGGATGCAAATGCAAACTCCTGCTTTATTTTGCAGATGTTCACTTGGACAAAAACAGGCACTTCTGCACGTGGGTCATTCCCACACACTTTCTGTGTGTTTTTTTCATCCCCTTGTCAATTAAGTTTCCCTTTAAGCAACCACCCCAGGGAGCTTTTTAATTTCCTGTTTACTTTGGGTACAGCTGACACTTCCGGAATATGCATTAACCCCCCCCCCAGCCCCAGTCTTAGATCCCCAAACCCAGAACCGCAATACAAAAAGTTTTCCTACTGGCATAGGGACTATGCCAATATGTTTAATTTTTTTTTTTCCTTGCAGGCAAGCAGAACATGTATTCCCTCTTGGATTACCCTTTTGTATAGCAAGTGGGAGCCGGCACAGCTCTGTCTTGCCTTTGTTTACTGGCTTTCACTTTTGCCCTGGTTTTAGTTCTGTGAGGGAAGCATAAAGCTGGCTAGGGACTGACTGCCAAGGTAGTGTTCCATGCCTTCACAGACCCCGCCTGCACAGCTCCGCCCCCTTGTATGTCATCCTTCACACCCTTGATGGGCTTTGGCTTTGACTGTGACCAGAGTTTACACCTTGCTTCTAACAAGCAGGCCCACTCTCTCTTTTTCCATAATATTACCATGGGCGGGGGGCGGGGGTTCCTCACCCCCATTGCCTTCAGGTTTTCATTCTTCCTTTCTGTCTTCCCCTTTTCCCTATTTCATCTACTATTCTCTATAAAGGATGTAATCATAACCATGTCAAGCACCTATAGCCGCTACATAAAAATACATCATAGTTGAATTTATATCTCGTCGTTTCCTGTTTCTTGTACCAATTATATTTTTCTGATTTACCTTTTTGATTGTCTCTTATCTGCTATGTCCTGGTATAATAGCAGTTGTATTGAAAATGGATGGATATTGCAGTGCCTTGTGAATGCATGAACAGAGCAAATATCAAATAATTATGCATGTGAGCATCCCCAGCTAAGATGCTGTATATTTACAGGTGCTGACTTTTGATGTCTGGGGAGTGAGCGGTCATGCCAACCACACTGCAATCTACAAGGCACTCAGGTAATATCACCATCCAGCCACACATCTATCCATGTGTCTGCTGGTGGGTATGTGGGCTGAAAAAATGTATTGTTGGGGAAATCCCCCCCCCCCAAAAGCTATCATGCCATCATGGCCAGAAATCCAGGGTGTCCCCTGCCTTGAGCCCTGTGCTTCCTGTAAGGTAACACTGTTATTAATAAAAATAATAATACATAACAGAAGAAGCAGCTTGAGATCCACACATTGTAACTGAGCTTCAGCAACCATACACATTCACCTGTACATTTAATACCATTGAATTAAAAGATGGCTGTACCTCCTAAGAGCAGAGATACAAACGCGGCAGTACGTGAAGCTTATATTAAACGCATTCAGAGTCCCAAAACCTGAACCCATAAACCATCCGGGCCGGCTTATTCACGAGTCACTAATTATATCGTGCGGTTGCGCTACTTCCAAAAATCCCAGCCCTATCTTTTACTTATTTTTATATATATTTGCACGTCATAGTCGTAAGTGCTGTCCAGCCCACATGCAAAGCAGCTCGCCGAGAGACCGCGGTAAATTTCGTTCTGGGGGAGAGGTGCATCCGCCCTTGCTTTGCGGTTGCATCAGGCATTTTTAAAGCAGAAATAGCGCGATTCCGGCGACAAAACTGAGCCATCCCATTACGCAAAAAGAATTAATGAATTAAGTAATAATGATTATCTTTGTGAAGTAGTTCCACCGTTTGATTTTAACTGCGGATTAAAAGTATGTCTGTGAAGTCTGTGAAAGGTTTACCGATTCGTACATAATGTTTTTTCCCAGTTAAGTGCTGTATTCATTGTTTCAATGCAGCTAGCTTTTGGATAATGGGGAACACAAATGAATTGACCAAAACGCAGAACAACTTTTGGTTTTGATGTCTGTTAGAGAGGTACAACATTTCCTCAACTGCAAATAATTATTTGATTTAAAAAAAACTCTGCAAATGGAAAAAAATAAATGGCTGTCACAATATTTACGGAGTGTCTCACAGCCTTGGTATGCAGCTGTGGACGAGCCACAACCATAATGCAGTCCGTCATGAGCTTCTCCTTTCTTGCCCCTGTGCTTTAAAACCAGCTGACGGGCTTTTTTTTTTTTTTACCCGTATCGCTTATATTGGTACCGAAATCGGGTCTGGTGCGCCGGACAGGACACTCCTTTTAATCTCCCTCCCGAAACCCACGGTAGCTTAAAAATGTTAACCTCTATCCCACATGGACGGTTGACAGGCAATCAGATAAAATATTCAGGTCAAATGCAAAGTTTAAATTGCGCAGATTGCCACGTTAACGTGTTATAATAAGCGCCGCTCTAATATAAATTAGATTTTTATTATTAGATTTTATAAACGAGATATAAACGTGTTTTTATTCTGCTGGGCAGGTGGTGCGTTGCCTTGGACGGGATGACTGGTCGCGATTTCTGTGGCTTTAGGGATGCCGTTCGATGTGGTTCATTCCTCTCTGCTTGTGTGTTGCAATAACAACTGCACGACCTTGCTATTTACATATTTCTTAATCCACATTTTAGGGAAAAACACTGTTCTTTTTTTGCAGGTATCTGGATTCAAGTGGAAGAATTCCTGATGGTAAGTAAATTTTTTTTTAACTTTGGGGAATTAAAAAACATATGTCAATAACCTGATTTTTCATAATCGAGTTCAGTTTTTCCCATTTTATATGTTACTTTAGAGATAATATGGCTTACATATGTGTAGTTCTATAATATGTGCACTTATTTGTAATACGGAGTAATAAATCCCCTATTTTATCAGTTAAGCTTTAAAAAAATGTTACCTCGGATTATTAGCCTTTAAATCAACTTCATAAAAAGGTAATTCTGCTGATCAACCATCTAAGCTAAAGCGCCATCTGCTGGTTGGATCTGAGTAATATGTTTCTGTTCACTACCACTGCATTTGCAGTAAAATGCATGCAACATGTTTGGATGGATGGATGGATGGTAGATAGAAAAAGGTAGTTTTGTTCCCTAAGGTACAAACAACATTATTGCATCCCTAATGGTACAAAAATGATCCTCAGAGTCCATTTCTGTACCTTAAATTAGACTAAAAGGTGCATTTACCAACAACTAGGGTACAACTGGCAGACCATCGAAACAAGTAATTATACCCTCAAAGGTACAAATTGGTACTTTTTTCCCTAACAGTGTATATAGTTGAATTTGGACACACACTTAATCAACTTATAGTTTATGTGAATTAAGTACGCATACTAATAAAGTTATAAAATGCTATTTTTAAGCACTCCCAGCTTTTTTTCACAGAAATATTACTAAAGGAAGACATAGATAAGATCTTACAGACATAGGCCAGTTCATTTAGGGTCAAACCGGCCAGCCCCCAGTAACCATCACAAAACATTCTGGCATATAAATACACACACCCTAACCCCAGGCTGCTGCGATGTGTGGGGTATGGGGAAAAAAAGATTTAGCAGTATAGGTAAATTACATTTTGTAAATATGATCATGTCTTGTTTTTTCCAGGATTTAATAGCTGCCCTTGTGTTTTGCAGTGGTATGCTGTTGCTTTTTATAGCTGAATTGGTCCCCCTTTCGGTTCTCATTGTGGTGTGATGGGACTCCTGTCTTTTCCCCAGGCTACCCTTGTACATTTGACGTCACCTTGAGGCACATTGGGCTCATTCACTGATAACAACAGCTGTTCGCATATCAGTTTTTTGCATGGAGCGAACTGCTGACACCCAGAAATTTTCCATAGATACAGCACTGACCCTTGGAGCAATATACACTACAGGACAGAGAGCACGGGTTCAGTTGGGGATAAAAGCCATAGTTTGTCTATCATTGGTTTTGTGTCATATGAATATATCTGTGGGTGGTGTGTTGCTTTGCAGGTTAGGACTCGTGATCGGAAGGTCACTGGTTTATATCCATTGGCTGGCAGGGTGGTGTCACTTTTGAACCCGTGAGCAAGGCCCTTAATCCCATTTGCCACTTGTGCGTCACTTTTTTCATTTTGCACTGTCCTGCAATATTTGCACAGTTTCTGCACACTACACGTTGCTAGGCTATTATGTGTTAGTCTTGTGTTAATTTATGTAGCACCTTGGTCCGAGAGAAACACTGTGTACTGTACTCAACTGTGTATGGTTAAAAATTACACTGAAGACCTACTTGACTTTGACTTTGGATAAATGCGTCAGCTAAAAAATGTGATCTTATGTATGTGTGTAGTATTTCTTCATAAAGATGACCGGCCGTCTGATCACATGTAGCAGATGTAGTAGACACCCTGGTATTTATTCAGTCATCTCTCTTCACTCCCCTGTGTAACAGGATGCTGCTTCCTCTCCCTGCAAAGTGTCAGCATTATCAGGAAGTACCTCTCCATCCTGGAACTGCCCATCAGCTGGATCCGTGCGTCAGACTACTCCACCGTTGCCGCTTTGAAAGAGTACAGGCGAGCCAGGGTAAGAGAGCTGCAGCATGAGCTCATGCGTATCAGCATTTGCAAGCTCAGTTCCTCTTTTACAGGTAATTGTTCAGTGGTTTAGAAAATGTGCTGCCCCCTGTTGGCCTGGTGGACTCTGGCAAGTGCACAACTATAAGCTGAAAATATACATTTTTCATATGGTTTATGTATGTTACTTATTCTTATGTATGATAACCTATGATTATGTATGATTGTGTATGATTACATATGTATCCATATAGAGGTTATCACAAGATATATTTGGATAGTTTTTGTGGAACAAAAGCTAAACAGCAGTCTTTAGATACAGCAGAAACTGAAGTGATCCTTCATTTATTTATAAATATATACTTTTATATTTTTTCTCCCTCTACAAATATATTGTATGATTCTGTAATGAGAGGGTGCTAGCAACATGCTCAGCTATCATTTTAGCAAGTCAGACACTGTGAAGTTGTATGCAGCTGCCATAGGGATTGCATTCACACATCATACCCTGGCAGCTGTTCCTTAATCAAACCAGAGACTGGTGCGCTAATACTCATTAGCTTAGCATGCTCCAGTGGACATCCAGCTGAGTGTGCATGACACCTCTCCTCTCTGCTCACTCCAGGCGGCCATGCTTCGTCACCGCAGCCAGTTGCTGTGGTTTCGCCACCTCTACCTGCTCTTCTCTCGGTACATGCTCATCAACACATTTCAAGTTATCGCAGCCAAGGATAAAGACCTGAAAAGCCAGTAGCTGTGGATCCTCAAACTTGGGAGCCCCTGCCCATGAGGTGTCTCTGTAACACATCCTGGTGTCGTGAAATCCCACAGTACTGTGCATGATTTGACGTGACTGCGTCACATGACAAGAGTGTGCATCATGATGTGACTGTGCCTCACAAAACAAAACTGTCACATGACACAACCGTGCCTCACATGACACGACGTTTAATGTGTATGATAAAGTAGGAAAAACAGCGAAATTACAAATGGGTCAAGTTATGAAAGTATTTTTTTGCAATAGATCTTTAAGGCTTTAAATTTCTAACTCTGGTTACTATTATTATAGTTACTTTTGAATATGGCTAAAGCAATGTGTAAGATTATTTAAGAGATTCATCAGAGACATAAATATAATGACTTGTCTATATATAAACGAGCCAAATCATATGACACCGTTACACCCCCATACAATTGCAATGCTATCTATGTACAAGCTGTAATTACACAGAGGTTCAATAACGCACTGGGGGGGGGCTTGGTTTGGGTAAAGGTTGATGAGGCTCACAGAATATGTGTCATTGTGAACATCATCAAACCTAAATTGGTATTAAGGTAATACCATAAATTACCAGAATATATGTGTGTGTGTGTGTGTGTGTGTGATCAGGATTTCTCCAATATGTTACAGTGTAATTGTGCTCTTATGGTTGACTTTTGCATCTCACATCATTCATGTAATATATTAACTAACAGAAGCTGCCTATTAAGTCAGGATCAGGCTTGTTCAGAGAATCAGATGCTGTGACATATCCTGCATAGAATAGAGAGCAATTACAGCTACACTGTGGGTCATCTTAGAGCCACTAGTCCACCCAAACAGCATATCTGAATCAGCACATGCTTGTATCCAAACCAACGTATATTTTTGGGAATGCAGGGTCAGACGATCCCTGGAGCACTTGTGATTAAGGGCCTTGCTCCGGGGCCCAATGGTGACATAACTGTGCCAACCCCCTTGAGCCACACCCCGCCCCAGTGATTGATGTGATCCGGAATAACAGAAGCAGCTCTCATGAATGCAGAGAGACACTCCAGAACTGAAGCAACATTGCCACAGTGCATACAAGGACAGCCGTTAACAATAAAAGACCCATTTGACTATTCAACTGATGAGCCTAAGATCCTTTGAAGAAGGTTCATTCAGGTGGAGGCTTGGACATGTTTCTGATGGTCTTATGATTCTGCATGCTCTCCTCCCATTTCACTCCACAAAAATTCTCCACGGTGATGCTGCGTACTGTGCCTATGTCCAGGCAATGGGGTGCCACACCTAGGAAAGTACAAACCTGTAAACCCCCCCCCTTGGCTACCACGCACAATTCTCTTAAGAAAGAGGCTTTGTAGCCCCTCAGACCAGCTGCCAGCAGCAGACGCACTAGGTAACCTGGTTCACCGCCTCGTCCTTCTTACCATATCCATCAGGATTGGATCGTGGGGTGTAAAAGCTCTGAACTCCACATGTTTTGCAGAAGGTGTGCTTCGCAGTGTGAGTATTAAAGGTGTAAGTGGTTAGATTTTCCAAGCCCTGTGTCATGATAGAAAAAGATCTCAGGATCAGTTTAGCAAACAAGGTGTATAAGTATTATCAGTCAGCATGTTCTCATACTCCTGGCATCAGACATGTCAGCAAAGATGTGACCATGAGGGGTAAAATGAACCGTCAAGACACTCACCTGTAGGAGAGTGAAATGAGAGCTTGGCACAATGAAATGGTGGTTTTGTTTCTTGGAGCAAATGCTGCAGCTGTTTGTGGAGGGAGCGGGAATCAGTAATTTTTATATACAATTTGTGAGTAAGAAATGTGCTTTAGTTATGAAATTGCACGTGCAAAGGTATTGCCCAGTCAGGGTCAATAGAGTACACCCATCCATCTATACATATAAACAAAGAAAAAAAATATATATATATAGTAATGTTTTTAATTGCTGTTTAAATAACCCCGTCATTGTATTTGTTATTGTATTAGCTTTGATACTTGAGTTTTCAATATTTACACTTAAATGTGACTTACTGCATTTTAAGTGTTTCATCTGGCATGCGACATGTAGGTGGTCAATCGTAATGAAATTAAGGCAGTACTCTGTCCGAGAATAAATGTGTGTTATGCTGGGTCACCGATAAAATTAGCTACGGAAGACGGACTACAACTCACTTGCAATTGAAGACGAGAAGATCCGGGGAAGTTAATACCTGGAAACGGACCGCACCGCAATGGCATCCACCGGTATGCATCACAAGACCGGAGGCACTGTTGAGTATCAATATACTGTTCATATGCAAAACATTTCGCTGCTGTCCCAGACTACGTTAATACGTGTAATTGCTCCTATTTCTATATATGGATTAGATTTGGTGTTTTGACAGCACAATTCGAAAAATCAAGATTCTAATTCTTTTTCTAATGTATTCGGCAGTACGGTACAGTTAGTTATTTTCTACGTACCTCTTTTCTTTTCCCTCCATTGCAACCTCCATCTTTTTTATTTAAACTTTTAAATGACTTTTTACCGGAGACCGCCCCCATATGCGTCATTTCCAGTCATATGGACGCTCCCTGCACGTGTAAATGATTCATACTAAGTTTCGAAATGTTAAGGAATGTTACTGATGGGAATGTTTCTAATGCCGATTTGGTTTGGGGATGAAGTCATGTGATTATTATGTCTTGTGGCAAATTTAGCGATTATTATTATTATTTGTCGACAAAGTCAGTATGTTGTTATTGTTGTACTTATTGGTGTTACACTTTAAATTACATATACCACTGGCTCTGACAGGGCACAGAGATACTTTATCCTTGTCTGGATATGCTTAGGTACGTCATCCATGCCTATTTGTATTTTTTTGTTTTATTATAGGCCCATACCTATACTCATGCTCGAACAACCTTCCCCATACTTGAGATTTGAAATCTCCGTATTTCACTGTTTAATTATGTTAGTCAATATTTAATATACTATAATACTGACAGTATTAGTCTTTTCACTGCTGGTTTCGTGATTCAATCTTATACTCAATGATCTCGTCAAACAAGATTATCCAGCACCTGACGTTTTCCATTACGCGGAAGCTTTTAGTTAAAATATTTACAGACATTCCTGTCAAGTATGTAAAACCAATCATAGTGTAAAATCCACTTTAATATATGCCTGGAACGATACACTATTACGGATTATTTTTGGACATAATTAAAAAACAATCACCTCTAGCATCATATGTACACCTAACTTGTTTCATTGTCTCAAATATAAAGGACAAATTAAGTTACTAAGCAATCTTCAAAATCTTGGTCTGCATTTTCACTAATATTAACATTTAACTTTCCCACAGTGTATCAATGTAACTACCTAAGTGTGCTGGGTCTTCAACAGCTTTTATTTCAATAGCAAAACCATCGGACACCATATGTTTCTGACTCACGTTACGTCTATCTGTCTGTGTGCAGCACATTTCTTTCCATATAAAGTGTTGCTGGACACTTATGTACTTCAAGAATAAGTTTCTGATTATAATATACTACACTATGTATTTGTGTCTGACTTGAAAAAGAAAAAAAAACATACGGGTTACGTGAATAGAAAGAGGAAATAAAACAAGATCAAAACGTCTTTTTTATCTGCTTGGAAACTCCAAAGACTGCTTTAAGTGCAGTATGAAAACTGAATAAGTAAGGAAATTGGGAATCGGTTAAGAAGCTGGTTTAACAAAAACACAAAATACTTCCTTGCAATGACATAGCAAATTCTTGGTATCTTCATGTTTTGCAGCGTAACTAGAAAACATATCCACCCGTTTCCCGAGTGATTCCCTAATCCTCCAATACAACATCCGACAAACAACCTAACGAACCAATCAACTACTGAGAGGTGGATACTTCTGAAATGAGTCCTTCTGGTACTTTCTGGACTATTCGGTTACGAGAAATGTACATATCACTCCGCAAGCATCATTTTATAAATTAGATAAAGGAGCAGTCATACTATTTCATGTAATAGTGCTATTTATATAATTACACTGTGTTTTTTTCTGAGAATTTCAAGATAAATTACATTTGATTCACGGATAAAACCTGGCACTCTTTTGTTAGCGGAAGGATACTATCACATGACGCCCTTACAGTCCCCTTGCATAAATACAGTAGACGGCGTTTGAAACACATTCTGAATCGTTTACTGAGAAAAGCCGTAGCGAGCGCAAGAGAAGGGAAGAAACTGAAGATTATTTTTCTCCGCCGGATTTTCAGCGTCATATTAAGTGGTATGTTTTTCTTTCTTAGATTTATGCTTACTATGTTTTTATTTTGTAACTACTGCTATCTTTGCGCATTCTTCAACGTAATTACACGCAATTGCCGAGCGATATAGTTATCAAAAATAATGTTATTTTCGACATTAGTTTGTTTATGCTATTTATTTTTACTTTGACATTAGGCGCCAATCATTTTTTTCCAGGAAAACCGTTTGTTGGTTTTAATTTTCCGGTTATGTACCTTGTTGGAAATGCTGACTCATTTTAGACTCTAGCTAGTTACGACACAAAATGGCGTTGGTGAGTTTGCTGGTCTAACTGGGTCATTCCTTAAAACTGGATCAGGCAGGTTTCTGAGAATGTGTTGGAGACATGGAATCCTTCTATGCCCTTATTTATTTATAATAATTCTTTTTATCGTTCATAGAATAAGTTCGCATTTGCTTTAAAGCTCAATGGTGTAGAACTCGATAATATTCCATTTAATTTTACATTCGTAAAAGTAGCAGTTCGTAACTTTCTGTAACGTCAGTGGATGTTTAATATTAAAGTTAGTTAATTCAGTTAGAGCCCCAGTACCAAGTACTAACTTGGCTAATCTTAAATTTCCGTGAATTATTGCTTAATTAATGCTTTGATATAAACAATTTTAATTTTATTAAATTATTCTGAAGGGAAAGTAAGGAAATATTCTTGCCAAAATCTGTGGAAATTCCAAGAACATTAACATGCTAATGTACTTGTTAATTTTTTTTAAATGCCCTTTAAATGATCTAGCTAACCCGTAGGAGAATTGGGCACAGAAGAATGAATATGGGCAGACAAGCACAGAATCTGAGTAGGCCTAATGGTTAGTCATAAGGCTGAAATTGGTGCTTGATTGCATCTGAAATGCTAGGTAATTTTCAAACATGTAAAGAAAAATCATGTAGATAATTGCTGTTTATTATTAGTCACCAAGAAGTGTACTTAATCTTTATCATACTGCTTTTTTCAGCTTAGTGGAAAATGCAGATCTTTGTGAAGACCCTGACGGGCAAGACCATCACCTTGGAGGTGGAGCCCAGTGACACCATTGAGAACGTGAAGGCCAAAATCCAGGACAAAGAAGGCATTCCCCCCGACCAGCAGAGGCTGATCTTTGCCGGCAAGCAGCTGGAAGATGGCCGCACGCTGTCCGACTACAACATCCAGAAGGAATCCACCCTGCACCTGGTGCTGCGTCTGAGGGGAGGCATGCAGATCTTTGTCAAGACCCTGACGGGCAAGACCATCACCTTGGAGGTGGAGCCCAGTGACACCATTGAGAACGTGAAGGCCAAAATCCA
>JAODLD010000113.1:15892732-15903454 GCA_026781065.1 Mormyrops boulengeri | reverse complement strand
GCAAGCAGCTGGAAGATGGCCGCACGCTGTCCGACTACAACATCCAGAAGGAATCCACCCTGCACCTGGTGCTGCGTTTGAGAGGGGGCCAGTAACCCTCTGCATTCCTGTTCTTTTTTTATTTGTATTTTTTCCCAGTCTGGGTTATGTATGTTGTACTGTTCAAATAAATAAATGACTAGAATCCAAAATGTCTATTTGTAATTTTATCATAAAATTAAAGGGACTGATTTCTTATTCTTCTATATTTATTTGGATATGTATATAAGCCAGATAATTACAAGTAATATGAGGTATGCAGGTCCAGCAGAACCATTTGGAGAGGGTTTACATCCTTTCCCTTGTACTGTCATATTCTTGGGTCCTCCTCCACTTGTTGTATTAGGTAACCATGTGATTAAATCTTCAGTTATTTAGTGGATTCTTGTTTTTTCTAACTTCATACAAGTCGTCATACACCCGACTCGGGTATAAATGCTGCTAAGCTTCC
Source organism: Mormyrops boulengeri (assembly GCA_026781065.1). NCBI lineage: Eukaryota > Metazoa > Chordata > Actinopteri > Osteoglossiformes > Mormyridae > Mormyrops > Mormyrops boulengeri. The sequence continues at coordinate 15,902,964 of JAODLD010000113.1, read as the reverse complement.
CGTGAGTCACCAGTACTTCACGAGAACAAATCAAAACACCATAAGCACTTGTTTTTACTAGACAACTGCAAAATACATGAACATCCAGTGTTGCCAAAAGATTGCTGAAGGGTAGCTTTTTCTATCACCAAACCACACATGGGAAACTTGTACAGCTATTATTAGTTTTTATTTATAGTTATTTTTATCTTGTTGGAGGGATAACTGTGGAATTCAATGTGTGACTGAAAAGGGTGGCATGCATGTTGGTACTGTTCTGTTAACAGCTCTGAAAATCAGCATAAAGGACTTCAGGTTGTTGTGAGCGCCTATAGCAGTGGTGTAAAAGTCAAAGAGGGGGCCAAAATTAAAAACTGGGATGAATCTTGATTACCAAATTTGGTCAATATTTATTGAAAAAGTCTTAAATTGAGTCAGATGTGTTATGATGAATTATTCATACAGAAATATGACCTTCTCCCAAAACATCTCATAATTAACAAACTAAGCTTATAGATTAAACAAATGAGAGATCACATTAAAAAGAAAAATAACAGTGGCATAAATTTTCATGTCTTCCTCTCCATATGAGCAGTTTTTTGCAGAGTCATTTCCAATGAAAATGTTTTATGTCAGGCAATCAAAAATGCATTATAGGGCGATTCTTTAGTTATGCTGTTTACAGTTAGTTTTTTTGTTCATGAACTACTGCTATTACAGTTAAAATTTATAGAGTGAAATTTGTCTTTCCATTTTTACTGTTATTCATCTTCACTAATATTGTAGTTGAAGCGGGTTAATGTCCCACATGATGTGCGCTAAATTTGTGGGAATCATTAAAATTATGCACAAATGTCAGGTCAGCACTGGAAAAATTACCTCACCTCAGGGTCAACCATGACACCCCCTGTCACTCTCCTGCACCCTGTCTTCTCTCACAAACATCCTAACTTTCTGGAAAGAATCACTACCACAAACACAACACACAAAAAATAGCGCTGTTTATGAATTAAATAATTCTGAGTTTTTGGTAACTGAGAAACTTACTTTATGGTGTCTTCCAAATATATGCCAGGTCCGTCCCTGTTTTTGACAGGCTTCTTATTTTTATGGTCTGACACTGCTTTTGGGAAACATGTCTCAGAGCAGAAGTTCAGACTAAACCATTTTAACAGAGGGTAGGGGTTTCCTTGGTGAAAACTGTCAGAAAAAAAACTAACAATATGTATCGTTTGTATTTTGTTTTTGTGTAAACCAAGAATTACATTTGATATTAATGAGGGGGATAGTACCCCCAACTCAACATTGAGGGAGAGCATACCCATCCCGTTCCCCCTAACTCTATATGGCTATGATGAGTATGTCAATCAAGAGGTGGGAGGGAGTTGGCTTGAAGGCCTTGATTGATGTGCCAATGTGCCAGCTATTGCAGTGCAATCTGGGATTTGTAGTGCCAGTGATGTGCGTGCTATATACTGGTGGGCCAGTTCTGATAGACATAAGATTGCACAGGACTGATACAATTGTACCCCAGGCCGGATGTGGCGCATCAGCCTTGAATTTGACACGCCCAGTCTATGGAGTCAATGAAGAGAAACAAGGACCAGATGCGCTGAAAATAATGTTTGCTTGTCTCTGGGGTGCTGGCAATCTTACTATAGTAGTTAGGTAGTCTGGGCTAAATGAAGTGAATATATAGTCCATTTAACCTGGGGTACTCTGAACTAAAAGAAGAACTGGGGTTTGTATCACAAAGCTGGATTTCATGCTTAGTCACTTAACTTTATCTTTATTCACTTACATTTAGACCAGACAACCTTAAATACAAGAAGTTATCCAACTAAGCAAGAAATCCTGCTTTTGCCCCTGGTTATTTTCCTTTTTTTTGGGTCATGATTGTCAGAGTTATAGACCAATAAAGAGCTGAGACCCTCCTCCTTAGTTCTGGGCAAACAGTGCGATGTTTGTAATCCCCAAGCAGCTTCCCTGAGGGCAAAATATCAGCATAAGCCATTCGCAGAATAGGACTATTCCAACAGTAATGCTTGTATCTCGAAAAAAGGGAATATTACTGAAAGAAAATGTATTCTGGACACTCTACAGAATCCAACAATCCCCAGTTGGGTAGGTCCTAAATATTACCCAGTAATCCCTCCAGCACCGTGGAACTAAATTGCTAAACAGGTTAGAATTTCCACTCTAGGTATGTTTTTAAGGGTTTCAGAGTCTAAAACCAAACAAAAGTTGAATACACATAATAAAAGTTAGCAGTTGTCATTAAGTTCTGCAAAAAAATTTTTGTGGTTTATCGGTTTAGCGTTATCAAATTAAACACTGCAGTTAGTAGATTAGTGGTTATCAAAGCTAACTTTTTGGTTAGCTGTGGCCACCATAGGACAAAATCAACATTTGAGACAATAATACAGGGTGTCTATAAAGTCTCTTTACAATTTCAAAAATGTATTACAAAGGCAATTGATGAGACATCTTTATCAGGTTTGTTCTATGTACTCAGTGGTTATCAGTGTTTTTAATCACATTGTATTTGTGTATTTCAGGTGCCCTGTTGATGAATGAGGTACTGTTAAATGAACCCCGTACAAAATGGCTAGTCCTCAAGAGAAGGCACAGTGTGTATCATGATTTATTGAAACAAAATCTTCCATGGGGTTATGGTAAAGATGTGGCGTATCAAGCAAAGGTACAGGACATCACTACTCTAAAACAGAGGAGTACAGAGGCGTAGAGCGATGTTGGGATCCCAGGCAGGGGTTGGGTGATCGGCATCGGTACAGAGGGGAACAGGCAGAAACTCGGAATCTAGGAAGCGTAGCATACGTCAGAGCACCAATAATCAGACACAGGAGAAAACGCTCGAACCCAGGACACACCATGAAGATCTCGCACAGATCAGAAAACCGAGTTGCCAGATATAGTGCACCGAAACAAGGGGAAACTAGGAACAGCTGGGAGAGGAGTATCCGAGACCGGAGCAACCGGTAAAACTAGAAAAACTGGAGGACAGGACACAAAGCCTCGAGGGAAGTCCTATCGGTCACCGGGGGCCGTGGCTGAGATGGTGATGGGGATTCTCCAGCGTGATCCATGACAGACTAACTACCAGAAAAGACAAGGAAACAAGGTCCAGGAACAGGGCAACATAGGGAGCAAGAACAGACAAGGGCCCATGGCACAAACTCATAATACAGCACAGGGTAACATCTAATGTTGTGACACAATGACCAACTAAGAAATTGACTTAGGGAAGTAACATAAATACACAAACGGAACTGGGGAATGAAGCAGGAGAAGTGAGACATGAAACAATTTACCAATTAGGGAGGGTGCAGGAGCATGAGCAATCAGGTAATCAGAATAATCAGGATGAACAGGTGGGTCAAATAAACTTAATCAAGGAACCCAGAGGCCAACAGGGAAACTAAGAAACAAAAGAATAAATCAGACAAGTAATACAAAATCACAAACACAGTCATCAAGCAAAACCCAAAACAGAACGCAAACCAAAAACTAGGAACAAGACCTACTGCCCTGATCCAGCTATAGTATTTCCGTTATTGTTGATTCTGTAATATACAGTAAAAAAAAACTGGGGTTTTCACCCCACAAATTTGTGGTAGATCTGTTGTCTAGGTATTTTGTAGGGTTGCAATTTTGGTGTAATGTTCAATTATTGTTTTTGGATATTCAGTAAATAGCCACATTTTGAAGTGTGTGTTAATGATGTGAATAACGGCTCTTTGAAGGAAGCTGCATAGTATGACAGGTGTCTTCCTTTCTGAGAACCACTCATTGTTCTTTTTTCTTAGGGGGGCAGGCTTACTAGGCTTATTTGAGAAATAATCTCTAGGACAAAAACAGTTGCATTCCAGCGCGACGTGCTAATACCCCTAGTGATGGGGTAAGATCTGGATCAGATTCAGACATCCCACAAATACAATTTCATTTTGCATGTCTGGACTAGGTTTAGCAGCACTAAATTACTTGTATTGCCAGACCTATTGTCAATGATCACCATTGTAAATATAATACAAGGTGACACCATATCCCTCTGCATTGTCAGTAAATGAATTACTTGTTACCCACTGTTTCCTGTTTGATCTAGTCAGTCCTGTGTCCACGTTCAAGTCTGTTTCCCCAGATCTGTCATTGTAGTTTTGTTGCGTTGTCTGCCCTGTAGTCCCAATCTGTTTGTCCTCCTGAATAAACCCCTGATTAGTCCTGATTCCTCGTCTCCCTGTGTCTGCTTCTGTTGCCCCCCTGAATAAAGGGGAGAGGAAAAAAACGAAAAATCACCAGCGATGTTTCCTCTTCAAAGACTTTTACCGAATGAGGAACGTGCTCGTGATCTCCCCCTAATGTATCAATCAGGCACAACAACCGTTCCAACACAATTCTGATGAGGAACATGCTCGTGATCTCCCCCTAATGTATCAATCAGGCAATGTACTAAATAACTAAAACTTTGTAATAGATATAAAAAAAACAATTCTGCTTCTATTTTCAACATTTTAACATGTACCTTTTTCTAAATATTCAGTCCAACAATAAATATTTTCTAAATATTCAGTCCAAAATACTAATTTTTAAAGGCCGCAAAGGACTCCCCCTGGAGGAGGACTCCTCCGCTGTCGCCCCAGAAGGGTCGACTACGGCCAGACTCCCATCTCTCAGTGTCCTGAAAGGGGAGAGGACACAGGCGTAGAGATCGGGGCTCGCCTGCGGTTCCCCGGGCTCCTGCTCAGCTGCCGCCTGTGGGCCCCCCTCCGAGGGCTCGTCGACCGTCTTCGGTCTCGCCTCCGCTGCCTTGTCGGCCGCCTGCGCGGCTCCCGACGTCACCTTCTCAGCCCTTGGTGTGTGTGTGAGTTTGGTGGGTGTTGGGGATTGAATTGGTCCCAGCCAGTGTTGAAACCAAATCTATGCTCTTGATGGGTAGGAGATGAGATTAGCTGTTTCCAGAAGAGAAAGTCCTTTGTTGAAGGTTGTGAGAAAATCTGCATATAGAAAGTAAGACGTTTTGCTTTTTACTTTCACTTGTGTCATCAGTAGAGTGGCAATAAAAATTCTGTTCTGTTCCGTTACTACCACTTACTACTTTCCTGTTACACAACTGACAAAAATGTGTTACTTTTCAACAATTACAATTACTAATTATCTACAGAACATAACGCTATAAATACACAAGCAAATAAATTCAAAGAGATGTTTTGCAAAGTGCTTCAAGCTGAGATAATATTAGGTCTGAAATACATGAGTAACTAACATGTATTTCGATAAACAGTAAATCCAGTTACGGTCACAGAAAGCTCAGAGCCTGGCCCAGGTTGCACCTTGGATGGGATGCCAGTACAATTTAGAGACACAAATAATCACCCCTAATGAATTAAACCTCTTGTATGAAGCCAACACAAACACAGATATCTAAGTAGAAACATTTAATGTGTTTATTTTCTCTTTAATTCTCCTTGTACTGTTAGCCTACCCATAATCAGTGCAGGAATGTAACAATGCCAGAGTGCTACCCTCAAAGCGACCAGCCCAGCGACAGCATGGTGTCAAATTTTTAATTGCTGCGTTTACCTCCCCCATGACCCTCTACTCAAGCGTTTGGAAGATGGTAGGATGCTATTTTTTTACAGGTGACCTTAAACTTGTTTTGACTGGGATTGAAGTCATAATATAACATTTTCACATGCATCATTTTGTGCCCATGGCAGGAGGCAGAGGCAAGGGAACAGTACGGACAAGATGCCAGCCAATCACACGGCTGAAATATTAAATAAATGACTTTCCATCATTCGTCTTCTGACGGGATCTTGGGCTTGGAACAAGGCTGTTTATGGCAGATTTTACAATATTATCTGGAGTCATGAACACTTTTGTTAGGAACAGTATGTTTGTAAAGTTGACCTGTTTAATATGACTCGCTTTGAATTTACAATGACACCTAGCTGTGTATTGATGTTGGACGGAAGATAGACACAAACATGTTAGAATTACACACAGGAGGACGCACACCGTGTGTGGGGATGTTAATGGAAATATTACTCTGCGCGAAGTCAAAGGCAGTTGTTGACATAGACGCAGGGCACCTAGCGCAGTGTCGGGTAACTTGTGGGCTATTTTTATACTCCCTTTTCATTATAGTTGGCAGATACTTTAACACCACGTCGCGCTTTAACATGTAGCAACAGAACTAAGTGTAGCATCTGTTGACGATCATGTTAAAATATATTGATACAAAGTGTTTATTTAATGTTTGTTAGTAAACCGCACTCAGATTGGCCTGTCACAGTAGGACCTAAGAAGTGTAAACGATACTAAAAGAAGGAAAGGAGGGTTAACGGCTGCTCTCCTATAGCCGGGGCGTTTCTCGTAACCTGTCTACCTTCACAGAAGATCATGGCTAGAGGAGGCTGCGACAGTGTCTTCCTGTCTGTGTTTGACTACAAAACGGAGAAGTATGTCATCGCCAATAATAAAAAAGTCGGCGTGTTGTTTCGCTTATTCCAGCTGGGAGTGTTTGTATATATAATCGGGTAAGATAAACAATTTCGTGTTTTTCATACTCCATAGTCTATAGTCTATTGTTGTATAGCGTATATTGTATTGTCACAGCCTCCCTGATGTGCTCTCCCTCCTAAAAGTATTTTTGTTATATGTTACTTTTTTAGGTATATGTAAATGTACTATATCTAGAGATATATGTACAGGTATTATTTATCACCCCCCCCCCATTTATCCTTACTGTCGATGTGCCTGAGTGTGCTGTTGTCCTGATGTGTTGTACGTTGCACCTCTGGTCCCTGGAGGACGTCTCACTGTGTGCTTTAATGTATATTAATGTATATGGTTAAGATGATAATAAAGCTCTACTATTACTAATTTTTGCATGCCTCGCAGTGTTCACAGACTCTTGTATATGAGGCTGCTTGTTATCGTGTTTTGGGACTTTTTAGACTGCTTGGCATGGACAGCTTTCTTGGTGCAGTCTTTAGATAGCCCATCTGTAATTCATCCCGATTTAGTTTTACAAACCACTGCTAAATGTGATCACATTAAATGCTTTAATTATTATGTATCTTAGATACTGTGAATACATTGCAAATAAAGAGAAATACTTATAAACAATCAGGTTAAATGTAGATTAAATCTAAAATTTTGTTGGCATAGTATGAACTGTTTTGGTAGAATTTTGTTTCTGTGTGATGGTACCGTTCTCAGGATTCTGTGACATGTATCCGGTTGTATTAGTTTTCTTTGTTACTTCTAAGTTTGTTTCATTATTAAAAAAACAGCTCACACATTCCATTAGGACAGATCTGCAACATAAATTATTGATGCATTGCTGGGAGGCTGTGTAGTCATACCCTATAATATAGACCTAATATTTATAGAAGTACTTTTTAAAAATTCCAATAGTTTTCTCTTGATCCCATCTTGATCTCCAAAAGACACATGCAGGTGAGAGCAAGCTTGGGGTCACAGCAAAGGGGCAGCCACCTTGAGGCACCTGGGGAGCTGGGGGTTAAGGGCCGTGCTCAAGGGCCCACAGACACGTTACTGTCCTGCTGATCTTAAAATATTTTTGTACAGTACTGAATATTGGAAGCCTTTTAAATTCAAATTATAAAATGTCTATCTTGGTGTTATTTCCTGTTGTGTAAAGTCTAAGGCAAAGTGGTAATTCATATGCGCTTTTTGTTAGCTGGGTTTTCCTGATAAAGAAAGGCTATCAGGAAAGAGAGGAGTCAATCCAGAGCAGTGTGATTACCAAGCTCAAGGGGATAAATTTCATCAGTACATCAGAGAATACATCCCACATGTGGGGGCCTGAAGATTACGTCATTCCTGCACAGGTGAGTAACCTAGCGTCAGGAGCAATAGGGTGCATGATAGATGGTGTACTTTTAAAACACATCCTGCATTAGAAAAAGCAGACTTTCCATTATACTTTGCATGCCCAATTGTATCTAGCCTCAGTTATTGAATTCTATGTTAAACATCTATGATGAAATGAACATCATTGCATTTAAATAATTCAGACTGAATGTTGAGAATGAGATATTTTATTTGGGTCTGGCATAATAAAACATTGCATGAACCATGAGTTATGACATTAATATTGAGACTTATTGAGTCACTCCCACCATCATTACGATGGATAAATGATCTGTTTCTTTACATAATTGATTTTTGTCAGCATAAACAGACCATTCTCCCTTTTTTCCCTAATTTGCCATTGCTTCGTGCACATAGAATCATCAGCTGAAGATCAATTGTAACAAGTACACTACTTCAGCCTTCCTTATTGCAATGTTGTATTACTTGATGTATGAGTAATCTTACAGGATTGTAGAAGAACATATCTAATTATGTCTTTTGTTTTTGTCCACCCCTTCAAAATCACTGCTACAATTACATGGATTCAATTTAGCAAAAGCCTTTCTGTAATTTCCAGGATGATGTGACTTGCTTCATAAGGCTTTTATGAGTAAGAGCAGTGTTTCCCAATCCAGTCTTCGAGTACCAACAGTCGTGGGAGCTCAGAGGGAGCAAAAACGTGGATTGACTGTGGGTCTCCGAGGACCGGATTGGGAAACACTGAGTTAGACGGACAACTGTCCATTGCCTAAGAGATGTGAATGGAGTGCAATATACAAACACTTAGATTTGTGTTACAGGGCGAAGGGGTTTTCTTTATTGTTACAAATTTCATCGAGACGCCCAATCAGAGGCTGGGGTACTGTGCAGAGGTAAGAGCAGGGATCAGTGCTGCATGAATGAAACTGAAAGGTAGAGAGCGATTCTAGTGACACCAGGAGCTGTTATTGTATCATTTGTCACATAGAGAAGAAGGTGGCAGGTGTCCTGTGTGTGTCACCGTCCCTTTTTCACTGATTTGGCAGACAATATGACCGAAACATCCAGAAAATTTGCTCATTTGTCAGTCTAACATTACATGAATAACGTTCCTGCCACATTGCAGTTGACAATGGGTAGTACTCAGCTAACTGCCACCAAATGGAAAATTGTACTTTACTTTCAGTTCGTAAAGTTCAACTGCTTTTTTGTTTTAAAGATGTGCAGGAATGCATTTATTAATCAGCTAAGGAAATGTATTAACTCTGGGTTATTATTATTATTATTTTAATGATGATGATAATAATAATTATTATTATTATTTAAAAAATAATAATATTGTGTCTGCTTTGATAGGTAATTATTCAGCCTTTATGTGGTATTTTTTAATGAGGCCAATATTAAGATCAGTGTGGCATACCCACCAACTAATGGAGTTCAACTTGGATCCATAGTGAAGAATTTAAGGGCAGAGTTCGGACCGTTTAACCCAGGGGGCTGTTGGCTGGAAGGTCTTCAGCTCAAGACATTTGATTTTTTTTTTAGCCAAAAGATAAACTGTACTTTCAGACCTCTGGTTTAACCCCAACATATATATAGATAATGTATATAGTAACCGTAAGACATGCAGATGTCATACCAAACATCTCATTGTAAACGGTTTGATGCTGTCTTGCAGAGCACAAAGGTTTTAGATGCTTTGTGTGAGGATGATGGCGACTGTATAGAGAAGGCTGCGGTGAGAGCGAGTCACGGTATGAGGCGGGCCACAGCCTGGACTGCATGTGGCATTCATAAATATGTAGTACACTACAGCTTTAGTCTCTGCAATAAATACTGATAAATAAAAATAAATATTACTGTTTTTAAATAAATAACACAAGTACCCTCAAAGTTGTCTTAAGGGTCCTGTTGCTTAAAGTTGGGAATATGAGGTTTTGTTTGCTGCGGCTATCACATTCTAGCAGGATGTCGTTCGCTGGGATGTACATGAGCTTGAGTTTGTACGTATTTGTGTCTGTTGCAGGGATAATGAGCGGCCGGTGCCTGAACTCTACAGGCACCTGTGAGATTTACAGCTGGTGTCCAGTCGAGGCCAACCATAAATTAATGTGAAGTCACCTGCTCTTTTTCTGTTATAATTTAAAACTAATTAATTTTAAAATGTTGTAGTTGAGATTGGATATCTTGTACGGAAGCCCTGAAGGGCAAAACACGCCAGCAAATTCGAAAACACGCCAGCAAAAGCAAAAACACACCAGCAAATTCTGAAAACGGAAAGGGTATGTACCAACTGAAAGGGAAAATGTAAGCTCCGTGAAGTTGCCCCCCCTACAATCAGCACAAATAAAAATTCCATCGTATTTGCTTAG
>JAODLD010000113.1:15863654-15883121 GCA_026781065.1 Mormyrops boulengeri | reverse complement strand
CTCCTCATACGACATTCCTCTAAGACCAGGAATCATTCGCGTAGCCCTACGTTGCACCCTTTCCAAGGCAGCAATGTTACGAGAGGCGTAAAGAGAATTTCCCCACAAGGATCAATAAAGTATTATTATTATTAAAATATCAGGTGAAAACGAATCCTAACTAAAACAGCATTTGATAAAATGTGTTGTGTTTTGGTTGCTACTAAAACAAAACAAAATGAAAGCAGTATGTGTTGCAAATCCATTAATATTACATATCCAAGTAACTCCACCCTTGCTGGTATTGTTAATACCTTTAGCCTGTTTAACATTTGTCTTAGAAGGAAGATGTAGAATTAAAGGAAATATCACACATATATTTTAATCAGGAAAAATGACATTTCATCGTCAGACAAACAGCACACACCTTCACACAAAACAGAAAAAAACTATTTTGAGATACTGATTTCAGCAAAGAACTTTATCTCTGAAAATTTTAGTATTTCAACCGTGCAGTGTGTAGACAACTGTGAAATCTACAAATTATTACTGACATCCCTTATTAACAAGAACTTAGGTTGCAGGCCACCGCAGCAGTATTAAGACCCTTTAATCCACTAACGTGTTATGTGGATACACCACGGTAAAAAAAAAAAAAAAAAAAACACGAAAACTGAGGACTTAGGGAACATATAATCGCTGGTCTGGGGATTTGTCGTCAATTATCGTTATGGATAGTTTTAAATATATGGGTAAAAGTTCTGTAGTTCAATGCAAAATGAAAAACGCTGGAAGTGTTCTGTTGGAGGCTACCTGTAACTAGTAAAACATCTGATGCACTAACACCCTACAAGTGGTACACTGAAGCGGAGTCCTGCAGTTTTAACGAGGGGCTGTGATACATCATGACTCGGTCAGTATACATGCACCATGCCGTACAGAAAGGTCCAGAACAACACGTAGGTGAAGAGACCCCCGACCAAGCCCCCCGTGAACAGCAGCCGTCGGGACTTGAAGCACTTATTCCACCGGCGACCGGCCTTCAGTATGAGCAGCAGGGAGAGCAGAAACGAGGCGAGAAAGTAGAAGACGAAGCCGTAGAGGCCGGTGAGGCCCAGAATCCCGGCGGTGGCTCCAGACAGGGCGGACACTGACGTCCTGCAGTAGTCCAGCACCGCTGCGTTACCTCGCACGGCCACCTCGCTGATGAACTGCGGGCCCTCTCTTTTGGCTGCTAGCCCCGTCATGTCTTCCACTATAATGTCTGGGGACGGCTCTACACGAAAAAGCGAAACATTTATAAAACACTGACATCGAAACGTAAACCCTCCCAAAGCGTAAATAAACACGTGATCTGCATAAACGGATGATGCTGAGGTACGTGTTAGCTGGACGGCTAACGCCTTACCGTCTGAATAGGCCAAATGACTACAAGAAGCTCCTTTATTTTTACCAATCAATCACACCCACATTGTTCGCATGAAGGAGTCAGTATCCTTTGGGTCGCCGAAAGCGTCCAAGCGACACACAGTCTGCTCACCGCTAGATGATTAAAAAAAACCCTACAGCCCGGCCACGTTAAAACTGCAGCCCCCGTCACACGGATTCAGACGTTGCTCTTTTTGCGGTGCATTGTGGGAACAAAAAAAAATCAGACACCTTTCATAAAACATATATTATTTTAAACTTTGACACTCCAGATATGTACAATATATTTCACAATTCTCTTTAAAATCCATTAATATGAGTATAGATAGTTATTTACGGGACGCACATGATTGTCAACTTTGACCCTTAAAATACGGTAACACGGAAGGGCAAAATAGATATTTACATAAAAGCGAATTAACTATGAAAAGGGATACGGGTCGCACACAGGGATGATTATAGGTTTAATAAAGCTAGTGATCAAGAATACGAAACATAATTATAATACATGCAGACGGGCTGGCAAAGCATTGTTCATCGAGCTGATAACGAAATGATTAGTCAGCTATCTAGGTCGCCGTGTTTGTTGCTTCCTCTCTTCCTCTTGGACATTGTTGTAATTTCCCGTATAACCGGTGTAGATTTATCAGTTAAATGCAGAAAGGCGTTTGCCATAATAATTGCATAATAATTGCATAATTGCATTTTGTGCTGTATAATCTGTGGATGCTAGAACATCATGGCATCGTCTCCTACACCTACTAAGTATATCCTCGGTATGGACATGGGGACAACTTCAGTCAAGGTGGTGCTGCTCGATAGTCACTTAAGGAAAGTGACAGACGCATGCAGCCTGCCCACGACCGCTGACAGCAGCAACCGTGACGGAAATGTATGCCATTAATAAACTATTTCTGTTTAAATGGCTGAAATGATAAATATAATTTATCGTCAATACATGCTTTGATATTAACTTCTAAGAACTGACGGAAAGATCATTTACTGGGGATTGTTTTAGAAAGAAAAAAAATAATGTTTTGTCAACTGTCCTCGCAGGTCATGGAACAGGATCCTGAGAAAATCATACATACTCTAAATCAGTGCATGGCTTCATTGCCCAGAGACAAACTCCGAAATGTCATCAGAATTGGGGTATCTGGACAAATGCATGGGGTCATGTTTTGGAAGACAAAAACAGGTAGAAACCTTTAAATATATCAGATCAGTAATAAGTCCCTGGATTTCATGTTTGCCTGCTTGCAGTCTAATTATGAAAAATTTAAATAGTTGCATAAATTAGGGTGACTAGATAATCCATGTAAGGGACGACACTTTGAGCTACTTCAGGTTTTACAAACTACTTTAAAACTGAAAGGCTTCTGTACTCGGCTAAATAGTTCAGTTCTTGTGCTTTGACTGGTTTGTTTCCTTGATTGAAAGACTCATTTTGCTGTTTCATATTAACATTAATGATATATGCATGATTATAAGAAATAGTAGTTCCTGTAGTAAGTAGTAAGTCCTGTTCAAGTTCAAAGTGTCCTCCCAGACATGGATTATCTGGTCACCCTGGATGAATAAAACGGCATCAACCAAGTGTAACATTTTGAATAGCTGCAGTACTGCAGACCTGGGACCGCAGGGAGACACCAGGAGGGACTTTATGTGAACCATTAAAAAAATATAATTAATAATATGCCCATCCTTTTCAGTTCAGTAACATACCACATTTCACTGTCTCCCTCCTAACTTGCTTCCATGTAGATCAATCATGTTACAGTGTATTATTGGCCTTGCAGCCATTTGTATGTTAACTTTCTACAGTTTGCTGATTAATGCCAATTCATTTGATGAAGTTCTTATTTCCCACCGTTAGTGATTCATTCAGATGAATCTTAATATATTGGTAAATTATTAAATCTTGAAAGATACAAAATATTAATTTCGTTCTATAACAATGGGGCCTCAATGTCAACTTTAAGTAATTCCGCAGCATTAGTTTGAGTGAATGTTATCAGTGTTGCCCCCTGGGTTCTAGGTACTCATTTCTACATTAGCAAACTGAAAAGTAATTTTAACAAATTCGTGATGTTTCCAAATTAAAATCTTTCATCTATATATTTATGTTGGTAATGGATTTAGAGGTTTTATTTACTTGTTCTCAGGATCACCTTCCATTTTGTTCTTCTACTGTAATGTCCCATTAAATAATAATAGTCCATCCCTTTGAGAAAGGATCCTCCAGGAAATGACATCATTTATGGAGGGAAAATGGCATCAGTCAATATAAGCAATTAGGTTCATGAATTTTATGATGTTTCGTGGTTTTAGTTTGTCTTGCTCAGCACACTCTACCCTGTCAGATAAAATTATATATATAAAAAAAAAAAGAATTGAAGACTATCAAGATTATCATTGTCCTTAGAGTTGGGCACTCTTGGCCCTTCACTGAGCAATGGCTATCTTAAAATGTCCATTTTGATTCTGTTGTAACCTGATTAAATGTCAGGTTAACATGGCGCAACAACTTACAACTAACATTGAAGTCCATTTATTTGTGATTTCGTGATAAATAAAACTAGTATAATTTCCACTTTTAAAAATGTAATAACTTAAGAATGACCATTCAGTAAGAGTGGGGCATTTCATCCTAGTCATCTAGCATCTGTCTGTGGGTAATATGTTGTCATTAACAATAGCATTTTTAGCTAAACTGTGCCCTATAGAGAGGGAAATGTGTATGTGCCAGCAGTGCAAACCTATCTTCTGCTGTTGTCTCCAATGCTATCAGCATGCTGTTGGGACCATGGAAAAGATGGTCACATGTTCAGGACCAAAGATGTGAGTCAGCTGATTACTTGGCAGGATGGTCGGTGTAGCAGTGACTTCCTGTCCTCACTTCCGAAGCCAGACTCTCACCTTAGTGTGGCCACAGGCTTTGGGTGCGCTACCATCTTCTGGTATCTCCAAAACAGGTTTGGAACTGCTATGTTTACACATAAACAAATATGTTACAGAAGACAATATTATTATATGGGTTGTTCATCTTACAGTAGTTTAACATAGGTCTTTTTGCCATTTTAATGTCTGTGAAATATAGGCATTTTTCTATTATGGATTTGGGCTATTTTAATTCTGATATTTTTGTTGCTTCTGTATTTGCATTGCAGGCTGGAGTTTTTGGCCGAATTCACTTCAGCAGGAACCATCCATGATTATGTGGTAACTATGCTGTGTGGCTTGGACAGATGCTTGATGTCCACCCAAAACGCTGCTAGCTGGGGATACTTCAACACCAGCACTAACCAGTGGAACTTGGACATGTAACTCGAGCATGTGATTTCTTGTATGAGTGTTTGACCTTTGTGTTTGACGTGTAGACATGTGTTTGTCGAAGCGCCTTGAGGAAACCTTTAACTGTTTTCACAGGGATTTCCCTAATTTGTCTCGCCATTTGCATGTTGTGCATGGTTCTTTTGTTGCATTCAGAGTAGCATGCTGAACCTAGGTGTGTGTGTGTGTGTGTGTTTGTGTGTATCAAAGGCAAAATATATTTTATTGCGAACATCAGGTATACGATGCATGGAGTCATGCACTGAGGAGAAATATTCTTGTTACACACATATAGAGAGACTTTATAAGAGACTTTTTATTGCCTATGTCTTAATGTCCATATATATATATATATATATATATACATACACACACACACACACACACACACACACACACACACACACACTCACATACACACACATACAGAGTGAGAGACAGAAAGAGAGAGAGAGATATAACCATAATATGCACATGGTATTTTAAGACATGAACATTAAGACACAGGCAATAAAAAGTCTGTGTGTGTTTGTGTGTGGTCTAGTCTGAGCAGCGCTGGCTTCCCCATGGAGTTACTTCCAGAGCCTGTGGCCCCTGGATCCCGTGCAGGATTTACCTGCTCCATATGGCACGAGATTCCTGTAGGAACCCCCGTCGGGGTGGCCCTGGGAGATTTCCAGTGTGCTGTTTACTCCTGCATGGTGGACAGGACAGATGCAGGTGAAGGTTCCAAAAGCTGCGGACCCCTCGCTGGCCCTTTCTTGATTGTTATTGGAACCTTACTTATGCCTGTCTCTCCCCCCCACCCCCAGTCCTGAATATTAGCACTTCAGCGCAGCTAAGCTTTGCTATGCCAGCAGAATTCCTGCCCCCGCGTGTTCCCGATCCCAGCTCTCCGGTCTCCTACTTCCCTTATTTTGATGGTGTTTTCCTGGCGGTAGCAGCATCCCTCAATGGAGGAAATGCAGTGGCTACCTTCGTGGATATGCTAACGGCATGGATGAAAGAACTTGGTGAGGGAATGTGAAATCCTTTCAGGGTAGATGCAGCTCCTGTAAACCACAGTGCAAGTGTTTTTTGTCACATGCACAAACATACACTTCATGTGTGCAATGAGATGCTTCTCCCTGTCCTGCTGTGTGCTCTAAAGGAAATATGTGATACAAAGAAGAATAATATACAAAGAAAATAAGATTAAAATAACAATACACATAAAATAAAAAACAATATGGACAATAGAAATATAAACCACTGATATCTGTAACTGTACTTTCTATATTTATATGAAACAATTTATAGTATGATGATGTATGATGAGCAGTGAGGTGTCATGTACAATGTGTAATAGTGACCTGTTAGCGGTTCAGAGTCCTCATTTCATATATGGACAGCTTGACTAAACCTATATCTTCGGAACACAGCGGGCTATCTGTATAATGATGTTTTAATTTTTTTATGCCTAGGAGTGGAAATAAGCAGCTCTTCTATTTACTCGCAAATGATTGAAGCCGGTTTACACCAGAACAGCAGTGACCTGAAGGTGAGGCCAACCATTCTGGGCGAAAGGCACGATACCAGCTGCTTAGGCCTGGTGTCCAACATCTCGGCCTCCAACGTCTCCCTGGGTCACGTGACCCGGGCACTGTGCCTGGGGATTGTGGAGAACATAGCTGCAATGCTGCCCCCCCAGCTTCTGCTGGAGTCGGGGGTGAAGAGGATTGTGGGTAGTGGCAGTGCTCTCATCCGTAATGAGGTGCTCAGACAGGAGGCAGAGAGGGCTTTCCCATTTCCTGTACAGTACAGTGAAGATGCAGACTCTGCTGTTGGTGTCGCCATGATTTTGAGTGACAGAATGTGATTGACCATTCAGACCAAAATAATGCACACGTTCTGGAATGGTCACTGTCTACTATCAGCCTGCTATCAAGGGTTGATCAGTAATGTGCTTTCAGAAATGACATCTGGGTGGTAATTCTGGTGAAATTGCCTAAGATGATGGTTTGTTTACAGGTAATCTGTACACTATTTAAATTTCAAGACTATGTAGCATTCCAGGATAACACAAGGCTTAATGAATCCTTTAAATAAAATTAGTAAAATATGCTGTTGGCTGCAAGATATCACATCGCAATATACTCGCAATTATATGGTGCATGTGCGATGATCAACGGGATTTTAGATGACAGGAGGATTAGTTTGGATGCCAGCTTCTCTGTACTATATGTTTACTTATGCCCACGATAATGTAAGCAGATTACTAGTACGCTAAAATATTAATGAGGTGTGGATTGTGACACCTAAAAGTTAGTAATCTGTATAGATTTGGCATATCCTTATGTTTATTAAATTAGTTACCAGAGCACGCCACATAATACCTGGTTTTGGTATGTCATGGAAGCGATAAGCGCTGAAGTGGTGGTGAAGAAAGGAACAGCTCAGCAGCCAGGGCATCTTTTGAAAGAGGAGATATTTTGGATAAACAAGGTAAGAAGATGTCGGTGGTGTGGAGATACTTTTTACAGTTTAAATTCCCACAAATGTATCAAACATAAGGATATGCTGAATGTATACAGATTTTAGGCATACTACTTTGGGCGTAGTACTGAAAAGCTGTCTGGACAAATGTTTAGCTCGTTATCTTGCTGGTGATAATTGCACATACTCCTTTTAACCTATGAAAATGACGCTAAGTGTGACTCATGTTTTGTCTGCCATCTGTGCTAATCATGGGGCCTTACTGTTCTTAATCTCCCTGACATTATGGTGTCCTAATGTGATGTGATGGGATGCATACTGCTTAACATGGAGTAATTGCAGCTCCCCCTTGAAATTGTGCTGCTTCAAATCGAATTTATTCACGTGATCGGATTGCCGTTGTGGAAAGGCCTCACGCTACAGCCTCAGCACTACCTGGAATTTTGTGTCAACATTCCTCTGTGGGTTTATTCCATGTAAACTTTAGTCGATTGTAAAATATTGATGAAGAGGCCAAATAAACTTGATTATACCGCAGGACTGAATTCTCTACTCTGATTTAAAACTATAATACATGGATTATCATGCATTAACCCTTGCTTGACCCGCATGTATTGGTGAAACAGAAATATTAATAATTATAGTGGGTTAGACCTCTGTGTCGGTAAACCCAGAATGCATGCATAAAGAATGGAAAGAAAGTGCAGCTGGGACCCTACAAAGTAGGATGGGAGTGTGGCTGGGTCCCTACCAAGTAGAATGGGAGTGTGGCTGGGCCCCTACCAAGTAGAATGGGAGTGTGGCTGGGTCCCTACCAAGTAGAATGGGAGTGTGGGTGGGCCCCTACCAAGTAGGATGGGAGTGTGGCTGGGCCCCTACCAAGTAGGATGGTAGCACACAAAGGTCCATCCCTGTCCCAGCTCATGTTCTGGCCTCTGTGGCCCCTCTGAGTTTTGGGAAGTGGATGCACCTCCTTCTGCAGAAATCTCAGTGGACATGCCCCCCTCTTGCTGAAGGGGAAGCAAAACTGCAAAAACTCATGATTACCAAAAAACTCATGATTACCAAAAGACTCATGATTACCAGAAGCGCCATTCAAAGAACAGCGCAGGCAAACAAGCAGAGGTAAGAAGGAATGCTGGTTTCACGATGCCAGTGATTTTTAATCATGCTGGGGGCTCCTCTTTGGAAGTATTTAAATCACATGAACATTGAACAGCTTTGGGTGCTTCTGATTTTGTGTTGAATGCAGTCTTTAGTCTAGCAACTGGGATAATGGTGGCATATGAAAGGCCATTAGCCCCTTAAGGGATTTGTCCCTGCATTAGTGCATTCATCGAGTTAAAGATAACAAGACACTCATGATATATTTGTTTGAGAAAGATTTTTCCCAATCGGAGTCACTGGTTATGGTGTAATATGCACTATGCACATGGAAGATGTGTGGTGTTTGTTCCTGAGACTCTGCTGTATTTTGGAGTGCCATTAATGTGCAGTAATGCATGGTCTGACTCCCCAGGGAAGATAGAACCGCTTCCTCTCCACCTCTCCGTCATCCTGCTCATCCACCATGAAACCTCAGGCAGGATTCTTGTGTGCTCTGTAAACACGCCAGCATCCATCACAGGGTAGGAGCTCGCCACAAGGCTCAACTATCCGCCCGAGAGGACCCGTTAAGCTTCCTTTGGATTTTAATGCCAGACTTGATCTGTGCACAGCAAGAAATGGATCATTAGGAACAACAGGAATCGGGGTACAGAGAAACGAAATACTGCCTCATTATAATGTAAGTACATCTGCTTTTTTAATCTCAAAAATGCACTCAGGTGCGTGATGCGTACTGTCTCAACTAACAAGGTGCAGGACCATTGATTATAATATCAGCCTTACAATTACATTTTACTAAGCTTCAAATCAGGTCAGATTCTGAAGCAGGTTAGTAATGTTTAGCTGTCTTTATATGAGAAAATGTAATCTTTCTGAAAATATTTGTCTTATAAAATTGTATAGTTGGTGTAAATAATACAAACCCACTAGGAATCAAAGTAGTCCCAATCAATATCACATGACAATATCGACATAATGTCTCACTATTAAAAATCAGCAGCAGTTGTGTCACCGTCACTGTACAGTCCTGTCCTGTAATATTTGACAGAGATTTAACAAATACTGAGAACCATGCAGTGACTAAAGACACTTAATTAATGATGATGAAATGTGGCATCTTGTGTCAGATCTTAGACTACACCATCATGCAGTCTCTCTCTCCTAAGGTCCACTAAAGTCATAATGAAGTCTGGGAAATTAGCTTTTTTTGCAGGTGAGCTGAACCTTAGCCACACAAGCATCCATTATAAGAGCCTGTTAAATCATAACATACATTAATAATTGATGAAAGTAACTCAGGAAAATGCCACAGTGGGCGAATGCTATGCACAGCTTAAAAATATTTATACCATTGGCAGTCTGCATCTCCATCAGTATTGCACTGACATTTACTTAATCTTAAAAGCAAAATTAAGTTTTTCATTCTCTGTCTTTTTGTTGATAAAGGATATGGAAAATTTATCGTAAAATGTCATACTAAAATGGAAAATGTGTTACATGAGCTAACTGTGGGAAATGCTGCTGCAGTGTAGCTTATGGGAAATGTGAGAGCAGTAATGCGATTTCCCCTTTCTGGGATTACATAAATGTGAAGCAATAGCCACTAGCCGCAGACGTTACCCTTGTCTTATTGACCATTTCTTCTTTTCAGAAAAAAAGTTATTATTTTTTTTAAATTGAGATTTTAATTGAGAAAAAATTAGCTAGTTGACTCTGCTTTCATTTATACTCATGTACATCTTCAGAATCCACGTTTTCCTTTTTCATTTAATGATCAAGATATCGCTTATGTTTTCCTGTTTTGATCGAAACAGAACCCATTTGTATTTAAAGGTCTGCTGATAAATCTCACCACTGCGGCTGTTGGTAGATTAATAAGCCCTGTTCAAATTGCTTTGGTGCAAAAAAAAATCACAAGGCTGAACATGTGAATCAGATGGCAGCATCGTCATGACAACAGGACAAATTTAAGGAAAACAGACAGGTCTCAGGCAAAAGGGCGCACCCTAAACTGTATATAGGCCTTTCCCTTTGGCAGGCAAACCTTAGGGTTCTTGGTGCTGGCAGGACTGGGTGAGTAGGAGGACTAAACAAATTCAGGGAGTTAGATAGCACTGTGCAAAAATATTAGGCAGTCAAAGAAATTTTATTTGTTACAATGTATACACATGATCTGAAATTAAAACAGAATGTATCATTTGAATATATACAAATAAAAAATAACGATAAAAATCAAGAAATTCTCTTGTTCTTCAAAAACTTACTGATACCTTGTTGGATGGCTCAAAGAACACTGCTTTGGTTCCCAAACCTCTCCTCAGGGGCACCTCAGCCATTCCATGTATTTATTTAATTTTACCACCAGCTCACATACTGTAAATACTTAGTGTAATTAGCTAAATAACCTGATGGGGTATTGATTAGCCAAACATGGCTTGCTAGTGGTCGAGTTGACAAGTACACAGGTATATTGTTGTCTGATAAGGAATAGGGAAAGTGACCACATGATTACAAAAGATAAAAAGAATGCATGCAGTGAGTGTGGCTGGGACCCTACCAAGTAGGATGAGAGTGTGGCTGGGATGCTGTAACATTTGCTGCAAATACCAGGGTGACTCTATGAGAAGTTGTGAAATGGTTAAGCTAACACACTTGACAGACATAATATTATAGTTTTACACCATCATGAAGATCATTTAAATATAATTTTCCTTAAGACAAGTTCATGTCAGTAAAGACCAGACCAAGAGAGCCAACCATCAAAACTTAATAGGGAAAAAAAAAGAATCACCTGTATAAGTATGCATAGATATGATGGCAAATTATCCAACATGCTTCCAAATACTGCTCTCCATTTTGCAACCTCATCCATCTTTTAACTGTTTATCCTGGATTCCTCGTTAGGGTTTCAGGAGAGTCTGGAGTTTATCCCGGCAGCTCAGGGAATTTACATTACATTTATGATGCAGGTGCTTTTAATCAACATACAACTCAGAAAGCGGGTTTAGCCAGTCCCTCGAGCAATTGGGAATTAAGGGCCTTGCTCAGGGGCCCAGGGCTGAATTTACTCCACTGGTAACATTCTAATCACAGGCACAGCATCTTAACCTAATGATCCACACACCACACCCTGGGGGAACAAGCATGAATAACATGCCAGTCTGTTGCAGGGTGCTTACACACTAATGGGCAATTTAGGGACCAATTAGCCTCACAGCGTATTTGGGCTCTGGGAGAAACCCACATGCCATGGGGAGAACATGCAGAATCCACACACACAGAGCAGAACAAGGATTCGAAGCCCAGTCGTGGAGAGGGTCATCTACTTGCCCTGCACAAAAGCATTCATTTTGGTTATATTTTGTTTAAATAGTTTCACTGATTGTTTTGTTTTTGCTGTTGTTTTTGCTAACAGTAATAATCACTCTGTGTCATCTGTCAATGGGGATCGTTCGTTAATCATTAAGGCTGGTCTCTAACTTGAGCCGCAAGGAGCCTGTGATATACTTTGACTGTGCCTCCCCAGAGCGTCACAGAGAGGAGGAGGGATGGATCAGACAAATGTCCTAGAAATGAAGCCCTTTTCCCTGGAGATGGATGACCGGAGTGCTAAGGAGAGGTCACAGTGCAAAGTGAAAACAAAAGGCTGGCCCTTCAAGGGCGGCAGAGTGGAGAAGATCCCCATGGATACGAGTTACCTGGAGGAAGTGGTCACACCCCGAATTCGGTTTAATTTGACCTTTGACAGGTGTGCTCCTTGCATTTTTATAGCATGCCCGAACACCTCACTGCTGTTAGCAATTGAAGAGCAAATTTCCAAAACTTACTCAGGCCATTTTTGGGTGAGACCCAATGACCATATGTCAGGCTTCCCCATTTTATGTCACAGTATTGTCACAGTAAACTCAGTTAGTTCTCATTTAACCCAAGCGAGAAATTGCGTTACATTTGCAAAACTCATAAAGTCCACAGGAATGTTCTTGAAAACGTATCCCAGGAACTGAGCGCATGTTGGAAATTTACTCTTCAATTTTGCATTTCTAGGTTTTGCTCGCTAATTTTAATTACCAATGATGTTTTAAACCACAGAATTGATATTTTCTGTTATCTACAGGAAAGTAAGGGGATGTGAAGAAATAAATGAGGAAGATGTACAGAGATTTGGCATCAACCGCCTATTTGCGGCAGTGTCGAGCGGCGACATCAACAAGCTGCAGGGGCTGCATGAGTACCTGCAGCACACTATGAAACACCTGACAAATTCCGAATGTAAGCAAGCTTCCAGCTCTAACCTCTTCAGCGGCCATTGTTCTGCAATGGACCAGCAGCTGCCATATTAAGCTGACAGGACATGGAATTCCCAGTGGTGATTTTTTTTTTGTTTTGTTTTGTTTTGTTTCTGCCCAGATGTTTTAAAATTTAAACAAACCACTTGCAAGTAGAGTCAGAAGATCATAGCTAGATAGCTGGTTAGCAGAACATGCTGCTTTAGCACCTCCTATATAAGGAACATGCTTGTTCAATATTTAGTGTAGGCTGCTGTACTGCTTGTGGCCAGTGCTGCAAATGCCTTAGCTGTAAAAGAAAATTACAAACAAGGTCATCCCACGTGGACTGGATCCTTGCATTGCTGTTCATTGAGTCAACTAGTCCTTTGGCAGTGAATAGCATAATTTGTATGGCATAATTTTTCCTTATTTCTTGGAATTTAAAATGATTTCATTTATTTCTTGATTCAATATAGGTGTGTAAATTGTGACAGCAGTGAAGAACTGCAAACGGTACTCTTTAGAAACATTTGTTTACCAGTGCTTCGGATTATTCTCCTTGCTTTAGATGAGTCACAAGGCAAAAATGCCCTTATTAAAGGGCTCCTAAATCTAAAAAATGGCAAAAATGACACCATAGAGTTTCTTCTTGACATTGCGGAGAAAATGGGAGACTTGAAGGAATTTGTCAATGCAGCGTACACGGACACCTACTACAAAGGTGAGCTCTGCCTGAAACATGACTTCCGTAGTATTTCCTTAAACATGAAGCTGTACGTTGTATATTTCACTGGATTTCCCCCGGTAGACCTTCCTGTTTGTGTCTTCGGCTGATACAGGGCAAACTGCACTTCATGTTGCCATAGAGAGAAGGAGTGAGTTCTTCATCAGGCTGCTGGTGCAAAAAGGAGCTGATGTTCATGCCAGAGCCTGTGGGAAATTCTTCCAGGCACACGATGGACCAAATTTCTACTTTGGTATGTGGGGCACCATGATGAGGGATGATCAGCGGTATAAAAACTCCATGAGATTTGTTGAGTTTCACGTACAATGCGAGCATCTGCACTGTCAGAGAAAAAGAGTACCAGTTAGTACCTTATCTTGTCAGTGGGGCTGTACCCTCGAGGGTCTGCCAATTGTACCCTTAGCTTTAGGTACTTGTACCTTTGAAGATACAGACATTGACTATGAAGAACATTTTTGTACCATTAGGGGTACATTTATGATGTTTGTACCCTGGGGATGTTCCTCAGAGTCCCGAGCCTTAAATTTGAGTCCTATACCTTAAATTTGATTAAAAGGTACATTTGCCTTCAGGTACAGTGCAGCCCCAGTGACAAGGTGCAAACTGATACTTTTTTTCTGACAATGTGAGGGTTTCGCCTAAACATTATTCATGAACCGTCTGCCACACAGGTGAGCTGCCACTATCACTGGCAGCCTGTACCAATCAGCCGGCCATTGTTGATTTTCTCATTGATAATCCGTACCAGAAGGTGGACATCATGAAGACGGATTCCCAGGGCAACACGGTGCTACATGCTCTGGTCCTGGTCGCAGACAAAGAGAACACTGACTTTATTGTAAGGATGTATGATCATATCCTCATTATATCAGCAAAGCTTCACCCAGAGACCAAGCTAGAGGACACTGAGAACAATCAAAAGTTGACGCCACTCAAACTGGTGGCCAAGACAGGCAAAGTTGAGGTAAGTGTTTTGTCTGTTTGTTTCTTTTTGTCCTCGAGTGTGTCTCTTTATGTCTGCACAACATAACTTTCAAAATCTAAACAATCCATCCTTCTTGACTGCATAACCAGTGAGGACGGCCAAAGCTGTCTGTCCATCCATCCATCCATCCATCCATCCATCCATCCATCTCAAAGAACTAGGGAAAGAAGGAATCTGTGGCCTTATCTTCTCAGGTTTTCCCTTTGTTTCCAGCTGTTCCAGCACATGATACGCCGCAAGTTTGATGATAAGCACGGTGTCCACCTATCCCGCAAATTCGTAGAATGGGCATATGGTCCCGTCCAGTCATCCCTCTATGATTTGACCTCATTGGACTCCTTTGAGGCCAACTCTGTCCTGGATATCATTGTCTACGGAAGTTTGATTCCAGTATGTGGGTGAAAAATGTCTTTTTATTATGCACAGTGATAATAATGATAATAATAATAATAATAATAATTATTAATAGTTTATTGCTCCACGTGGGGAAATTTTCTTTACGCCTCCCCGAACTTGCTCTCTGTAGATGACAGCAAACTAGCTATGAAGGGCAGCCACTTGTTGTGGCACCCAGGAAGCTGGGGGTTAAGGGCCTTTCTCAAGGACCCACAGATGTGACAAGATAATTGGTCCCTACTCTTATCCATAGTTTATCCATAATTTTCTTTGCAACGTGATTGACCTTCAGCATCGTCATTCAAGCTCACATGATCTTATAATTTCAGAATCGCCTCGAGATGCTTCAGCTGGAGCCTCTCTGCAGGTTGCTTAGTGACAAATGGGAAAAGTTCGCTCGATGGCTATTTCTCTTCAAATTCCTCATCTACCTTGTCTACTTAGGGGTCTTCACCACAGTTGCTTATAACACGAAGATGAAGCCGGTAAGGTGATTCCTCTCGTACTTCTAACTTATTTATTTATCATTTGTCGCGTTCTGTCAGAATGGCTGAAGGCTTTACCCAGATTGCTCCTGGGCTGCTCAATAGCTTTCCAGAGCGGAACATCCACAGGCCAATATCTGTTTCTTACATGACATTTAAAATCCCCTATAAAATCCCCTATAAGCTTAAAAGTATCTTAAGACACGCAACATTCTCAAAATGCAACATCCTGCTAATGATATGCTAACAAAAATTGTAACAATATGTGTATTGTAGCAGTCATCATTTTCCAAGGAAATGGCTGATGCGGATTATGTCTACCTCACTGGCCAAGTGATCTGTTGCATTGGAACTCTTTATTTCTTTTTTAAAGGGGTACGTCAGGCATATTTTTCAATTTCCATGAAATAACATGCAAAGATCCCTGTAAAATGTATGGCTGAGTCTGAGTTGGAAGTGAGCTGATAAACTAGTTTGTGGATAAGCAGGATATGTTTGGACTTTGGTGTTAGTGGTGCTATGCCATAAGGTGTCCACCTGGGTGCCCTCTACACATCTCCGCATATACCCCACATGCTCGGTATTAGGGCTGGGCGATATATCGAGTTTTTAAAGATATATCGATATATTTTCATATGAGATATAGGATGAGGCAATGTTGTTTATATCAATATAGTTTATGTTGCTTTAAAATTATACTCGTATTGCACCTGTTCTGTGTATTTGTCCTATTCTGTCTAGTTGTTCTACTGTAGCCCGTTTCAACAGATATATCTATTGATCGGTGCTACCCTACCAAAAAATGCTACCATCATTTTTACAGGCTGAAACTGAAAGCGGATGGTCCAAAAATAATAAATAAGTAAGTAATTAAAAAAAATACACAAACTAATGTCATGTAAACAGGCATCGTGGCAAACTGAAATACCTTATCAAATTTTATTACCAGTGTTAGAACTACAGGTAGTACATGTCAATAGACTGAAATACTTTATCAGAGCATCCTACCTTCATAAAATACACAGGTAGCCAATTTCGGTAGACTAAAATACTTTATAGGGATGTGCTGTCATAAATATGTGAGCAATACTGACACGGTATATAGCCTACAAATCTCATGTCAGGTAATTTGACATACATCTGATGGTGAAGTGTGATAAATCCTGTCAATGCTGCTGGAGAAGAAGCAGAAGGACCAGCCTCTGTGTCCAGTATGATGGGGTGTGGCCTTCCTCGAACCCAGATCCCTGTTGCCACACCCTTTAATATCTTTTGACTTTATTATATATGACTGTAATATTTAAGTAAAGAGGCAGGCACCAGTAACATCAGTTTAGTTCATATAAGTAAACAGACATCGTTATTGTGGTTTCTCCTTACTTAGTTGCCCATTTATTTAAAAGAGAATGTTGGCATTTTTTTGTTTCTTGTGAAAAGTCATGGAATGATTCTGAGAATACATTTGATTTTAAAAAGTCCTTCAAAATTCATGAAAACATGGTAGTTGCAGTTTTAGTCCGGGACATGCTGCCTTTGAATCAGCTCATTTCCAAAACATACAAAGCCTATGATCAATCATCATAGCTTGTGAGTTTTTAGATATTGAATGTGTTTATGACATAGACCTTTCTCATGTAAAGTTATCAGAGCTGAAGAGAAAGCGCCCCAGTCTGCAGACTCTGCTGGTGGATGGGTACAGCGAGATACTTTTGTGAGTTGTCAGTAGATTTGTGAGCTTTAAGCAAGCTGCATTGGCATCATGGTCTGGCCGCTATGGGCTGGGCAGAATCATCAGTGAGATGAGTCTGGGAGTATGTAACAAATCAAAAATTAGGCTGGGATTACCTACCATGAACATGCCATATTTTCTCATCAAGATTCTAAGTGATGAAGTGCTCTGCTCCTAGTTTCATACAGGCCATCCTCTTCATCATCTCGGCAGTCCTGTACTGCTGTAAAAGGCAGGAATACTTGGGCTTCCTGGTGATCTGTCTCGCCCTCAGTTGGATCAATCTGCTCTACTTCTCCCGAGGCTCCAGACACATGGGGATCTACACAGTCATCATACAGAAGGTACATCTCAGAGTGGCCTAAGTGGTCCATGGTAGAGTCATATCTTTGTACCACTTTGACATTTCATCAGTCACTTTATGTTTCTCTCATCTCGTCAGATGATCCTCAGTGACGTTTTGCGCTTTCTGTTTGTCTACATTGTCTACCTTTTTGGATTTTCAGCAGGTACCTGTCTATTTCATTCTTCATCTATTATGTTGGTATTCTAGCAACAACCTTGTGTCAAGTTGCCCTAAGTAAAACTTTCATAATGCTTTTGCAACTTGTTTTCCAGTTATAAATTTTCTGTGGTATTCATGACTGTAGCACACAACTTACAGAGCTGTGTTCTATAGGGCATTTTACCTAAAGTCTAACTTTTAAAATGGACATAAGGATTGATTGATGACTAATAACACATAATGACTATATCAACAGCTGTGGTTACGCTGCTGGATGAGCCCCCACCCTCTAAACTTCGCCGCAATGGCACATCAAGGTCCCTTTTTACCTCAGTGAACGAATCTAATGACTGTAAGAAACCCACCTTTAAAAGCTTCTCCTTCACCACTCTGGAGCTCTTCAAGTTTACCATAGGAATGGGTGACTTGGAGTTCACCGAGAACTACAAGTACAAAGAGGTTTTCTACGTGCTGCTCATCTCCTACATTGTCTTTACCTACATCCTGCTGTTCAACATGCTCATCGCCCTGATGAACAGGACTGTGGAGAAGCTCTCTGAAGAGAGCTTAAACATCTGGAAGCTTCAGGTAAGCAAAGGCACCACAATCCAATGCCAGATGACTCACTAGTCGTCTTCATATACTATTATGCCGGTCTGATGACCATGAGCATAAAACCGGCATAATAGTATCGGAAGAGGACTGGTGAGTCATCTGTCATTAAGTTGTGGTGAACCAGGGGACAAAATGGACTTGTCTCCTCAGAGAGCAATCACCATCCTGGACTTGGAGAGGACTTTACCCTCCTGTCTGAGGAAGAGACTGCGTTCTGGGATGGAGAAAGACCTGGGGAGGAAGCCTGAGACGGACAAGCGCTGGTGCTTCAGGTGAACCACCAACGTAGATACAGCCATTTAGACTTCAATATTAAATTGAAGCCACAATCTAGGAAGCTTCACTGACAAATGACTAGAAATGGGCAGTCATGTTCTTACAGACAAAATCTGTTTCATTTTTATACTTGTATAGCGTACAGTCACAGTAATCTCATGTATTTTTTAGGTCTCCACTGCTAAAATTCCACCAGATGGTCAGCAATAGACCTTGCATCTCTTTTCATGGCAGTGAAAGTGTGGGGCAGTATGTGGAATATGACGTGTTTCATTTTGTCATTTTAGTGTGGAAGAAATCAACTGGAACAAATGGGAGAAAGACCTCGGCATCATAAACGAAGAACCTGGGAGCCGTCAGAAAATAATGCATTTCCCACCAAACAAAGACATGCAAGTCAATTAAGTGGATGGGGGGGGGGGGCAGGGGTCACACTGTAATCACTTTGATAGATCCATTTGGATCAGATCTGTATCATTTGGAAGATTTCAGCAAAAACTGTAAAGAGTCACCGCATTAACTTTAATGTTATTGGCAGTTACTGAAAGCAGATGGAGAAAGTCCATTTAGGTGATATATTGAGTAGCCATTTTGGTCCATTTTGAAATTAGTGTCTAATTCAAGAAATGGCACCTAGAAAAATTCACCTTTTTATGCGAGAAACACAAAATGCCCTGTTTCCTCCACCCTAATATTTCTCAGAGCCACTAATATCTCCTGACTTGCCGTGTTTCCAGTCAAATGGCCCTGAATGGTCTGTCACAGGCTGCACCAGCCGGCAGTCACAAGATATGTCTGAGAATGATTCACTCACAGTGATTCTGACAGTCCACAAAAGTGGACCTATTAAGACCACATAAGAGACGCTGGTGAAAACCCCAGTATCACACTAAGAAAGTAACCACATGATTCACGTCAAAGGCAGGATGCACGATGGCCTCATCTGCTAAACCAAAACACATTATTCACATTATTCTTTACATTATCAGTTGATGGTGGCACACTTCGAAAAGTATGAATTTATATTACTCAGTTATTCAAATTACAACAAATCTATAGTCATATGAGAAAATTAGGACACCCTATGAAAGCCTGTATATTTTAAAATATATTTGGACATATGGATATTTAATATCAATTT
>JAODLD010000113.1:15810525-15825005 GCA_026781065.1 Mormyrops boulengeri | reverse complement strand
TGCAAGCTAAAACCCTGGGTTCCTTTAAATCTGAGCTAGATAAGATTTTAACAACTCTGAGCTATTAGTTAGGTTCTGCCCAAACGAGCTTGATGGGCCGAACGGCCTCCTCTCGTTTGTAAATTTCTTATGTTCTTATGTTCTAATCAAAAATAACAACAACTGATTTTAAAAGCCACAGCAGGTGCAACTTTCCAGCACTAAATGGTTTAATCTGGGAGGGCTATCCAAAACACTTTAATCCTATATTATATAACCATCAAATTAATATAACAGCTACTTAGAACAATTGGCCTGTTCCTGATTATTTTCAAACTAAAATAAGTAAAACTACTGCCACTCCTTAGAGTAATTTACCTGTATTGCATTATGTTAAAAACACAAATTCACATGCAGGGTGTAGAGCGATACAAGTCAAGTATGGTCAGAAAGCGTTGCTGATCTTAATCAGCTTTTGGAGTTAATATTGAACATGATTAATATTACATGAATTTGTATCCCAAGGATTTAGCTCTTTGTACCACAACAAATACCAATTCTTCTTTCTGTCCATATTCAAAGACAGCCAGGAACCTCACCTCAGCAGAGTAGTGTGTGAGGTCAAGTACAGGAGTGAAACTTTTTGCTACTAGCCAACTGGGTTAGTACAATAAAAAAGTAGTGTGACATTCAGTTTTACTAGCCATTGGGCTAGTGTTCAGTTTTCTGTACTTGCCTCAGGTAAGAATTTCCAGTCCTGGTTAAGTAGCCAAGCTGGTGGAACTGAAACATTTTCCTGTGACATTGTCATCTGTGGTTGTGTATGTGTACACATACACAACCACATTCCCATGACAATGGGGTTGGGGTGCATCTGTGTCACGTACAAGCCCCACCCCACGTCTGTCATATCCCACACCAGATCCTACTATGTAAAAGGTCATTCAGCACCCAAAGGCTTAGCTTATGTTTCCAGACTGTCTGAGTGGCACAGTCTCCATTCCATTGCAACTTCATTCTCTGACCCTTTGGCTTCAGGAGCATCAGGATATTTTGTGCTTTGTGACTATTGATAAATGGCAAGGTCTTCCAGGAGGGTTTCATACCAGCTCTCTCAGCAATGAGTATGGAGTGTTCAAGAAAACCTAAAATTGTCCATTTTATTTAATTATTTTTCGTAGTTCAGTATTGTGTGTGTGAAATGTGTTTAAAGCAATTACTATTATAATGGGAGTGTAGCACATATTGGCTCCTGAGTATCAGCAAGGGAATGAAGTGATTACCAGCATTGACACATGAAGCAAAAAGGATTCCGTAGCTTTTCCTCGGGACTTAGGGGTAGCCAAGATCACCCACCATAACAACACATATTAATGCAAACATTTAGCACCAATACTACTTTATACAGAGATCACTATAGCCATACTGTATAAACTTTTTGTCAATTTAAAATGTAGCAAGCATTTTCATTTTCTCCATCTCTGATAATATGATCAATAACATTACTTTATTACAACCAGAACTAACCAATTCCATTATTGTACGCAGTTATTACCCTTCTGTAAAGTTAAAAATGTCACAACCCTACAACCAGTATTTTGTAGAAAATAAATCCAGCAAGTGTGCAGTAAAAATGTGCAATTCACAGTTATGACCAGCAGATGTCTTTATTCTTGTAATGATCAGGTTACATTTTGTAAATAAATCTGTAGATACTAAGTTTGCTGATAACTGCAATAGATGTAAGAGACTACATTTCTAAAATGCATTTCAAAATCAGCGCAATATACATTAATTTGGCTGTTAAATGAAAAGAAATTAAAAACTGACATTCAGTGAAAACACGTAGATTTGGTTGAAATTATCAGGCACTGCAGGAAAAATCTACTGTGTGCTGGTTACATAATGAACAAGTACACTGGATGAATTTGCAACATTATCCCCCAAGTAATAATGAAAATCGAGGCTCTACTTACTGACATTACATAGATATGCAAGTATTAATAAATGCCAGTACAATATCTTTACTGCCTTCTATCTGTAGAAACTGGCCAGCCTCAGACTTGTGATACGGTAAGGGGCAAGAAAAGCACTTATAGCACTTATAACAAAACAAGCAACAAACACAACAGTTAACAAAGACCTGGATGGTTTTACAGCATTGGTTGAATTACCTAAGTAAACCATAATAAAATTCAGCATGGAAGAACCAAGCTACAGTTGGTCATGTGAGTTAACAAAAAGGTGCAGTGTATTGTGGAACAGGAAAAAATACTAATATTTGCCTACAATTATCCCTTATATAAAAGAAACTAAAAAAGATTAACATGTCTTCTGAACAACTAACAGCAAACTCTGAATATGTGTGTGAGAGAGAGATCCATGGGAATGCTGGAAAGGCAGCTGGCAGTCTCTTTGGAGATTCACACCTCAGGCACAGAGTGATCCATGGAGGACCGCAGGAGGCCACTGGACATTCTACAGAACAGAAGGTTCAGAAATGGTCATTTGATCATGCTAACGTTAATGCATTTCACAGCACAAGATACTGAACAACAGCAGCATGCAGTGGCAGAAATTCTCTTTAAAACATTATACCAAAAATAAAACAAACACGGACAAATTTTTACTGAAGAGTTTACTGAAAATGAACCCATAAATCTGACTGTAAAAACCCCCAATTATGACAAATGGCACAAAATGAAACCTTATCACCTGCACCGTGCCCAAACAGCATGTACACAGCCCAGTGAAAATCAGCCGTTTTACTTCTAAAGACAATAAGAAACATAAGAAATTTACAAACGAGAGGAGGCCATTCGGCCCACCAAGCTCGTTTGGGGAGAACCTAACTAATAGCTCAGAGCTGTTAAAATCTTATCTAGCTCAGATTTAAAGGAACCCAGGGTTTTAGCTTGCACTACACTAGCAGGAAGACTGTTCCATACTCCAGCTACATTGTGATCAATTACTCTTGTAGCTTCCTCAAAGAACTCAAGTAAATTAGATAGACAGGATCAACCTCTCCTAAATCCATGTTGGCTATCCCTCAGAATGTTATTAGAATCCAGGTAATCTACATAAGGGTTAGGATATCAGTAACCATAAAGATCCAGAACTCACCGAGTCCATGACCACCCGTTAACACACTGACGATGCCAGGCATATGAGCTTACCTCTTCACCATGTGCTCGTAGATGAACTTGGGCATCACAGTAATGGTCATCGTATTTGGAGATGTGGTCAGGATGTCTTTAATCTGCGAATCCTGCATGCCAACAATTTTCATTTTTATTATGGTTTGCATATTTGCTGTCTCAAAGGCTATGGCTTTCTAACGGACAATAGCCAAGTGTCTAAGTCACCAGTGCAACCCATAATGTTCAGATGTTTCCCATTTCTGCAGTTCTAGGGCTGCACAAAAATGCGATCGCATTTCACACCTCTATGTGATCTCATTTCTAAATTACAACGGTTCTTCTGCATTGTATTACATCAGCTGGATCAAAATAAGCACTCCTACTTTTCCCCAGAGAGTCTCAAACGTTCCATAATTCTGCATTCTCTTTAATGGGCACTTTTCCTAAACACCAGGTACCCTACTTTTGGTACTTCAAGAAAGTACAAAAACTATGGTACTTCAAGGCGTTTTTCCACTGCCGTAAAAACGTTACCAGTGTCGAATGACATCGTAAAGTGAGGTGTGGTATTTTGCACTGAATTCAAAAAGTGGCTGTAGTACAGGGTTGAGCAAGGTGCGATATTAACACCAACATTGCATGCTGTGCACATGCAATTCTTACATTGCTAGTCGGCTATATTAAAATAAGACTTTCTTACTTTGAATTCTGTATGGACATTACAGCGCAGGCGGTTAAAGTTTCGCTAAAATATTTTTACTGTTACCCTGTCATAGGAAAGAAAGAAAAAACGCTTGGCAAGTTTTGCAATTTTAATTATTCCTTTTCGAGATTATCTAGTATATGTTTAAAAATCAGTTTAAATTTAGATTACCTTCGCTGCTTTTGCATGAGCACTGCATGCATTAGAGACAATCATATTTATTTTCATCCTTGCTGCTTAAATCTTTCCTAGACGGGTTTTTGTGAAATTTATGTTGAACTCATTTTTGTTTTATATAGACCCCAATGTTAATTATAACAAAATCACATTGCAATACTAGAAATTGTCCAATACTGTACTGTCTTAGGATATTATACAAAAAAACTTTATTTCTTTGTATGCTATCATGATCTTGGGTCATTTATTTGTCCTGGCATCACGCATCCATTATTATTATTATTATTGTTGTTTTACATAATTTATCATTGTTTTTTGAGTTTGCAACTGTTTTCAAGATGCCGTTTGTATTGCGTTTCAGAGATAGGCTATTTATATTTGTATTTGATTTGTAATTGACCTTGAGCCCAATGACGTTCTGGCCGTTGATCTCACAGATGTAGTGGTCCGTCAGCAGGCCATTGCGGGCTGCCGAGCCGTCCTTCACCAGCGAGGTGATGCAGCCCGACTTGAAGATGAAGCCCACGTGCCCTGCGCTATCCTTGTGCATGGTGACAGTGCGCTGGAAAGGCCTGAGCAGGAGAATGAGAGAGCACTGCTACAATCACTCAGCATAGTGGATCAGAGGATAAAAATGAACCCAGACCCTCAGCAGCTACTTTAAACCCTACTTTGCCAGGGATTATTTTTTGCCAGTTAACAGACAATTTAATTGAAAGCTATTTGTTGGGAAAGAGACACATCACTTCAGGAAAGCATTGCGTTCTTTCCAGTCTAGTGTTTTGTGCTGCTTAGTGTGCACAGTGTGCTAGATGTATCAGCAGGGGGAGTCAGAAAGCCAAGTTTGAACAGCTCATTAAAAAACAAAACAAAACAAAACAAAAAAAAATGTGCAAGGTCATTCCTCCCATTTCTCAGCTATGTATAATTCAGAACAGTCACACAATTTCCCTGGCTTACTTCACTGGAAACGCTTATGAATAGGGGAAGATTACACAATGTATTTGTGTTTTTTCCCAGCTCGTGTGGCACAGTATGTGATGCATTTGGTACAATACAAGTTTTGCAAGGTTTATGACACAGCACAAAAAATGCTGTGAATAGAAAAAGAAACAAGACTAATTTTTGACAGCAGCTTAATGTCACTTCCTAGATTCCCAGCCCCCACTCCCCCATACCTGTCACGAACTATGAGCTCAATGCGATGCTCTGCTGCCACCTTCAGGGCCTTGTGGGCCTTGTCCAAGCTCCAGCCAGCACAGTTCTGCCCATTGATCTGCAGGACCTGGTCTCCAAACCGGAGGCCTGCCAGCGAGGCCGGGGAGTTAACCTGCACCAGCTGGATGAACACCCCCTAGAGGATAGTAGGAGAAACACACATGAAATAAAGGGGAGGGGGAGTGCAAGAGCGCTGTCTGTGCACAAGCAGAGTAAAAACCCCCACATACAACTGAGAACCTATAAAATTTAATTAATCAGGAAAATGCGCTTTGGACACTGGGGTGACTTATGTACAGGATGCCTGTGGTTTACATCTTGACTATTTTCCCATAGGCAGTAACACCTGTACTTAACCCATATGTAACAGATGTCTTGGCTAACCCTGCTACACTCAGCACTGGAACTCAATGGCGCGGCTAAGTTTTCGTGCTCAAATGAACTGTTTAGTACACTCGGTTACAGTCGTCACACCTGGTCTCTCCCATTTTCAGAAAAAAGCAGGGACCCCCCCCAAACTTACATTGTCGATGTTGCGCAGCCTCAGGCCAACCTTGCCACTCTCGTCCTTGCAGAGGATGACCTCACGAACCCCAGGCCGGATCTCAGCCCGACGCAGCCCGATATCATTCCCCGTCACGGGACGCACCATGCCCCCAAATCCACTGCTGGAGGGCAGTGCCACCTGCTGTAGATTCAGGGATGAGGACCAGGGATGTCCAGAAAGAGAGGAACAGGCCTGCCAACTGGAAGGAGATCTGTCCCTGTTTTTTCTAGCCATTTTATATCTAAAGAACACAGAGCGAAATAGTCCCTAGTGTGTATCTTTCCATCATTACCATAAAACATAATTAAAATCATATTTTCAACAAGTCATTCCAAGAAATAAAACGACTGCCCTGTCCTTTTCCTGAAATGCTAAGAGCACCAAGTGGGACATTTCAAGACGGCCGGTGGCACTTACACTGTCCATGGCAGGAATCAGGGCCAGGTTCCTCTGCACCTCATCGCTGTTCAGGCTCAGGCCCATGTAGTCTGCCAGCTCCTGCAGGTTGGGGTATAGGGCTGGGGGGGGGGCAAACAGGGCCAATCAGACATCTTCACTTCCAATCACTTAAATCAATCTTAGCTGTTATTTTGGTACAACTCAGCCTTAATGGGTCAACTAAGTGACAAGACAGACATATATATTATATATATATACATACATACACACACATACACACCCCTTCCAACTTGCATTCACACTGCACTTAGTGGCAAAAGGGTAGAACGAGGACATCAGTGTGTAAGTGTTTCTGTGGGAGTGGTACCATTTCAGAAGTGAAGACAAAAATGGAGGACCTTGCAAGGTGCGTTGAACACTTTTTGAATTTACTGCAAATGCTTACATTATTTTTAGCTATATTTGTTATTGTTCCTGGGTTTAACCCAACACAGTTCATTCAAAATTTCTTTGTGTCAATTTCTTGTTATGACAAGAAACTATTGTGCATTTTAACCTTTAAACCGCAAATGAGGTATGAATTAGCATATAAAGTTAAAATGCATAGTGATTTCTTGTCAAATCAGCATAAAAGCACATTTAAAAAGTATGGGACGCTGAAGGAACCACTGCGCAATATGCATGAAGGACTACTTTAATTGGGAGAGTGAAGACAAGAAAAGAACAAAACATTTTGGTAAACTTTTATTTTACAAATATATAAATAATCAAGAAATATGTAAATCTTTCACTTGGAATAAATATAGGAAGCGGTGCTCCTGTCCATCTGCATTATCTTCACCTGTGTTAAAAAAAGCACATGAAAGTCAGGATAGGTAAATTTCACTTAAATTACCAACATTTCAAGCAAGATCGCATGAGTGTTATTTTTATTACTGTAACAAAGCAGATATCTGTATGTTATGTATCAATGACTGGTACACCGAAGTCAAATTCTAATGGTAACTTATAGTGTGACTATGAACTTGGCTAACTAATAAGTAAACACAACAATAACAACTTACCTGAATCCTCCAAAGTGGTCCCAGAGTTCTATGCTCCAGTTACCTGGTTAGCGGGTCTGTTTCCAATGATGATGAGTCCATGATATTTGTTTTTAGGGCAGCCAGCACAGATTTTATTGTGCTCTCTTTTCGACTTACTGTTTGCTTTTTCATTTTTGTAAAAAATGTTGTTCACGACTTGCTCCATTATTCTGATAACCCATGCCTTGTCCAATTCTCTTGTTGTTGATTTTGTTGTTGTTGTCGTCATCTTGTTCACTCTTAATTGGTTTGTAAACTTTTGGTTTCCGGTCTGATGACTAATGGCACTTCCTGATGTCACACGCTCCTAACTCTGGCCCAGCATTCTTTTGGGCCAGAAAAATGAGCTCCAGCGCGGATATATCGGCCCCGCACTGCTGTTATTTGTGGTGTGAATGCAACGCCCGGGCCAGAATTTCGGCTCAGCACAGGCACTGGCCCTAGTGTGAAAGGGCTAACATATTTCCTGACCTGGACATAAATATTTCCAGCAAATCAGCCATTTTTGTTTTCTTTTCCAAATTTTTTTTTAAATAATTGTGTAATGGGCACAAAATATGAAGAAACATTGGCCTACAAAATGAACAGTACTAAAAACAGGCTGAGAGAGACCTGAACCCAGTAGAGATGTAGCTGTAAGCTTGTTTGGTTTAAAGCAAGATGGAGTACCACTACAACATCATACTGTGCTTCAACATTTGGGACAATATCATACTTATGCACTAAGCACACGGACAAAGGTCCCATGAAGTGATGTAAGAATAAGAAGTGTGCAGTCCAGCAGCCCAGCCAAAGCAGCGAAAACCAGATTTCTGTCAGCAGTTCATAAGTAAATTTGCCAAGAATCTGAAAGACTGGGAAGTCTGCAAGGCTTGTACGAACCAAACGTGGTAAGTCCTGGATGATCCCAACAAATATGCAGTGATGAGGTACTTAATAAATACTTGGACTTCAGTTTCCTTTCCCCCATCCTTAGCAAACACTGTTAGCAAACACTAATATCGCCCCCGCGAATGTTCAGACTGAGAAGCCCGTGCATCATTTTGCAATGCCTCCACAGGCGGCATCACAAGGAGGGTGAGAATACTTGTGCAAGACACATGAAATCTATTTTATGAACAAAAAATGTACAGATGAGCGCACACAGGCTACATTCATGCAGTTAGGCTTAATAATCACAATAGAGGGACATGAGAAGAAAATTGTGCCCCAACACCCCCTTCCTTCCCTTCACTTATGGGCCAAAACAGGACCATGGTCTCTATGGAAACCTTTAGCTTGTTCTATGGAAAGACAAAAAGGCCTCAGGCCTCTCAATGAGGCTGAAGCGAGGCCCAGGGAGGGGGAAGGTATTCCCCACTATCCCCTTTTCTTCACATTTCACCACTGTTTCCCAACCACATCTTTTCCCAGCTCGCTCTCAACTTTCTCTCATTCTCTCTCTCACTTCCCTTGCCTTTCACCATATTTATTTCTTAAAAGCTCCACTGCACGTCAGCAGCAGGCCATAATAGGAAGTCAGTTCTCCCTCTGGCAGTTTCCCTGTCTCATGAACCCACAGAGCTAAGGGTGTTTTTCCACCGTACCAGGTATCATACTTTTGGTACTTTGTCAAAGTACAAAAAGTACAGTACAGATGCTCCTCTACTTACGAACATTCAACTTACGAACTTTCAGACGTATGAACGAAGAGAATTGTAAGTCCAAATTGTGTTCACTGGGCTCCCGTTTCCTGTCCGCAACATCAATTTTTTTTTTTCTGCGCTCAAGTTCCGCCTAGTACGACTTCTGGCCACTACTCCCGCCACACAGCAGTGTAGCGTGCGTACTCCCAGCATCCTAGATCTTTGTCCTTGCGTATACCCTTAAGATGATGCTGAATAACGACTTATGAACATTTCAAGTCACGGAGCGTCAGTACTTCAAGATGTCGGTTTTCCACTGGCATAAAAACTGGTACTGGCGGCAAATGACTTCAACGCGGGGCAGGGTATTTTGTACTGAATTCTAAAAATGGCTGTAGCGTATTATACAGCTTAGCAATGTGCAATATTAATACCAACGTCAAATGCACATACAATTCTTACATCGCTAGCTAACTATATAAAAATAGGGCTTTTTCTTACCTTTAATTCTGTACGGACATTATAGCACAAGGGGGTTAAAGTTTCACTAAAATATTTTTACTGTGCCATAGGAAAAAAAACAAAGCAAACTTTGCAATATTAATTATTATTCCTTTTATAGATTCTTATATGTTTAAAAACCAGTTTAGAGTTTTAGGCCTACCTCTGCTGCTTTTGCATGAGTGCTTCATATGTTTTCCAAAACAATCATAACCATTTTCATCCTTGCCATTTAAAATTGGCGGGTTTGTGAGAAATGTATGAACTCCTTTTGTTTTATAAATACCCCAAAATTTATTTAAAAAAAAAAAATTTAAAAATCACATTGCTATATTTTACAGCTGGGCGGTATGACCAAAAATTTATATCGCCGTATTTTTCAAAGTTATATCGGTTTCACAGTATACAACGGTATTTTTATTTTTTTAAGTATGACTGGCAGTTTACCACATTTTACAGGACACATTTTTGTTTTACGTTTTTGCATTGTTCCCACATTAACTATATTAGGTAACGCTTTACATTAACTGCACCTTCACAATGCTTTTATATTCATAAAACGTTCAGTACACCTCCATAATGTATTCATTAAGTATTCATAAAACATTCATAAACATCATGTATGTATACCTTAACATCATAACATCCTTTAACAGCTGTAATTGTATAATCATGTAATGTTTGTTGTTAATGTATATTAAAGCTGTTAAGGGATGTTAGGATGTTAATATTCTATGAATGCATTATGAAGGTGCACTGAATGTTCTATGAATGCATAATGAATGTATTATGAAGGTGCACTTAATGTAAAGCGTTACCGTACATTATTTTATCATTAGCCATTGCACCTATCCGCTACCTTAATGATAACGTACAACTAATGTGTTTTTTGGCTAACTGCTTATAGATAAACGGCTAATGTTAAGGTGTGCGTCAGCCAAGTTAGCATTTTTGATAAGTGTTTAATAGTTCAGTGCTTCTGGAACCCGAGCCTTACTGACCTCGCGAAATTTCTCATAAAGACCGGGATGTCGGTCTTTAAAATGCTTCGGCAAGTTTGACGTGCTACTTGACTTTGTCGCCCCAAAAGTGTAGCACTTTTTGCATAGAGGCTTATCGTCATCCTTAGCCTTTCCATGCTTGTCTGCAAAATACTTCCAAACGGCACTTTTGCGTTTTTTTTTTTTGTTTTACTAAAGCAGCTTGCGAAGTGCCTTCAACTGCAGCATATGCCATGTTCGGCCAACTCGGTGTGTGTGTGTTAACCAGTGCAAATGCGTTCAGCGGCTATGGAGAGGAGGGGAGGGGCTGCGCGAGTGTGTGTGTGTGTGCGTGCATGTGCGCCTGCGCTGTAGTGCTGTGTGAAGTGTGGCGAATGAGGCGAAAACCGCACTGTTGATATCAATAATGATGAAAATTAGTATCTAATCAGATACTAATTTTTAATATCGATTTGTATCTGAGAATCAATTTTTTGACAATCCCAGTGTCTCATTATTTTCAACTCCAGCGTCAGCTATATCTTCCACTTCTGATCTTTCGCGGTGCATTTTTAGCAGTGCAGCAGTGAAAAATGTCCCCCATTAAACAGTTTCCAGCTGCGCCACTTTCCGAACATTGTGTAGGCTAACCGGTATTACGGTATAAGAAAAATTCATATCATAACAATAATAAAAAACGGTTTTCAGTATGAACCAGTATACCGCCCAGCACTACTTTATTAATAACAAAATCGCATAATTAGGACAGCATGCTATATGCAGTATATTCAATACAATACTTTTAATTTCTTGTTCTTGTTATCCATCCGGATATTTTTATTGTATATGTTCTTCCAACCAAATCACGTCCCACCCCAAAGAACTTAAGTACCAAAGAAGTACCCAAGCTGGTTTGGCACTTTCGGTACTAGAACTTTAAGAACTGGTACTCGACTGGAAGTCAAAGCGAAAGTACTGTACCAAAAGTATGCTGCTTGGTGCAGTAGAAAAGCACCCTAAGATGCAAGTGCGGTCTGGCAGACAAATGGCAACCTCTTCATCTCATACCCCATCCCCCTATGCATCCTCTGACAATTACACTATAGCAATCAGAACCTCTCAAGGTCTCTGGGAGAAAAGGGCTCGGCCAAAAGGCATCACAGCAGTGTGGCAAGACCTGAACGGGCCACAAAAGTCAAAAGCAATGAAAAGACAGGCATTAAGATATATCAGGTTTTGATAGGGGCAGAGTACAGGCCTCACACAGCCTGGGGTTTACCTGACCCTGACGTCCCATTGCTAGCTGATGGGGCTTGGGAAGCCTCCTCTGTGATGGCAGGGGTAGACGAGGTACTCTGTACAAAATGAGACTGGGCCTGGATGAAAACACAAGACACGTTGTTGCTATTTGGATTGAATAACTAAAAATTCTCCTTACTAAATTCAGGCTTTCATAGAACATATGAGTCTAGGTGAAATATTACTACCAAATCTCAAATAATAAACAACCATGGGCATAAATTATAGGGGGGGTGTGGTATTCCTGCCAATGATCAAGACTGGCCAATACAACAAATCACAAAATGGGTGGGGACGTCAACCCAAAAAGATACACCCATGTAACCAGAATTTAAAATAAGGAACATATTTATACCATCCTTTGACTTCTGAATGACAAAAATAGCAGAAAATGAAGCTGAATAATTTTAATGTTCTTTACCTTCAGGACTTTATCAACTTTAAGGTCTTCCAGGGATGGATAGAGAGACATCCTGTAAGTAATAATAATAATTATTAGAATAAAGATATGGCTAATCAACCTTAAGAGCTTAAATAATACAACATTTAAGTACCAGAACAATGATGCCAATAATCCTTTTCTATGTACGGGAAATTGAGGAAGGAGGAGGCAGGGAAAATGAGAAGAATGAGCTTCAAAACCCTTTAAAACATGTATCATATTACACAGTCACTCCATACTGAAATACATAAGAGACATGTCCTTTAAAACAAGCACTCTCCAAAAAAAAAAAAAAAAAAAAAAAACCCAGAAATGGAGAGGTGAGCATGACATTTCCTTTTTAGACTGCCCTCCCTCCCCCACTGCCGCTGTGCTTCCCTCACTTTACACAGCCCCCTGCGCACTCAGCACCACCCTGCTAACTAACAGGCAAATCCATGGGGGTGGCAGTGCAGAGATGGACAAGAGCAGCAAACGCAACCCCCGCCGGTAGTGATTCACACAGGCACCCCCCCCACGCACATCATCTGTTATCAAGAAGCATTATGCAAGTCTGAGCCCACGGCACAGGCCTGCCTCCAATGCCGCTTATGTGGTATGCACTAATATTTTTACGGAATTTCAGCTCAGTTTTGTGGTAGGAAAAAACTGAACCATATTTCAGAATAACAACTTAATGAACTACAGCCCAGAGATAAACCCAAAATACTCATGTGACTGGGATGAGCCCTTGCCTTTTTCGTCATGTGGTTACATTTTTAAAGCACTGCATAGCATCCTAATCACTATGACACTGAATTCTCACTGACAGAGAAGAAAAAAAGTTGCAGCAAATGTACGCAACAACTGACTGAGCAACAAAATGACATCCTTCCCGAAAGAGGCAGAAGTGTAAATGTTTATCAGAAGGCTGCTTCCAGAAAGGCAGGCACTGCAGATCATCAAAGTGCTCCTGTAAATCAGCAGTGAGCACGTGACACTGAGTGCCAAGCCCATGAGAACTAAGCCGGCAAGCACGCCAAGCAGGGGGAAAAAACAACAAATACATTAGCTGCAGTACAAGAAGATGTCTCTCTGGATTTACTCTTATGGCTCCAGACTCTGATTCGAGGACCCTTCCCTGAGTACAGCACAGATGTCAATCAGTGAATATGCCAGACATAATGCACCAATCTGAATGTTCACATAAAAGAATGCCAGGGACTTCAACAATATGGAAACTTCCATTCTATCAACCACCATCCAGAGGTGGCAAGTTGAGGTCCACAAAGTACAAATCCAGACAACACACATTGTTGACTGCATTATCCAGCAAAGCCTGCAGTTTTCTCACCAAAGAAAACCCAACTGGTTTAGGAAATTCATCCATCTTGCTTGTCTAGTACTGGAACACAGTGTAGTTTAGGAAATACATATGGTACCTATTTACAATCAGTATGACTGCTTTTGCACGTCTTTGAAAAGCTGTTCATGGATATATGAACAGTTATATATATGTTTACGGATACATGAAGAAAAAGGTAGAGCTTTTTGATGCACTGAATTCTTCATCAAATCTCTATGTAATCATTGTGTATCTTGCTGTGTAATGTGTTTTTGTATCTGTTTTTAAGTCATTTTGCTTCTTCACCTCCCATTACTTTTGGCTTTGTCAGTCAACCACAAAATGTAGTTGACCCAAATGCTAGCTAAAAAAATGGGTGTAAGTTGTTGTTCATGAGTGGATGGTGAAGTCATATCTAGCAGAACAGTGATAAAAGCTTTGGAGCAAAGAGAAACTCCAAAGTTTCAAAAGCCATTTAATTTCTTTGTTGCTCTGCCATCCAGTATTATCCTCTTAACATCATCACCCTGTACATGGTATTGTCAGTCAGGGCTCTGATATGATGATGCAAGTACATATTGGGGTTCATGACCATACAGATCCAAACTTGGCTTTTTCAGTAGTGGCCTGATTACTGCTACTTTAAATTGGTCAGGAACATCACCGGATGACAAGGACACATTCATTATTGCAGTTATAAGTCTTGCCAGAACTCCCAGGGATCCTTTAAGAAGCTTAGTGGGGACCAGACCAACGTTTTGTTTCAACCAACTGATTAAGTACTGTAACTCTTTATGCTCATCTGGCTGGTTGAAACAAAACCTTCATCTGAATTTGTACTTTCTGAACCTCAACTTTTCACCTCTGCCACCGTCTTTTACCTTTCACCTACCAGAAAACTAGCATACGTTGGTTCTATGCGAATGAGACAACAACAACAACATTTATTTTTGTATAGCGCTTGTTCACAACATTGCATTGTCGCAAAGCGCTTTACAGCATCCCTGCCCAAAGCCCCCAGTGAGTAAGCCAGAGGCGACAGTGGCAAGGAAAAACTCCCC
>JAODLD010000113.1:15761075-15783733 GCA_026781065.1 Mormyrops boulengeri | reverse complement strand
ATGTTATTAGAATC
Organism: Mormyrops boulengeri; assembly: GCA_026781065.1. Taxonomy (NCBI): domain Eukaryota; kingdom Metazoa; phylum Chordata; class Actinopteri; order Osteoglossiformes; family Mormyridae; genus Mormyrops; species Mormyrops boulengeri. The sequence goes on along the minus strand of JAODLD010000113.1, from coordinate 15,783,719 downwards.
CAGGTAATCTACCATTTTCACTTGGATAATAGCTTCCATTAATTTCCCAGTAATGCTAGTTAACTTCCTATGTTGGGCTGCAATCTGCACTGGACAATTCACTTCCTATGTAGGGCTGTAATCTGCACTGGACAATTCACTTCCTATGTAGGGTGGTAATCTGCACTGGACGATCTTTAACACAAGCTTATTGGCACATGATATGAGGGAAATCATATGAGTTCACACACCCTGTCAGGTCTCTATTCCAGTCTCTTCCTGTAGGTCTTCTTCAATTACTTTGCCCATGTAAAGTGGATGTAAGTGTGCATGTAAGTGTGGGTGTAAGTGTGATTGTATGTCTGATGTTGTCTTGACTGGCATATCTTCGGAGGGGGCATTAGCACAGGCCTATCGATACTGGGGGTACCGGCGTGGGCTTCCGCATCTCCCTGCCAGCCTCCAGCTAGAGCTCACACACACAAAAAGCCTTTTTATCTCCAGGTCTAATTCCTTCAGGCAGAGTTCTAGCAGAGGGTTCTTTGAGACCAAGGCGTTCGTTTTCTGGACATATTTTTTGTTGTTCTGTAGGGGCCAAGACAACATTATAGGATTGGTTTTATATAAAACTGCTCTCCTATACCTAATCTTCAGATTAATGGGAATTCCTCTAGTCCAACACCTGCTAGCTTCATATTTCATGGTAACGTCACCGAATCATTTTTGCTAAGCAATTAGTATACTGCTTTCTCTTGTTACTCAAGGCTGAGGAGTAGGGGTGCAACGATATACTCAGCCCACAAGATAAGACACAATACTGGGTTCACGAGGACGAGACGAGATGATATTTTAACAATATTTTAAGGAAAATTTCAAAGAGGAAATATATTACTGGAAAGCAGCCTTTTATTCAATTAATTTGAAAGACAAAAAATGCTAAATAATGCAGATGTATGGTGAAATGATTTAAATAATCACCATCATCATATGCAGTAAAGAACAGAACAAATATCTAGCACCATAAAATATTTCACCACAAACTCAAATGACAGGCTTCTCTCCTGTTCGACTTCTCAATTGAACATAAAAAAGAATATAAATAAAACAATATAAATAACAAACATAAAACTTTTTGTTTTATGCAGTGGATTTAAGTAAAGAGCTATGATGGTGCTGCAAATGGCTTTGCATAGTAGTAGTATTAGGCACTGTGTACGGCATTATTTTCCTACAGTGCTTAGAGATGGTTCGTATTTTGTCTGTCACCCTTTCGCCGTTTATATTTTCCGTCGGGTACCCAAAATGCTGCCACACAAAAGATTTAAAAGTGTCTGGGGCATCTACTATAGTAATTTCGTCAGACGCCGACATGCTTACAACAGCTGATTTGCAGCGCCTTCGCAAGACCGCTTTTCACTCTGACGAGAAATCTCGTCATGTTGTAATATCGCAAGATCTCGTAACACGAGATCTCATTACTCCCCTACTGAGGAGTACCTTTTGTTGTTTAGCTAACCTTCTAAAACAATGAATACTCTCAATTATTTTAGATAAATTTGCAGTAATGTATTTTCTAAGGAGACAAAGTTATACAAAAGACCATAGGCCAGTGTTATAAGTGTCTGAGAATTTTTGCCTTACATTGCACCTTACGTGAAGTACCAGGGATGAGTGACGGTAAGGCCACTCAATTTTCATACCATGTCCTACACACAACAAGCTCTGTATTTTACCACATCCCTCAATGACGTGCCATTAGGTATAGGTGGATATGCTAAGCAAATTCACAGAAATAAGATTTTTATAACTGTCATAGTACAATAACTTCTGGGAAGTCAAACTGAGAGTTAGTAGTTGAGTAATTTTCAATAGCTTTTAAATTATCCATTAACTTAGATTATTTGAAGAGGATTAATAGGCCATTAATAGGCCATTCAGCCATCTCCACCATGCCACATAAAGCAGAGTACTGGTCCTACAAGCAAAAGCAACGCTCCAGCAGCAGGTCTAAAGCACAGTACGCATGAAGAAGGGTGACCACAATGTAGTTTTGGCTAAAAGCTATCTCAGATTACATCACTGTAGTTGGAGAGTACTCACCAGCAGGATGAGGACAAGGTGCTGGAAATAGGCCCCCAGACCAGCAACATGGGTATTGAACAAAGCAAAATTCCCCTGAGCCATCTGTAAAGGGGGCACAGTGTTAAAAGCAGACAGAGGAAGATTATAGGATTATGCTGTTATCATGTTGATCATTATGTTACTCATTAGCATGTCACGCTCATCACCATACTGTGGTAAGGCATTTTTATGGTTTATTTTGGACAAAATGAACTTAAGATATTTTAACATGTAAGACATCCATTAACGAAAACCACTGACTGCACCTGCAAACCAACTTGACTCTTACTACAATTTCCTATCTGTGTTAATACCTCCTTCTGTATTAACTATCAGAATTTAACAGAGGCTCTATGCCTCATTTTCACACCTGATTCCTCCGTACAAACTTACCTGAAAGGCCAGGGATGAAAAAAGGAACCCGAAAACAAGCCAGGTGTAGGGGGTGTGATTCACCACCATTTTCAAGCAGGTCAAGTATGGCATACGAAGTCGGTCCAGGGTGCTGAGAGGAGCTGCAGCAACAGAATTCAGATTTCACACTGAATTGCAGTATTAAATTTTGACTGCGCTAGAACTGAAGGTCACAACTTGGCATGAGGTGAGAGAAATATTGAAAAAAAACAAATAAGCAGCAATAAAAATAGAAATATACAAAACTGTTATTTTCCTTACCTTTATAAGTTGCCCAAGGAAAAACATGATCATTTATCAATACTTAGTAAAATAATGCACATTTTCATTGACTACATGTTAAAACACCTGGATATTGACTGAAATGCCAAGTTTTCAGAAGTGTAGGACAGCAGTACCGCTTGTCAGCTCTCCCCAGCCCCATGAACAGGCCCTCCCAAATCAGTCCACATTTGTACTGCTCCACCAGCATATCTGAGCAAGGCAATAAGAGACTGACTAGCAGAATCAGATGCACTCATTTCAATTTTCAAACAGGTCTACCCTCCTACTGCACTCTAAAGCTGTGAAGGCTGAGCTGGCTGTTGGGAAACCCAGGGTTGACCTGCAGCTCGTAAGCAAACGTGCCCCCTTCCCCAAAGGCACAAGCAGCCCCTCATGCCCTTTTCCTATCACCCCCCCCCACCCCCACAGACTTACCAAGCTGTTCTTTGACACCCAGGAATAGCACCATGCAGCACAGGAGGTAAAGCATCCCCATGATTACAGCGGCAATCACATAGGCCCTCCTCTGAGTGTCACAGGGGCAAGAATAAAACAAAATGGAACTTGGCATGTAACTCAAAGTCAAATTTAAAATTCAAATCTAAAAACAACCCACATGCTTGCGATAAATGCAAATAGTTTACACTTAGCTGTTACAGTGTCATTTTGAAACTGTTTGACACTAGAAAAAAGTAGAACTGGTGAGAACTACAGGTCTTATTATATAAAAATCATCAATCAGCAGTATGCAGCATTCAGACTTGCAGCCATCTGATCACTGGCCTAGTCATCCATAAATATAACCTCTCTGAGAGTTCCAACATCCTGTGAAGCAACAATTCCCCCCTGCCCCTGCCCCAGCAAATCAGGCATTAAAATCACCAATGATCTTTACAGCAAATTCAAAATATTGCACCAACCAATTTAACACCTTGATACAGTTATAACTGAACGACCAACTGCATTTGTATATTTTTTATAAAGAAAAAGATGCCATGCATTATTTACACTTAGTGTTAAGCCATTTGTGTTAGTATCTGTCATTTGTTTGTTACAACATTTAGCCAAACAAAACAGAAAATCGTTAGGTCTGATATCAGATAACATTTATGTGTTTTGCTTCTTTGTGTGGATTTGTTGGAAACCTTCACTCAGACCAAGACGGTGGGCCCTCACTGTTTCCTGCAGAGTATCACTGATGCCTGAAGATATGTTGTGCTGTGAAAATTCGCTGTTGTTCAGCTGGCTGCAAGCGTGGGCCTTCTTTGCATGATACACCCCCACGATTTGACCCTGAATGCCTGCTCCAGCTAACGTGGACAAAACTTCCACACCCATTCCTGTTGGGTAAAAGAAAATACTCGTTTCTAACAGGGAAGTAACAGTCAATAAATAGATTCTGAATTCAATAAAAACAGACTTTCAGGTATATTGCAGAAATGCAGGCTAATGCAGAATCTTTCACAACTGATGGCTCTGTTCCTCTCGCTTCATAAACAGGAGCTGGCCCAGCTTCCCGTGATAAGGTAATGCGAATGGGAAGAAACTCTATTGACGGGGCCCAGCAAGCCTAGGATGGTCTCCTTATAACAAGGCAAACAGTGCATAATTACAGCTTTATGTCTGCGTTTCTCCATTTTAGCGTAAAACGTTAAGGGATGATACAATGAACTAAGCAAAAAACTTACAAGTAGGTCCTGAAAAACTACGGGCTCCATTAAGATGGAACACAATTAAAGGAATGTATGCAAAAATTCAAAACTATCCTTAGTCTCAGGGGTGGAGTAAGCTATAGACTATCCAAAGAATAAACATTAAATCAGTGAAATGAAAAGAAAGCAAAAGATGCGTTATACTGTATCCTGTGGCTGAGTCTCGGTCTTTCTGGCTCCCCCCTAGGAACATGTTGAGCGACGAGTAAGGGACATGGTAACACTGTGAAGATAGGAGTACAACACAACAGACTGACAGTGTAAAACAAAAAAATATATACACAGAATAACATACCATTTGTAAATTATGATGCAAAAGAATGTAGTAACCATTGGAAAACAACCACTCCTTGATTAGTAACCGAGTTCCATTCCAGTGACCGGGTCATTAAGCGAAATGCTCATTAAGTGAATTATGGTAGCCTAGGCATGACCATGATTGTGCTTACTTCAGCCTTCCATACTTAATTTCTTTTATTCTTTATAAATTGGACATTTTTAACATTTTGTACAAAAAGTTAAGTTCTCCCCAAACACGCTTGATGGGCTGAATGGCCTCCTCTCGTTTGTAAATTTCTTATGTTTTATCTAATTTAAAGATCTTTCTCACTCCAATATGCATTGTTGGAAGCCATACAAAAATTAGTTCATAAATGTGTGCATGGGTTGGAATATTTTTTTATTACCACCGTGTTTGTGAATGGTCGCTAACCAAGGTAGTCGCTAAATAAGGAGTGGTTGTAGCGCTAAAACAGTATTTTTCAGCTTTATGAAGGATATCTATTGAGTCAGTAACTGATAAATGGGGCTAAGTGTTTTCTACATAGGGACATGCGAAAAACAGAAGACAATGGATGGTGATTGCCTCACACTCATGAAGGTATCGAAGAGGCAGCACATGGTGAAATACCAGGTGAAGCTGAATGTTGGAGACATGGTTTTCTGAGGTGTGTACCAGAGCATAATGTAGGAGACAATCCCAAGGGGTGTGGAGAACACTATCCTGGAAGCAACCACAATAAAACCAAATGAAAACTATGGCCCATCCATACAGAAGCTCTGCTCTAAGATAAATCTAGGTCTTTAAGATATATAACTGCAGTCACTGAAACGTCTGTTTCCTCAAGACTTTGTATGAAAACAAGGATGGAATCTCCACTAGCAGTTGCATTGTTTCTCTCTTATTTAAGCTTATCACTCTGAGTGAGGCTGACACTTTCATCAAAGGTATAAGAATGCTGGACATTCCATATGTTTTGTTCTTCCTCTAAGACAAAAAAGGGTAAAATTTGTACCTTTGCTTGTCACTGGCGCTACACCCTTGTAATTGTACCTTTTAAGGTACGGATATGGAGCTTTGAGGAACATCCCAAAGGTACAAACAGCATTAATGTCCCCGCAATGGTACAGAAATGTTCCTCAGAGTCCATTTCTGTACCTTAAAGGGTACAATTACATAAAGCTATGGGTACAATTGGCAGACCTTTGAGGGTACAGCCCCAGTGAGAAGCTACAAAGGTACAAATTTTTACCCTTTTTCTCAGAGTGCAATGTGTTAAATGCATGACTCTCTCATATGAATCCATATCACATGTTTTTACAAATGCTCTAGGTCAACTGCCTTGTTATTTGCAAAACTATTAACACATTTAAGCAAACATTATAAGTTAGACAGCCGACATCTTCAAACAAAAAAAAACAACAAATTCATCCACCTACGATTTTTGTTTTCATCTGCATATGGGCATATAAACATCACATAATCTAATACTGGCAAGACTAAATGCGAGACGAATTGTTTAGTCTCGTCCTCCACATTCCTTGCTGTGCTGCTCTATGTTATCACATCATGTTATGATTCCTTCCATGGTTTGGATTCAGGGAAGCTTATCATAGATCTCCCACCTCCAAGCTGGAAAAAACATACACAGACTGTCCCAGCTTACATCCTATGCAAGTTACAATGACTCAACACACGACTAAAAAAAATATATGTAAATGTTTTCAAAAAAAATTTCGGATGGCCCAGCAGTACACCTACACCCAGCAGCACTGTATGACAGCTGCCATGGGAGAGTACTATACTGAACTGCAATATGACCAAGCCAGCTTCATACGCATCTTCCAGTCTAATTCTCACACCTAAAAGTCAGTGTGATGATCCTATTCTGACTTACGTCCATTTCGACGCAGAAGCTGTTACAACAGAATCCAGTCATAAGTTGAGGAGTGTATAATGCATTTTGAAAACAAAAATTAAAGAGTAAATCATTGTTGTGTTACCACTGCATACAAGTAAGGGAAGTTTACGTGCTTCCAGAAACTACAATTGTAGGTTCAGTAAATGCTGAACAAATTTAGCATGCAGAAGTTCTGGAAGATTTAAGAAATTGCCTGAATTAGATTCCACAGGGATGCTCAGATATTACAATGCTCACAGAGAGGCTGACCGCATGTTGGCTGGACACATTTCCACAGGTCCAAGACCAGATTCAAGCCACGTGTCATACTGCATAAATTTCGTAAAATGTTGTGATAACTTGTTAATAACATAGACAACTGTATTTACATGAAACATGCCAGACATAAAAATTATCCTTAATAAATAATGCACATGGATGAGAAGCAGCATTGGAGATTTGCTTAACCAATGCAATGAACTTGTGCTATGTAGGAAACTATGCTGGACCATTAATTGTTTTGCATTTGGCATTTTAGAATGACAAACCCTGTCTAAAGCCTTGGTTTTTTGCATGCATTTCCTTACATTTTTGTGCATAGTATCATCATGTTTAAAAGAGGCACCTCAATAATCACCTCTGCCGCTGACTTAGACAGGACAATAAGCATTTCAACATTCCATATATGCTTACTTGAGTGATAACTATCAATTTCCCAGTTCTTTTACAGCTGAAGCCAGGCTAAATACAGAATTAAGCTACAGTCACTAAGTTCTGTCTGATGATTGGACTGATTTTTAAAAATCCATTGAATTAGTCCAACTCTACTCAGGAACCTACAAAACAATCTGACCTGATCTGTGGAACCATGGTTTGTTGAAAATTTGTTCCAGCAAAAAGCAACAGAGGATAATATGAAAGTGATATCTTGTACATAAAATATACACAATTATTTATGTTTATTTTATTTCAGTGTATGTTTCTATCAAATGTGGGTGGGAGGAGAAGGAGAAGATTATAAAAATGGAAGAAACGGCGATTCATTTACCAGGGAATAAGTTTTCCAATACGGGTCTTGCGACTTTTGCTAACAACGTATCCCACCAGGGGGTCAGAAATGGCATCCCAGGCTCGACCAAGGAAAAGGATCAGAGAGGTGGGGAACGCACCCATCTGGAGATGAGACCCAAAATATCTGAACGTGTAAAGCATGTGGAATCCATTTTTTTAGCTTTACCCAACAACATGAATGGCAATAAAATTGTTGTTTTTTATATGTAGTGATAAATAAATATTCGTCCATCTTTACAGTTAGATATCCTCATATCATGGGCTAACCCCATTTTAGACAAGATCTGTTGCACAGTCCTCTGCTACCACACTTCAACAGGCTGATTGCCATAGATTTGAAGAACAAGTTTCACAAAGTGCCACAAAACCATCACTTCCTTCTCGTTTTACTCATATTGAAATCTTACTGAGGTCATCAAGTTAATATTATGTTTTTTAACATTCAAAAGCACTATTTCATTCACCGAGACCTGCAAATGGAGAAACGTGAAAGATGAGTGAAAGGAGCAATAGAGGTTGCAAAAATTATAGAAACAGGTAAACATTGCAAATTCTGTAAGTTATACCATGTGTTGTGAATGTGAATGCATGTTATGGGTAGTACAGTGTGCACAATATGCACTTTGTGTCAGAAAATGTGATAGAGGCAAACGTCACACCAATTCTACAAAGCTCACAAGTGCATCAGCTTATAAGACAAATGAAGTTGCTGTGTCACTGCGGACGAGTAATGCTCACCTGAACGACATCCAGCAGAAAAATTTGCAAAAAGAAACCCTTAGCGTTGATTGTCATCTGATATGGGGCACCCCCAACAGCATAACATAGCTTCTTGGACAGAGGTAATCCTGACGGCTTCTGCAATTAATGAAGGCAAACTTCCAATATTTTTTACAAAGACCTGTACTGGGCACAAAGTACAGAAGGTGTGGAATGGATGCATGCATTATTTGACGGACACCATACTACTCCAAGTTGGTAAGTCTGAACATGAAACACTCCAAAACCCTCCCAGGGGATGGCTGGTATTCAAATAAACTCAAATTGTACTAGGATTGCAAAATAAGGATGATAGTAAATGGGGTGTCACATTACAACCTGTATATACTGTACACACACACATGAGGTGGGATTCGAACCCTCAACCCTGGAGGCTGAGGGCGGCTGAGCTATCCTGCTTTTATACTTTCACCTGAATAATTAGCGGTTATAGTCCAAGACGGTGCACTAGATTTAGTAACATTTTATTGTCAACTGCAAATATTAAATTACCTTGCTGATAACCGTTTTGTTAAACGCAGACACATACAAGACAGCTATTTCATAAGATAATATTACTTTTGTTCCCTTATCGTATATTATACAAACCGACCCGATATCTTACATAACGTTTTTTAATCTTACGGGAGACGCATTGTAATCCATATCACCGGCGATGCACTTTTGTGACTCTTCTGCTGTTATTGCAGCTGAAGTATCCACCGAGGTCCGAGCCATGTCCTCTTGATTACTGAAGAACGTTTAGCGACTAAAAGCAAATGTGTATGGTGTGAGGCGTGCCTCCAAAATGTAGGCGTACCCCTGCCTTCGTTGTTGCCAATAGCTGTGGGGCTGAGCCCAGCTTGTACTTTATGTTTTAGTTGTGCGCATCTTTGCAGGGCATTATAAACGTATAGCGCCGGCAAGCATGCTTGTAGGCTTAATAGAAGGCACGCTACTCATCCTTGAATTTCTGCTTTTTCGGTAAATGCTGATTGGATAATATAATTCTATTACAGTTATGAAGAAAACTTTAACTCATTGGACTTCTCCGCGGAAACCATATTCGTGTAAAAAAAAATCACGCTAAATTGTGCAGTTTAGTTTATAGAGCCCCCTATCCAAGAAAGTTGCATCAGACTGCTTTGTATATACATATTTAAATACACACCACCATATTGTACAAAAGACGAGAGAAGGGGGGAAAAACGTCTTATATAAGGCTAATTAATTTCTCAATATGCGTAATTGACATAATTGACCGTACTTGTGTTTTACGTCATCTTCCATTGCCGAAGACCAGTTTCAATACTCCAGGACAGAAGTACAGAGGACGGTAAAAATCCTCTGATGTCCTCTTCCTCATCAAACGAGACCAATCTCATGATTCATTGTGTCCCAAGTTTGTTCTTGGAAGGCAAGTTAGTGAGACCAATTTTGCCAAGACCACAAGTATGGTCTTTGCATTCTTGGTATGGAGAGACACCCATGGAAAAAAAACCTCTGAGGGTCAAGGGTCAATAATAGTTGGTTGGGTAACACTTCACATGAAATTGCACAATTACACTGTACGGTTTTATTTCACTGCACTTAAGGTATAACTGATGGATTGTATTATTGTAATTATACAATATTATATAGTTCAACTATGTTGTACTGTAAAACCTGTGTTCTCGATGTGTGTTGCATGAGTAATTTCTCTCTCTCTGTCATATGGAAGTTCAGCCAGTCTGTTCATTTCAAATATCTTGGCATGTTTTGTTTTTTTTTTTGGTTTTTAATTGATAATAGATATTTTCTGTGCTGAAGTGATTTGTGTTATTCTGGGCAACAAAATATTGTCACGCAGTATACCAGTATTTCACATAAAAATACAAAACTTTGTATTGTTGACTCAGAGACTAAAACAAATTTCAAAGGATCAAGTGAAATATATCTTAATAGATTTTAAATTTTTTTCTAGTGTAAGGCAGAAAAGCTTTAAAATCTTCTACAGATTTTGAGATGTACCTGTGAGACATCAGATATGGTGCACTTAAAATAATTACATTTCTTTATGCGTAGTTATATTTCTGCCAGTCTCATGGATAAATAACAATGTTTTTATGAAAAAATGGGCATAATTTTTTTGGGAAAAACATTACAGTGAATGACATTTTACTAAGGTACATTCATATGAATCACAATAAATATGAATTAGTGGCTTTATTCTTGAATGTAAGTAATATGAGCGCATAGGTGACACTCCAATGAACATAAAAAAGGCTTTTAGGGAATAGTAAATGCAGTTTTATTTTTGTAACACTTCAAAAACCTTATGTCTTTGACCCAGAAATAGATTATCAGAACTATTAGGGCTACTCCCAAAAGAAAATAACCCAGTCAGGGAGTAAACATATTTTAACTTTTAAAATAAATCTGAAAATGTAACCCTCCAAGCCTCACTTCAGTTTTATTTATATTCCCATGAACATGACCATCAATCCATTTCCTGTGCAGCATATCCAGTACCAGGACACAGGGGGCCCGGAGCCCGTCTCAGGCCACATACTGGACAAAGCAGGGTACATCCAAGGTGGAATGTCAGTCAATCGCAGAGCACACACAAAATCATACACTACAGGCAAAATAGAGGCTATTCACCTAAACCGGAGCACCCAAAAGAAAGCAGCACAACATGCAAACTATGTACACACAGAGGGAAGGCAGAATTTAAATCCACAAAACTGGGCGAAACAAGTGCTACCAACTTTGCCCATTAGCAAGGCAGGAGCACCATAAAACGTTGAGAAATACAGTGACACATTGGACATTAAATGACAAACAGCCTTGGGCACTGCAGCACACGTATGATTTTGAAAGAACGCTAAAACATGAGTCATGCAACCAACTTCAGTCACACAGGAGAGTGAAGGAATTCAAAACTCAGAACATCAGACAAAGTCAGGTTTTAATCAGTTTCCAGTTCATACACAACCTCAAATAGTAACACAGTGAGTAGGATTACAGATCCAAAGTTATAGATGCACTTATGTAAATCTTCAATGTAAACTGTGTTACTAAAAACTAACATTTCAAGGTGCTCTGCGGGCACTACGTTTTAGGAGGGAAACACTCTATTCATCCATCATGTGGAATTTTTTCAGCCCACATCTGAGAACAGACAATTCTTCTAAGAGATTCATTTGATCGCATGTTTCCAGCAGATTTAAGAAGATAAACCACCACTTCCTGTGGAGTGGGAGTTCATCTGCAATTGGTCTGTGCTGGATATCGCACTTCAGTGACAGTAGTAGTGTGGGGGGGGGGGGGCAGCATATTATCAGTCACAGAACAGCAAAAACTATGGAAAACTGCAGAATAAGCCTTGAAGTCAGGGCGTTATTTTCTTAAAAATGATTTTATTCCCTTATTACTGTAGAGCAGTTTGTTAAATCAAACCCAGCTTCCTTCCTCATCCTCCCTCTCACCACTGAAGGCCAGTAACGGACAGCACTGCTGCTCCCTGACGTGGAGGTCAGACAGTTCCGGAGGGAAAACATGTCACTAAACAAAAACTATAAAAGCTCCAGTCCGTGCGTGGTGCCCGGGTCACTTCAACCTTTGTACGATGACAGCGTTCAGCAGGTTGGCCTCTCGCAGCGTCTGGCTTTCGTCCATGAGCTCCTTGTTGGGGAAGGTAGTCATGAGAACAAACTCCCGGGCTGCCATTGCCGGACGCGCCCCCACCACAAACTGGCGCACGTCGGACACCCTGGGAGCAGTGAGGGACAGGTGCAATATGGATGGGGTTCGGAGAGCGATAGATGGGGAGAAAGAGGGGTAGGGAGGGAGAATGACAGGGAGAAAGAGAAAGGGAAAAACAGAGATGGAGGGAGGCAGGGAGAGATACATGGCAAACTGGATTAATATGATCCATTTCCTGTTTTGGGAGGTAGTTAGCCAATTGTAATGTAATACAGCATAAGGGTTCATGTTATTTGTTATTTTAATATTAAAGGCTAAAAGCTTTTTTAAATGCAACCTGCTTATAAAGAACACCTGTTGCTCACCCAAGCTCTGAGCAAGCTGAGGTCACTGCACACAGCCATGGGGGGGCACGCATGCAGGTGGGTGGGAGGGAGGGCTGGCTGGCTGGGCGGAGCTCACCTGTGTGTGTGGTTGAACTTCTGCACCAGCCGGCCTCCATCAGCCAGCCGGATCTGAATGCTGGTCACTGGTTGAGCGGAGTCGAGCGCCACAGAGGCGCTGGCCTCGGCCTCCGTAACTTCCTGGTCCCGCTGCCCACCCAGCACTGCAGGGGCTGACACCAACTCAGGGGTCGCACTGGGCCCAAGGAACGGGAGAAAACCAATGTGAAACTCATTATACCACCTGTCTGCTGTTTCTGGTTCTTTGGAATGATTTTTTCCAAGACTGTTAGCATATTTACTTGTATTTTATTACTATTGCTCTACAAGACACATTATGTCATACATTTTTACAAATTCATGCATAAGAATGACAGAACAACACTGAGAATTATTTTCCTTAAAAAATATATTAAAAGGAAAGCTTTTGAATACATAAACACAAAATCAGAGTACTAAGTTGCCCACTCACCTGCCCAGTTTCTGGCCTTCACCTGCAAAGGCCTTGAAGGCTACCTTGGGCTTGGAGAAGTCCTCATCTCTGTGGTCCTCCATATCCAAGTTGACCTGGCCACCCCTGGACCGCTGCCTCAGCTCAAGAGGAATCTCCCTAAGAGCAGGAAGTAAAACATGTTCGCCATCTAGTGGTCTATCAGGGCAACTGCATGTTGCCAGTGGCTAGCCCTAACTAGTTTTATCACACTTGCAGGGGCATGCTCTCCAGAACAGCACCATGTGTCCTCAAGGCTGGTCAGAGAGCAACACACTTGCCACTAGGCCTGTGAAAGTAAAGAGCTAAAGAAAAGGAAAAAAAAACTGTGGCCCTCTCCAGAGCTACAGCCTCACCCCCTGCGAATGGACTCCAGAAAGAGAGCATTGCTGGGATCTGAGTAGTTCCTGAGGTCCCCATCATCCAGGCTGAACCCAGTTTTCCACAGCTTCAGCACCACATGCACCTGCATCCAGACACAGATCCACATTACGTTACCATCCCTAACAGTGACCTCCAAGAGAAAATATCCATCTAGCCTCCAAGCGCTTATCCCGGTCAGAGCTGTAGGGGGACATGGAGCCTATGCCAGGTAGCGTGGGGCTATGTTACACACTGGAAGAAGTCAGATCTAAACCCTTCTACGCTGGTGATGCGAGGCAAACATGCTGCCCACTGAGCATTTGTGCCACCTAAATATGAAAACAGCAGTCCAGTATCTAGTGCTTTAACCATGATCTTGAAAAACTCCCTGAAACATTTAAATGGAATATTTCAAACTCTAGAAAGTTAAGAACCAAACTTCTAAAGGGCAGGCACAATGTGAATTTCTTCAAAACAGAAACCCATCCATCCATCATTTGTAACTGCTTGGCCTATGCAGGTTCGCAAGGGGTCTGGAGCCTATCCCAACCCATCGCAGGGCACACTCACACACCATTCACTCACACATGCACACCTATGGGAAATTCGGCAACTCAAATTTATCTCAGCATGTTTTTGGACTGTGCCAGGAAACCAGAGCACCCAGAGGGAACCCCAACACAACACGGGAAGAACATGGAAACTCCACACACAAGGAGCCAAGGCAGAGACTCAAACCCTGGTCCTAGAGGTATGAAGCATCAGTGTTATCTAGTGCGCCATGTCGCCCCTCAAAATAGAAACATCTGACAAAAGACTTGTGCTTACACAGGTTTTATGTTCAGCAAGAACAGAAAACATAAACCTGAAAGAAACTACACCTAAGAGTTCGCAAGGAAACAAAGGAAAAAATCTCACGTCCTGTGTGCTTTCAGAGGGCCGTCTCTCCCCAGCCACATAAGCAGACTGCTCCTCAGGCGCCGTCCCCAGCCGATAGCCACCCCCAACAAAGGCCTGTATGCCAGTCAGCCAGAGGAGAACAAGAAAGAGCGATCATGGTGAAGATGCTGAACTACTTCTTCAGGGTACACACAGTCAGAACATGGTACTCAACATCCCGCCTGAGGCCATGTGAGCCCAACGGTCTGACATCACTGTAGTACCAACTTAACAAGGAGCCTACTGAGATCAACAGAAAATGGGTGTTTAAATTCAATTAAGTCAGGCTACAAAGTTAGTACAATAAACGGCCCTCGAACCTGTGCCCTGCTGGACTCCCCGGGGCCCCGGCCAGCGCGGTCCACCGGCACAGCACCATGCTCCTTGGCTCCCTTAAACAGCTCCTCCACCACCTCGTTGGGGCTCCGCTTCCTGGGGGGACCCACAATCTGCTGCCCGCTGCGCTCCGAGCCCCCTGCGTAGAACCTTAAGGCAGATGGTGATTGAGCTCAGACCTCAAATGTGTTCCACAAACAACAGTATTACTGTATCTCAGGGGTTCTCAAACTATGGGATTTACCGATTGACCATAAAAAATCTAATTTATAATATATCGGTATATGCGGTGTGGTGGGTCTTTCCACATGCCCGTTAACCAACACGTTTCTGCCTGTCAAGGCGTCAATGATTGGTCACTATGTCATTGTCATGTTGAAACCTCATCGTATTAGATACTTTCTATCCAATCAAAGTGGTCTGTTTCTAGTCCTCATTTTAATTCAGTGTGTGTAAACAGTTGGAATAGCTAGTGTTTAGTAGTCATCCAAATGTAAATATAAAGACAAATTAATTTCAGTTGGATTCACTAAAAACTTTTGAAATGGGGAATAACGTCCTCAATGTGTTCTGTGCTGAGAGGTACTAAGTAAAGAGAGTTTTAAAATGAACAAATTAAATCAACATCTTTAAAACAAAGCACCATCAGCTTAAGGACAAGGCAAAAGAGGTTTTCCATTTAAAAGAGGAGAACTTCAAGAGACAATGTTTTGATGGTGGAAGTTCAGGGTTAAGTTAGCGTCAAGGGTACATTAACTGTATATGTCTGTGTGTCTTACTGATAATGTCAATAGCAGTTAAAAATACAGTTGGAGAGTTCAGCTTTTAGTAGAGGTGGGATGGAAGGTGAAGAAACACAATGTTAATATTGTTTGATGTTGTCAAAGTTTTGTCTTGAATTAAATTGCATTTTCAGTGTTATGCCAGATGTTCCATTGTGTCTGTTTTGTTTTCTGAAAGATGAAGTAGGGGGTTGTAAAGGGGCGCATTAATTGTCATCAAGAGCAATACAAATTATAAAATTAAATCCAATTTTTAAAAGGAAAATACGTAACTGAAGAATAAATATTTTTGTATACTTCAAATTTTGGTTCTTTGTGTTTTTATATTTTTATACGATTAACATGTAATGGTTATGTAATGGTATTTTGGGTTTGGGTCACAGACAGATGACCCCTTTTGGGTCCCCGGGTAAAAAAAGTTTGGGAAACCCTGTCAAAACACTTGTCAAAGAATATCAGATATAATAACCCTAATAAGTGGCCATGTGAGTGTGTGTATTTTTGTAATTATTACATTGTGGGGACCAGATTTCTCTACAATGTGATTAAAAATCAGTAACTTTATCTTGTGGGGATATTTTTTCCGGTCCCCACAAGGATAACCTCAATATTTTAATGTAATCAAAAAACTGAAAATGCTGAAAGTCTTGTATTTTGTTTGGTTATTTATGGGTAAGGTTAGGGCTGGGTAGAGGTGAAGGTCGTCAGAGCTGGAATTAGGGTTATGCCAATAGAAATGAATGGAGAGTCTCTATAAAGATATGAATACATGGACTCTGCACAGTGAGCAAAAAAATGTAAACTAACAAGCCATTTAGGGGGCAGGAAGCCAGATGAGCGCTGAAAATGTGGAGTCATTACGGGCACAGAACAGTTATGAAGTAAGCTGATGCCTCCATTCCACTTTTCTGTTTCCATGTTTTTTCAATGAAAATAACATGGAAATCCACAATGGGATGCTTTAAAGTGTGTGTGTGTGTGTGTGTGTGTGTGTGTGTTGGAGCACAACCACAATCATGTGGCCAGTTTTATCTGATTTTCCTCCCTTGCCAGTATAGCCAAACTCTCCCAGTGTGCAGGAATGAATAGAGCTCATAAAGAGAGACACAACCACTTATGTGGAGACTGTCATTTTGTCCTCTTGCTGAAATTAACACAGTTCTCCTTCCACCATGATGTTTTACGGCAATTTCCTCTTAACTAGTACTTTACTAGTTAAATTTGTGCATTACCACTCACCACTATCACTTATCTTTCTGTCCTAAAAGCACAATGTTGGATAGGTTTATAATTTACGTCAACAATATATTAAACATATTTATAAAATTGTGAAAAGCATTGTTAGCTTAAGGTATAGAGACCAAACTGAAAAAATGGAAACACAGTTCAGATCAGGGAGAGACAGACGCTGGTATTGATTTTGTTGTGGCTCACCTCTGTCCTTCCTCTTCATCACTCTCTTCTTCCTCAGTGTGCATCAGATCTCTGAAGGAGGTTACTCTGTGTTCACTGACAAGGGGTGAGGGGTGTGATGAAACTTACCAGCAACAAATATTGGTAAAGTATAATGCTATTCCAATAACCTGCAAACATAATAACCAAACCACTGTACATGCAGTTAGCAGCAGAAGTATGCATTTTCTACTACAATTTGTACTGATGAACATACAAATCCTTATTTTAAAGATAAACAGTGTAAGCAGAGGGTGAACCTTGGTCCTGCAGAGCGAGAAACAGATCCCCCATCTGGCTGCGGTAAGGTTACAATGTCATCTTCAGCACCATCCTCATAAAAACTGCCCAAAGCGAGCTAAAAGGAGGACAGAGATGCAATCAGTACCCGGTCGGACGTGCAGTTAAGATTATCAGGTTGTTAGATAAAATTGACAAAATCAGCATCAGCAGCATTATTGTCATTATTATTATTGGAATTTATCAATCGTATAGAAGACTTTTGAGTCTATTTAAAGAACTAAAACAGCGCTTAGAAGGGGCACTTAAATGTGAAATACCTTCCCGACTTTGATCGTATAAAGTTTTTAAAAACTGTAATGGAAAACATGAGTGACTGTCCTTAAAACTGTATCCATACCTTGCTTGCCCTTGTCATTTACCGTGTGCCATTACTCAGTGTCAGTAAACTTAATCATTTGAATAACTGGCTAGTCGAACTACTGTTGCTACACAAGAATAAATACAGTTCTTATTTATGTAGTCCTTGTACTTTCATATTTTTTGTTGACTAATACATATATTAAACGCGTTAAACGGCATGCTTGGCTTATTGTCAGTTTCGTTTCCCCGCATAACTAGTGACGATTAAAACAGTTACCTATTTTTAATCGGTGTACCTGTGACTTGCACTTTAGCCATCAGTAACACAAAGGTAAACTACAGTCCTTAATGTTTATTAAAAATAAAACAAGTAGAATATCTATAATGTTTAACCGAAGATATCAAACACTCCAGTGCTGCAACAATGACAGGTAACATTAGCGAGTTACAAAGCAAAATAAAGCAGGATACAGTCAATCGTATTTTCCTGGCATCCAAACGACGTCTTCGTGCATTGAGTGTCCTATTATTCCCTCGCACATTAAATGCCGTACCTGCAAATCCCAGCCTGCAGACTCTAAAAAGAAGCGGGCCCTCTCTTCATCTACATCAGTCACCGCAACAAACTCCCTCACAGCTTCCTCTTGGTCCGCCATCTTGGAAATGGTTATCGCAAAAACGGTCCGCCACTCCTAAAGGGAAACGACGATTCGCTTCTTAGTTCCGCTTCAGTCATTTTGTCATTCGATCATAGCAAATCAAATCAGACTTAATGTACACGCTTAAATTAATTTGAATCTTAATCAGAGGATAAAGCATTTTACATCAAAAACAACATAGTAATGTTCATTACTACATTGAAGCACAATACATATTAATGACCCGTTACTAGGCCTACGTATAAATCGTGGAACTACGGCCAGAGGAACGTTTACAACTGCCATTAATTTACCTTGTGGGAATTGTAGGTTCGTGCATACACCGGCAAAAACATCGCATATTACCCGGGGGGGGGGGGGTGTGTGTGTGTGTGTGTGTGTGTGTGTGTGTGTGTGTGTGTGTGTGTGTGTGTGTGTGTGTGTGTGTGTGTGTCAGAGAGAGAGACAGAGACAGAGCGGGTATACCTTACCTTATGGGGACACAATGTTCCCGCAACGTGATGAATACCCGTTTTTTCCCTTTATGGGGACCATTTTCCTTAACATCCCGTTAGCATTTTCCCTATAGAAATGGATGAGCGGTCCCCATAAAGATATGTTTACCCGACGTGTGTGTGTGTGTGTGTATCCGATATAACTAAGCAAAAATAAGCATTATTGCCATACATTTTTTGTACATTTAAAATATTAAATGCAGATAAATTAAAAATTATAACCTGTTAGTATGCATTTGATTAACTGTTTCTCACAATTTTTAACCGCCAGGTGGGGACAAACACTGTATAAACATTACCCGGATTTGTACTTTACATTTAGGCCTACAGTAATTCTGAATTTTAATATTGCGTTGGTTCAGATTTAAGTAGTATCCGCACCAGCATTTGCAGTTGTCACACTTTTTTTCCACGTGTTTTGTGGGTTAATAATCATAGCAAGTAGACAAATGAGCCTGATTTAGGCTAGCACTGCTCAGTAAAAATGTTTGCATCATAATCTTTATATGAACCTTGGAAGTTCTGAAACTATAGTCAATGGATGTCTGTCAAAAGTGGAACATTTACCTGGAGAAAACCAAACAGTGTAGTGTATTCCACAGTAAGAAGCTCATACCAATGGTCGGGCAAGGTGATTGTAGTGTCAAGAACTGGGGATGCTTTTCTGCAATAGGATGTGGATGATTTGCTTTCAGTAAAGAACTGTAACTTGGTGCAAGACCATCCATTGGTGAGCTGGAGCTGAAGACCAGCTGCGTCATGCAGGTCGACAATGATCCAAAGCACAATATCAAGTCTGTATTAAAACTGTAGAAAATCAAATTAGCTTTACTCAGTTAATACAGTTATAACAGTTAATATGTAAACCTCACTGAGAGGTGACCTGAAATGAGTGTTTCATGCTCATAAAATCATTTGACAGTACAAATCCTGCACAGGCTAAAATTCTGTGAGAGACTGATCTGCAGAATATTCAAAATGCGGAATATTCAAAGATGAGAACATACAGGAAATCAAATGTAGGGGGAAAAAGTTTCATTGAGAGCGGAACAGTTGTGTGGTGGTTAGCCCTCTTGCCATACACCTCTGGGACCAGGGTTTAAGTCTCCACCATGGCTCTGTGTGTGGAGTTTGCATGTTCTCCCCATATCACTGTGGGGTTTCCTCCAGGTACTCCGTTTTCCCCCCACAGTCCAAAAACATGCAGAGATTATTCGGAGTTCTAAATTACCCATATATATAAACAGTGTGTGAATGTGCCCTGTGATGGGTTGGTGCCCATCCTGGGTTTTTCCCTGCCTTGTACCTGTAGCCTCCAGGATAGGCTCCAGACTCCCTGCAGTCCTGAATAACACAAGCAGGTACAGAAAATGGATGGATGGAAACTTTATTGTTCTACATATAGAAAACACCCTCAGGGTTCCTATGGTGAACCTAACAGCTTGTTCTTAGTGCCATATTAACTGTCTATTCCCTGTTCATTTATCTGCTCTGCCCTGTTAAACATTTTCACTTTCACCTTTGGGGAAACTTTACATAACAGGATTTCAGTTGTGTCAGCTTTTGTTCTAATCAGACAAAATTTTGTGCCCTCTAATGTCAAGTTGTAATTATGAGTGCCAGCTATCCATTGTGAGAGACAGAGAGGTGGTCTTTGTGAAGATTGCAAATTGGGCTGATGTTTCCTCTCTCACAGATTGCAGCCCTACCCCTTTCTCAAGCTCTGTTCTGCAGCTGATGACGACCAAATGTTGTCTTCATCCCAAATGCAGTTGTGCAAATTACACAGCCAGCTGCTCTGCAGTGCACATCATTACTGTACCTCATAGGACATGCCAGTAAAACTATGTGGACTGCATGCCATCCTCTACAATGGAGAGAACTGTTTATCATGGATCAACAGTCCCACTGGCAGCGTCCATTTGCAATAAATCAGACAGCTAGCGTTTCCCTTCCAAGAGTATACAAGAGTATAATGGACTAAGCTGGGTTGCTGTCTCACTTGGAGTACTGGTTCTGGTCTCATGTCCAAGGAATATCTGCCACAGCCCTTCTCTCCACATCAGAATAAGAAAGAAGAATGTCACCACAGAAAAAAAAACACAATGTGGCAACGTGTACCTTTGAAGAACCAACAAAATAGCCCAAAAACTTATAAACGTTCCTTCCCAGGCATGAAAATGGCATATTTTTTGCACAGGTCCTTAAAGGTGCAATGAAACCTGACCTGAAAAGGCTGTGACCATGAAGTAGTCTATAAGGTGACATTTGAGCACAGATGCACAAGTGTCATGATCTGATAGGGTATTGGCCACGGGATAGATGGATGTTCACCTAGCACCTGCATCAATACTAAATAATTCCACTTAAATGCGGTGCTTTTCACTCACAAGCTGATGACCTGGAGGTGGAGGGCAGGGTAAAACATTTTTTCGTACACTCATCAGTTATTTGATCTTTCGTGGTAATGAAAGGAAGAATCTCTATGCCTCATATGCCACAGTCAACCAGTCCCCTGCCTGATCTGGGCTGTTGATTGATATCTCTTTTCGTGTATATAAAAATAATACCCATAATTCACGAGGGCGATGAAGATGAGCGGCCGGTGTGGGGCAGCCTGATTCAAATGGCCATGTGCAGAGGCGGGGAGACAAGCCTCGGTCGCAGGCGAAGCGGCAGCGGGGGATCGTGGCGTGGCGAACACTGCCGAGTCGAGAATCGAGAGGAGATCCTCCCTCTTGTGATCTTTCCACTTCTTTTTTTGCAAGCTGCTGTTGCAGGGGCAGTGGACAGTTCAGGCTGCTGGAGCGATGGGGGAGGAGGCAATCCACAGTCCAAATGCACCCTCCTCATCATCGTCTTCACCACTCCGCATCTCAGCCGTAGTAGGTTCTGCTGCACCTCTTCCGCGAGGTGTGGGTCTTTGAATGGGAAGATTTCCTCCAATATGTTCCTAGACTGCACTGCAAGGGCTCTGGCCACAGGGTCCTCGGGCTGTGTGAGCCAGTAAATCACCTCATCGACTAGACAGAGGTAGTCCTCCTAGGTCAGCAGATGCACCCTTTTTGGGAGTTTGGTCATTCTGTCACAGCTTGAATCAGGGAAACAGACACAGGAGTCGGAGAAGTCAGGCGAAGACTGGGTTTATTCGGGATCGACACTCTCAGAAAACACAAAACAATGTCAATGACCGGACTGGAGAAAGACTAACAAGAAAACACTTAAATACACTGGACTAATGAGACAACTACAAACAGCTGATAACACGGGGATTCCACACGGGGTAGATTAGGGGGCGTGGCACACAATAGGATCAGCATGATCGGGGCATGACAAGCTTACTGTGATTCACGTCTCTCAGGTTTGGTCAAAAGCCATTTGCGAAAAAGTCTCGGAGAGCTCAGTTCAATTTAAAAACAGGCCCCTGTTAGATATTATAAAAGTTCCCCTTCACCATATGTCGGTTGACTCCTGGCACCTTTATGTGATGACCTGCTCGTATCGCCCTCATGTGGACCACGCCCACCCCGTTTACCTCGTGTGAATCCCACTTGTTACCAGCTGTTTCTTGTTTAATCACGTTTGTCCTGTGTATTTCAGTCCATGATCTAGTACATTTCCCCATTGTAGTTTTGTGCTGTCGTTCCATGTTGTTCCCCTTTGCCCTGAATAAACCCCGAAAGTGACACTTTAAATGAGATTACAGTAGATTATAGATTATAATTGTTTCTTCCCATGTTCTACACTGATGAAATATTTAACCTTGAAAGCTAAATAATTCCTCATGTGACTCAGCAATTTTGAATATACTATGCATAAAAATAAGTTAGCCTTAGAAGTAACACTTGCCATCCCATGTAGCCACACAGAGCTGTATAGCATGTGTGTGTGTGTAT
>JAODLD010000113.1:15745629-15760975 GCA_026781065.1 Mormyrops boulengeri | reverse complement strand
TACATATATATACATATATATATATATACATATATATACACACACAGCCGAAACCTTTAGTTTGGATCGATATTAATGCACATTGGCCCTAAATTGTAAAAGCCTAATTTACATGTAATTACCTTTACGTGACTGATAAGAACCCCCTTTCCCTAGCTGCCCTGGTATGGGGTTAGGCTAATTGATATGTCTCCAGTGTCTTCCTTCAGGCCAACAGACATGAGAGGCTTCTTTTGGATGGAGCTTATGACAGAAACAGGAGGTTCTGCTAGAGGAGCACACTTTACAGAGTCACAGACAGTGACGCAGTGTTGGAAGGAGCCTAGAGGAGAACAAGCTCCATTTGACACATAGAAGGCATTGCTGCCTGTCTGTCAAGCATGGGCAGCAAAGGTGAGGTTTCACCACGCAATCAGCTGCTATAATGCTAAAAAAGAACACCACTGTGTCAGTTGGTAGCAGTGCAGCCTCACGCCTACCGCACTGGGGGTTTGAATATTGCCCCTGTTCTGTGTGTGTTGGAGTTAGTATGTTATTCCTGTATTTATGTGGGTTTCCTTCTACAGTCCAAGCCCACACAGCTAGGCAAATTGGCGTTTCTAAATCACTCATAATGTATAAGGATGTCCTATGCCTTGTGCACTCTGCTGCCTAAGATGGCTACCAGACTCAGCACAACCATGTACTGAATAAGCAGTAAAAGAGGATAGATGAGAGGGGAAACAAAAGACTTTGTTTATTAATATTTACAAGTACAATATTTTTCAATGTTCTCGGAGCAATAGCCTAAACTTTTATGTGTGAATCAACAGCAGGACAACAGGAAGACTGGGATTCATAATTATCCCCCCAAACTGACTGAATCATCTCAGTATGCTGCCTCACTGCAGCAGCACCTTGGCAAGAGAGAGATCCCTGGGAGCAATGGCAGGGGTGTCACTGGCAGGTGGGTGACAGGGTGGAAGCTGACAGAAAAGGGAGGCGGGGGTGGGGGGAGTGGGGGCACTGAGCCACAGAATGTCACCTTATAGATGCCCAGCATCTTAGTGACTTAGAGGAGAAGCTAGGTACACAGCTACACACTCACCCACCCAGTCACTCCACCTTACTTTCACCACACTTGTACATCCATAAACAGACTCACACACACGCACGCTCTGAAAGCACCAAATCCAAACAAAGGCTGGGCCCACAGTGACGGCAGATAAGACAATTGTTCTCAGGCCTGGCTCCTATTTCCTTCATTTCAGACAGAAAAATAACACAGATCTGAGGAAAGTCACGCCCCTGGCCTCACAGATGGATCTCCTCCCACTGAGTGTTGCTGTTATCTGGACCCAACCTTGATTGAAGAGCTGCGCAGAGCATTGGGCTGTTCCGAGGTTAGCTACACTGGCATAAAGGTCTTGTCTGAAGTAATATATCAGGATGCAGCCCATGATTCTTGTCGTCTAGCAGGAAGTTGGCTGGGTCTCATCTTGTTTCTCAAAGCTCAGTCCCCATGAGATGGACCCGGGGAGCACTAAATTACAGGCTCACATCGGAGAAGGAAGCAACAGTGCAGCTGCCAAGCAGAGCCACCCCATAGCCCTGTGACTCCCGGACTCGACGGCTCTCTTCTTGCCAACACCACAGATGCTTCTCTGGAATTTTTAGCTGTTTAAAATCTGAATCGTGTGTATGTGATAGCTTAGGTAACCTGATGTCCTCTTAGTGAACTTTTACAGTGTATTCAGTTGTGCACTGGAGGCCAGGTTCGAAACCCCCAAAACAAAATAATTCATGTATTCATTATTTTTGTAGATACAGCAAACATTTACAAGCTAAAGTATCCCAACCCGCTGAGTCTGCCCCTGCCTCAAAATGAGTTATCCACTCTCTGTGACATAACCCAATGAATGCTGGGCAGTTGTCGTAGAAACACACCTGTGTCCTTCATAAGCGGCTTTAAATGTAGTCATGGGGATGAAAGCAGAAGAGATACACTGGAGGCCCAGTATTTGTGTCTCAGTGCTTGCTGTTACTGAGAATGTCCTGATTTTTTATTCATTCTCATTGGACTTTAGTAGCCAGTCATTCAATCTTCTTTGATTCATGTTATATTAATAGTTCACCTAACCCTTCCACGGGTCGGTACTTATAGGTTCAGATGCTCAGATGTCAACCCTGTGACTGATTTACTGGTTGACAGAGGAAGAGGGACCGTGATCAATGCGTACAAACTGAACAGACAGAGCTTAGCCTTAATAGGAAAGCTGACAGCAGCCCCCCATCTCAGGCCAGCCTTGTCCCCAAGCCGCCTCATAGCCTGACCTTTCTGTTTAGCTCATTTCTCACTTTGACACTTTAATCAGTGACCCCAATCACCCCTCCCCCCACCACCTCTGTGATACGTCACTGCTGACAGGGGGGCGATGTTCGGACTGTATATTCACTCACAACAAGTGCAACCTGTGAGATGATGTGCGTCAGTTCCTATTAGGACCTATATCAGACCCAGAAAAGCTTCCTTATTATGTTGGCCACTATGCATACGCACAACCACAATCCTCGTTTAACAACCAAGTTCCATTTCAAAGTCCATGTCAATAAACAAAATGGTGGCTTATCATGACAGCATGGCATGGTGCAGGCGGGAAAAGAAGGTGACAATCCACTGGTGGCTCACAAGACAAAGGGGTTTATCAGGGAACTGAACACTGGGGAAGGCACAAGGTAAAGGCCCATAAGGGGTCAAAAACAAATAGGGGGAAACAAGAACTAAGTACAAAGGGAAAAGAGCAACAGAGAGAGCAAAACTAGAAAACCCAAACAGAGCATCAACACAACACATTCTGCCACAAACTGACACAATGAACAAACTGGGGAAATGAGCTAAAGTAAGAACTTAAATATGTACACAAACTAAACTCAGCTAATGAGGACACAGGAGAGAAGTATTAACTTGACAACCAAACATAATGATAACATAAAGAACATAATGCACCTCAATTGCACCTCAAATGACACTTTTAAACAAATATTAGCAAACATGTCTAGTACCTGCAACAAAACATTTACCTTGGACTTTCCAAGTAGCCTTTGCACACACAGCCTTGATTGTTCTTGATTGTTAAATTGTGTTTTGACTGGGTTAGAATGGCATGTAACATGTTGCTGTCAGAACAGTAACATCAAGCGCTTATGCAGTTTGAGACAAACAGCAAAATATTTCTTTGGGCTTGTCATTCCCATTTTTGTTTAAATTTGCCCACTGGCTCCTTTTTCACTGTTCTTCACAGGGGCAGCCATATTTTACATCACGGTCATAATGTCCAAGTAACTGATTCATGCGTTCTGAAGGATTTTTGCCTGTTAAAATACCGAGGGAGGTGTCAAGGTCCTGAAGAGGATCTAGCACAAATATGACAAAAATTTATGGAGTGGTAAAGAGTGAATGGACACAATTAAAAATGCACTACATAAACATTTTCTCTGTATAATGCCTAAATGTCAGATAGGTTGTGTGCTTTTAATTCAGTCTGCAACAGTAGCAAATGAATGATCAATTTCCCACATGCCTGTTAGAGGCCAACTGCTCTTATGACTGCACTGACAGTGTGTTTGCTTGTATTACAGACGGAGATTGATCTCTCCTTCCTCATTTCAACAGTAATGACAGCGCAGTTGTAGCACAGCTCCAAAAGCAGGTGCCTGAGATAAATGCACCATTGTGATCCATGCTGTGTTCTCTCTCTCTCTCGCTCTCTCTCTCTCTCTCCCTCTCTCTAACATTTGGGGAACACAGCTGCCCCTGTGATGGGAAAGAGGGCAGAAGGGAAGACTCTGAGCGTCTGGGTCAGCTGTGTGAGTGACAGAGCCTGATAACGAGCCGATGCAGCCTGATCTGCATCCTGCATCTCCCTGACCTTCGTCAGAGGCAAGCAGCTCGGCAGCAGAAAGCTACAGAGCTGCGGAACTGGGGGAAGGGCTGGTAAGAGAATGCACTCCTGGCTGCTGGGCTGTTTTTGGCAGGCGGGGGGGCAGCTTGTATGTGTGCCGTGATGGCCATTTATGTGGCTGCTCCCTCCGCGGATCAATAATTCAATGTCAGGCCGCATAGGGAGACAAGTGGTGCTGAAGGAGAAGGTGGAGTCACAGAAGGTGGTCCAAAAAAAAAACCCAACAGTCAACTGGGACATGGAGACACCGTTTCAAGTAAATCATCTTCTATAAATAATGTTCAAGGTTATGTGGAAGTATTATTGGCAAGATAGAGTATAAGAGGAAATAGTCACACTATAACTGTAATGGATTAAACACCTTCATCTACTCATATTGACTCTGGCTGAGCACAATTTCTTTTTTGATCAGAAACCTTTTTTCACTTGAGAAATGGGACATGAAGTCTGGAATACCAGTAACATGGGGGCGTCTAAATCATCACTGTTTAAGTGGAGCAGCCATATTGTTGCTTGACTAATGTTTTTTCCTGTACATACAAGCCTGTATTATTAACCAAACAGCCTTTTTCAAGAATTTTTTGTTTTTAAAGTAAGAGGAACCCACACTTAAATTCTGCATTTCCTGCATCCATCCATCTATCCCTCCAGTTTTCCCACCCACTTGTCTTATGAGCCTATCCTAGTAACTATGGGTGCAAGGCATGGAATAACCCAGGATGGGGCACCAAGCTTTCTTAATACATTTTAGCAAATAGATATTATTCGATTGCATGGGTTTCTCTGCTTTTATGTACATTTTGGGTGCGTCCCAACTTACATATTTGTTTGCTATGTAGTAAGTGAAATACAGTTCAATCCTCAGTTCAGTTTAGGCAGATGGCAAACAGTACCAGTATGACATACTGCATTCTGCAAAATTCTGAAGTGTGCAACTGATGGACATTATGCTATTCCACAAGGCCACTCCAACAGCAAAGAGCGTTGCTTCCTGTGTAATTATTTTTAAGAAGGTGGAGGAAGTGCCATCTCTGTAAAAATTAAAATACTAAACAATATCCAGTTGCATATGTTGACTTGAATAAGTATTTTTTGTTGGTAGGTTTTAACAGTTTCTTACTTTTGCATGGGTTAAACTATATTATTGGCAAACATCCAAGTCAAGAAACATCAAGATGGCAACCACAGTGTGTCCAAATGCATGCATACTGTTCTTATGCATACGTAGACTTACGTTACATACTCTACTAGCGGTCAAGTACCAGGCTTCTGCCGAGTAAGTAAGACTAAGTACACGATTTTGGATGCATCCTAAGTATTCTAGCAAATTTAGCAGATGCCAGCTCTTTATGAACAAAGCATCTGTTATCAATCCCCCTCTTCTTCGCTTCGGGCCAAACTGAAGACACACCTGTATCAGGTGACCAGGTACACCCAAGGGAAATAAGTTCCCCATTTCCATTGAACGTAAAGAGTTGTTTGTTTAAGAAGCCTCTAATTTCATTCTTTTTCACTCTGCTCTCCTTTTCTCCCCACAACTGCTCCTGCTCTATATTTAAACACGTCTGTTTCTCTGCTGGTTAAGCGACAAAGGGAGAAATGTAACCACTCACTGACTATAATGAGGTAAAGGAGGTGTTTATGCAGCCAGGATCAGAGGCAGGTGAGGCATAGCCTAACTTCCCTCTGCTGTGTCGCAGAGCTTCCACCAAGATACTTTTTTTTTCATGTTTTGGTTCACCGGGGAATCTTTGGTCTGAGTGTGTCAAGATTATCTGCTTATAAAGGGCACCATATTATCCACAAGGAATGTCTCCCTTCATGTGTGTGAAAGTGTAATTTCAGCTAATGAAACAACAGCGTGGTATTGTACCATTCTGTAAAGGCTCTTTTGCATTTGTGTTTCACCACGTTTTTGATGCCGTCTGGTAAACACAACAGCCAGTGAGCTACTGAAGTGGGGTCTGATATGGACCCATTCTATAACACATAGGAGCACTGGGAGGGCCTATAGGAACAAGGCGCAGAAACATTAGGAGCTACTTGCTAGGTTTTCTCAGGAGCCCCAAGGCTGCCTTTGTACCTGCATTGCATGTACTGTGCTTTTGCAAGTGAATTAACTCACTCTCCGGACAGCTTCAGGCAGCGACAAGCACTTTGATGGCTGTAAACACAAAGGTTTTTGAAATTGTGGCTGTGCAGATGTAATGCATGGCGTTGCTTACTTTTCGCTCGGGGTGCCATTGATAACCTGAACAGCTCCAGCTTCAAGGCGGGGTGTGATTGAACAATTTAACCAGAGAGAGAGCTCATGGGGATCCAACTGACTTCTGTATGTAATGAGGACACTGCAAAAACCAAAAGAATTGTTAAAAATATCAGTGCTGAATATGTCATCTTCTTTCAACTTACTTTGTTGATATGTGAGTATACGACTCATGACCTCACAAACACAAAAAAATGGTGCTAAAATGACAAGAGGTGTTTCGGGGGAGATGAATCACTTTTTAGTTTTCCTGTGCAGACTGTACCTGAAGGTACATTGTCTCATAATCTTTCACCTGCTTGATTCTTATGCTTGCAGTAATTGCTCATGTGATACTTTTATCTGAAAGGACTTCACATTCCACTACATGATAAGTTACTGGAGTCTCTCAGGGTAAGTACTCTGCCTAATAATACTATATCAGAGACCCATCCAGGGACTTAATCCAGCAACTTTCAGGTTGCTTGGCTATGTCCCCCAGACACTGAAATGCTGAACTGAACTAATGAATGAACGTAATTCCTGCCTGCAAGAAATTTAAGGACAATTGACCTATCTCAGTTAAAAGTTAAGTTATGAATAAAAGCAAAAGAGTAGTAAAAAAAAAAAAAAAATCAGTGAAGGGCAGAAATAATTTGCATCTAAAAAAGCATACACACCCGGAAAAATACCCAATTTGTGAAATGGAGCTCCTGTGTTAGCACCCGACACCAGCATGCTAATTGTAAGTTCTCACCTGAACTCCACACCTCCTCTGCAGCACACTTTGCCCCACATGCCAATTGTTGTCATGGCCGCTGGTTTCAACCCCGTGGGTATGTTTGGAGTGTGAGGCAATCAGCATTTGGCACAAGCCTACTAAAAGGACTGTTGGCTCCCATTGAGGGCTCTTCTTTGAATACAGTGACGAGTGAATCACTCACCACTAATCACTTCCACACACAGACCATGACACACTCTGCCCCCAAACCCCCAAGTTAGTGATGGACCCACGTCTGATGATGATGAGTCATGGATTAGTCCAAAGCCAGCAGCTTGTTATGTGATGGTAGCACCATTCCCAGGAGTTTACGGGCGGGTTTTGCTCAGAGGTTGACTTGTACCTGAGTTGGATGCTTGGTCCTACCTTGCCT
This sequence comes from Mormyrops boulengeri, assembly GCA_026781065.1. Lineage (NCBI taxonomy): Eukaryota > Metazoa > Chordata > Actinopteri > Osteoglossiformes > Mormyridae > Mormyrops > Mormyrops boulengeri. Next base: position 15,753,635 of record JAODLD010000113.1, on the reverse strand, counting down.
GGAAAGGGGGTTGAATACTGAGCAGGACAAGCACTGACACTCCCTAGGGACAGGTACTTAGCCTCATTTGCTCCCGTGGGAAAATAACAGCTGGATTATGGGGAAACTTAAGCAGGGCCAGCGTGAAGTGGCACAGAATAGGCGAAAATGGACCAAACACACCAGGAAGAAAGTTCACTGAATCACTGGAATTCAAAACCAAACTGTGTTGCTTCTTCGGATCAGAATACCACGCTGAGGTAAAACCTGCCTTATAAGCAGTCAAAGCCCAGTTGAAGCCAAAGCCCTACATATAATCAGTGTTACAATCTGATATTCCCAACCAGCCCTCACAACTAAGACAGAAACTGCAGCAATCTATCCAGAAATGTCTTTTTCACCATGTTAAGCTCATTCCAGTATACAGCTATAGCAAAACAGCATTCTCCTTAGAAAGCCAGGTTTCAAACCTCATCAGCCAGGCTTTCCTTAAAACAGCCCATTCATTCATTCATTATTTGCTTCACAGTACTTTCACAAGTGTGTGAGTCTCAGTGCTATTTTTCATGAAAGTTCCTTCAGTAAGGATGTTTGTCTTACTGGGCAGGAGCATGTGCATGGTTCATATGCATGGTCACTCAGGCCTCCAGGGGGAGCCACGCAGAAAGGTGGCGCTGTGGCTCCCTCAACGGACATCAACTGAGGTCCAAAGCAGTGTTCATTTTGCAGTTTTAATTAGGGATTTTGCCACTAAGGGGGACCTTCATGCAACAAACAAATGAATGCATAGATGAACGAAGGAGGAAGGCTGGGAGAAGAAGAAAAAAGATGTTGTCCTTGTTGTGCCATTTAGCTGCCCTGAATACCCCGTTCCTTTCTGTGCTGGGCAATCCCCCCCCCGCCCCCCTTGAATGACAATCAGCTCCCCCTGGCTCTCTGTCATTCAGCCCCCAGCACAAGAAAAGGCACCAATGCTATTTCACACATGCATATGAACGAAGAGGCCGAACACGGACAGAGGCAGCGGTCTCACGCAAAAATGTCTGTGCATTTATGCAGATTCAAAGAAAGATGTGGCCAACATCAGCACACACTCAACTGACCTGGGATCAGGTAAAAATCAGTTAGGGGAATGAACACATATGTGGAAAAAGTGTTATCGAAACACCATGAGTTTACAGCATGAGTCTACAGCACTGCCCATTTTTGGTGTCAGTCCAGGACAACAGTTGTGACCCAGTAAATGGTAGTAGCAACTGGTGCCCCCGCCGAACTGTGATAATCAGGATGACAAGCTTGCAATGGTTGTATGGCTATGAAAGTCAAATACGGGCAGCTGGGCCTGGCCACAGATAACTCACAGCCTCCAGGGACACGCCGAAGCAGGGGTAAACAGTCATGACCAGGGAAAGAACGCAAATTTTAAACCTAATACCTAATCAACATAACATTCTCAAGGCAGATTCAAATAATGGCAACTGAAAAGACAATTGAATGCACATATACACAAATAAATGTGGGTACTTATATGCTGTATATATCCGAACAGATATACACCTAATGAATTACATGCCTAATGAAGCCTGCAGAGCAGGATCTCAGATCAGAATGACCTGGTTCCGGGACAGAAAGTCTGCTTCTAGAGTCTGTGCCAGATCTCTGTTAAGTCAATTAAGCATTGATTCAGTCAGTCGGGGGTCTAACAAGCCATGCAGTGATGAATCACTGAGCAGTTATATGCAATTCTACCAGCTGGACATATATTTTCCAATCAATGCTAAACATTTTTTAAGGGGGAAATTTAAGATACCGCTAAAAAAACAGATTAAAACGTTGTGATGAAGCTTGAGGCTGAAAGACTGAAGCCATAGAGGGGAGAACCCAGCAAAGATGAGCCATGTCCTTATTTTTCACCACATTTCCTTTGGTTACAGCACCATCATCTCCAACACTTTCTCTCCTAATGCCACCGCCTTTCCCTTAGTGACTAATTTCATGCCATTGTCAAATTAATGTTACAAATCTCTTGGAGAAATTCAAGGCCAAAGGGACCTGAACACACATGGTACATAACTGTTACACACCATATTACCTTTCATCAGCATTTAGTTATCAGGATAAATGAGTGTCTTGGACATTTGTGAACCATTGTAGTATCACCTTGACTATTGGCACAACTTTCCATCATGCTCCGTCCTCTGCTTGTTTACAATTCCAGTCAACCATTGAGCAGGTCCCACTTTGCCCGGCTACTCCAGGAACGCCATGTGGCTGTGGGACCACCTTTCAGTGCATCGGCCAATGAAACCATCAAGCGTTTCACTTCTCTCTCTTCCCACACATTCCTGCCACACTTTGACATACTTGTGCCCATCCGGCTCTCCAAGGTTTCTTAGGCGGTTTACCAATATCAAAGGGACATTTCGTTCTTAATTTAAAAAGACAAGGTTAGACATCACATGGTATTTACAACCTGATAAAACGTGAAAGAAATCGTCAAAGTAAATGAGCCATGGTTACAAACACAGAAAATCCCTTTCCTCACTAAATTTAAATTTTCATTTTAAAATGTTTTCAAAATGCCCAAACTTATTTATTGATCTGCATAAAGGAAGAAATCTTGACTAGCACTAAATTACAGAAGTTAAAAGTTCAGGTTCAGAAAGTACAAATCCAGATCAGTGGAGCATAGAGAGTCACATTAATAGACTACTCAACTGGTTGATTGAAACAAAATCTTGGTTTGGATTTGTACTCTCTGGACTTTAACTTTCCACCTCTGCAAAATTATCTCTATATTGTTCATTTACCATCTGCTTGATGGTTCTTTGGTTAGTGTCTTACTCCTGTGCAGTCACAGTGAGGACAGCAACACAGTAATGGAATAAGTATTGGGACTGGAATTCACAAACCAGCCAGCCATCAGAGCTCCCGGTTTACCTTTTTTGCCACTCCACACCAGGTCACAGAGGTCAGTGTGTGTGTCTGGGCTGCTTGACAGTCCATGTGTCTGTAGAACTGTGAAGACACATGCTTCACATTTTCTCTGTATGCTGTCCTCCACATGAAATGTCCCCCACCCCATCAGCCACACGACAACTGTTGAGTTGAAGACAAGTGCAGGAAATTCCCTGCAAACTGACAGGTAGGGAAACAAACATAATCCAGCAGGGCAGGTCTTGTGCTTAGTTCAGCTGGGGTTATAAGCCAGTACTGCCTTCTGGCTACTGGCTCTTCTGTAAGACCTAAGGTCTGCTTGCTTGTTGGCCTGCTTTGTGGAACATATCCATAGAAAACACCAAACAACCTCAAAAGAAAGGAGACAGGTATGAGTCCCTTTGTCCATGTCCATGTTTCAGGTCATCAGGTAATTTTTCCCCAGTATACGGTTAAAAATGCTTCATGCTCCACACAGAACACCTGCAGAACCTGCAACATTTTAATGCCTGTCATTTGTGTTTGATAAAAGAGAGGCTTTTTATGTTTTCCAAGCTGGTCCCTGGACTGAAGAGTGTAATGAGTGTGTGATGAAGAATTAAAGGTTGTGTACCAACTGCTACCAGCATAGCATACAGCCGGCATAGAGACTACTATCTCTGCCTGCCTACCCCTCAGCTGCGGGTTACATATTAATCACTGCTAACTCTGATAACGTTTTTGATGTAGAGGCAGAGCAAGGTTCAGGAAATCACCTGCTGACCATGCCTTCATCTGCATCGACACATCAACAAGGTTGACTGTACTCACATTTTTGTGGTTTGGCCACAATCAGAGATTTAAAATGCCATACTTGTGAGAAAAAAAAAACATTTACCTGATAAAGCATGAATACAGTTTCACTAGGCCATCAAGGGCTTTGTTTTGGCCATTGAGGGCCCAACCTTACCAGTTAGGGACTCTGTTACTGTCTCCAAATGCTCAGCTTCATTTACATTTTATTGATTTGAACCTGTCACCTTCTCACCATAGACATGGTGACCCTAGCTAGCAGGGCCACCCCACCCCTGAGGGCCCAGCTTCACCAGTTAGGGGCTCTACTTCAGGTAAGTGGCAGTTAGAAGCAATTGAGGCTCCAGCTTCAGCACTTAAATGCTATGCCTCAATCACTTCAGCTGCCACTGTCTGACTTCTCAGTGAAAAGAATGGATACATTGAGGAGCACTGGAGTCGCAGCAGGAGTTTGGAGTCCAGCCACCCCAGGAAGCCGGGAGAAAAAGCAGAGAGGCCCTGCATTCCTCTCTCCTTCACACTTTTGGCCCTTCCTGAATGAAGCTCCTGTTCCTTAGGAAGCATGTGTGGAGCACAGGATGGCTCCTGGCTTTGCATCTTTTATAATGGAATATGGGAGTGAAAAAAAAGCAACAGGCATTGAACAAAGACACCCCACGTTAAAAATTCATGACAAACTGGAATAACAATATCAAACATAATATCACGACAGATCAGAGAGTACAGAGAGACTGGGAAGGCAGGAAATTTAACTAGCGGAGCAAGGGAAGCAACATGAACGGCTAAGAGGGCATGGTGGGCAGGGTGTAGGCTTGTTTGCAGTGGTTATGAAATGTGCAGCGGTCCCTAAAGGTCCTTGGATGCTGTGACCTTGAGTACTGGGCTGCAGATGTATGTGTTCACACAACAGAGGCCGACTATCCTACGGAGCACCTCTGCGGTAGGTAAATAGGCATCTGATCATCCTCCTGTCTCAGAAACAAGTACTTTGGTCTTTATATTTTATGTGAATCTACAGATGAAACACTCAACACAGCCAGACAAAACATAAATATAAACAATACATTTTATGGTTTTGTTTCACTGGTTCTGGGGGCTCAGGCTAGTGTAGTGACTAATCTAAGCAGCCGTACTGAATGGAAAAATTTCTTTTTTAAAAACATACATCAAGTCCAAATAAAATGACAGACAGGCAGCACTTCCTGAATTTCCATTTATTGACAGGTTATTAAGACAAACTTGCAGCAAAACTAAGACTGAAGGTCCAGTGCAGTTAATCAGGACAACTTCAGTGACTCAATCAGACCAGGAGGAGCCTTTCTCTCAGGGCAAGTCAGGGCATAAAAGTAGCATTTCATAAAGCACACTTCCATCCTAGCACACCTGCATGCACTCTCCTTGGCTGTTGGCTGACACAGGCATGTGTATTACATGTCAGTGGGTGTAGATTCCGTAAACAACATGAAACACAATTTAATTTAAAGAAAATAAAATGCCCTGCATGGTCAACATTTTATTAATAAAAGTTAAATCAGGTAAAGTCAACCTTCATCTATCAACTGTTATGTCACCGATTTCTTTCCAGTCAAACTTTCCACCTCCCTCTCAGACTCACGTGTTTATTCTCAGACCCCCCCTGCTCCAGATGAAGCTCTACGCCCGCCACAGGGCCCCCTGCTCCTGCTGTCCACCTCACAACTTACATCAGCTCTCTGTTTACAACATAACATGGCTCTCTCCAGGACAAAACCATTCAGCACAAAAAACAACACAACGAGAATCAAGCCAGTCTGTGAGAACAGATATGAAGACACCATGTTTATGAACAACACCACCCTCAAAGTGTAAACACACGCACACACTGCAGCTTAAAACACTTGAACCTATGAAGAGGAACCCAAAGGCAGCTGTCGGCTTCACAGTATCGACTCGCCCTCGCCTGAGCATCCATACTCTACCCCTTGCAGTAAGACACTAATGTTCACTTCGGTGAGCTTTTTAACCCCCCTACCCTGAAACAACAGGTTTCTGGCAGCACCAAGGCAATCACCTGCCCTTGCTAAAGTCACATTATTGTATTTTCACAGCAGTCCACAGCCGCCTACTTTATTGGAAAGGGTTAACAGTGAGCTCCCCGTCTCTGTGTCTGTCAGCTTGGCAGTCCCAACACGCAGCCGGAAGACAGGGTCCTCCCAGCCACCTCTGAGATTTATACTGTGAGAGCAAAGAGTCTTAATGGAAACAGTAAATCATTTAAGCTGAGCACAAGAGAAGAGTGGGGCCAGCCATGACTCCTGTCTGCCTGCAGACATGTACACATCACTGACCCACTCACTGTCCAAGAATCTGTCCAATAAATAAACAGAAACAGAAATGAGAAGGTGCAGAAGTCCACTGTGCTTCCAGCCCCAGCTGGCCATCCATCTCTGAGTGGCCCACTAGACGTTGGAAATGCCGAGGGCATCACGTGCCTGCCGGATCCCATAGAGCCACTTGATGACACGAGCATTCCTCTCGATGACAGAGATCCCATAGGGCGTGCGCTCACTGGCCGGGGTCGCCTCCTCCTCAGGGTCCTCGTGGCTGTGCCGGGACGGGGCCCCACACTCAGAGCTGGGTGTGCTGACGCTGCGTAGCTTTGACACAGAGACGATGTCGGAGCTGGCACGGGCGAAGTGCTCGACCCCCATGTTGTCCACCTCCTCGGGGTCCAGACCGCAGTAGTTGAAAAAGCGCTCAAGGTCAGCCGTGGCCCGTGAGTACCGGTCACTCAGGTCTGACTTGGAGCGGTGCAGAGAGGGGTGGCGGCGCGCTGAGCCACGGGAGCTGGCTGATGACAGATGTGTGATGGCTGGGGAGGCAGGGGGCAACGTGGCATGCAGCAGCAGGGGGCTGGAGGGCAGAGGGGAGGGCGGCATGGCTGAAGCGGTGGGCGGAGGTGGCACCTGCGGGCGGGCCACCTGCAGCTGCAGAACGAGGCGCGGGGGGGCCTGCAGTGTTCTCTGAGGTTTCCTCAGCACCGCCTGTGGCCGCACATCCACCCGGCGCACCGCCACAGTGCCCGCGGACCCACAGGGAGCGAGTGTGCCAGCCCGAAGTGCACGTTCCGGCACCACAGGAGGCCGTCGGTTCTGGTCTGTGGACAGAGGGGAGATGGAGGAGGACGAGGAGGTAGAGGAGGAGTTGCTGTTGAGCCGACGGTTGCCAGAACTGGGCTCTGCAGGGATGGGGTTGCCAGATCGGCTCTCGGACAAAGGTGTGCGGAGGGCGCTATGCGATGCAGGCAGCTCGCAAACGTTAATGAGGTTGTTGAGGGCGTCCAGGTTTAGTGGTGCTGTGACTCCATGGCAGCGCGGCGCCTTGCGGGTGGCAGGGGTGCCAGCACGGCACTGCAGCAGCGTGCTGGGCGATAGTAGCGGCTTGCGGATGGCAGGGGGCTTCACAGGCTCCTGCCGAGTGCTGGCAACCTGCTGGCTCTTCACGTACTTGGCCTTGTCCGCTTCCAGTCGCTCCACTGCACTCAATTTGCGGGCTCCAGGCTCCAGCCGCCGCCGGAAATATTCGGGCCCCTTGTTGAGGATGCGGAAAGGCATGGTGGAGGTGAAGGGAGCTCCAGCCAGGCGCCCATCCGAGGGGCGCAAGGTTTCCACCGGCATACTTGAGAGGGACTTACTGGTGAAAAGTAGAATGAAGACTCAGAGAAACACCTGTGTGTCCTCCTTTTCTCTCACCTCTCCCCAGTCCTGGTACTCCTCTCCTCCTGCTTTTCTTTGTAGCCTTTAATCCTCCCTGTCTTCACTGAAAGCCTTCTTGTCCGACAGGGTCAGAAAGGGTCAAATTCCACATCGATCCACACCAATGGCTAAGGCACTTAAAGGATAACGGCGGCAATTCCCTTTAAACGCTCTGCCAGGGAGGGGGGCAGAGGTCCTTGGAGGTCAGGCTGTTTTCTAAAACCTCCCTCAAGTTTTCAGACCCAGATCCTCGGTGCTGTAGGTCACCGGCTGGATGCCAAGGAGGCACCGGTCCACGGCCCTGGAAACTGGAGGCAGGCTGGCTGAAAGCCCTGGAAAAAAGAAAATGAAAAACATAAAACAAAACAAAAAGCCAGACTGTCAAACAGTATCTTCACGGCCGGCTGTGCAGTCCACATTCACAAAGGGCACTGGAGCTGCTGACCGCGGACAGACGCCTGCTTTAATATTGCCTCAGACTCCTCCCCCATACATTCAGAAGCTCCAGATGCTGTGCTCCTGAATCGCCAATCGTGAGGAGCCCTGACACTCCCAACCAAAAGA
>JAODLD010000113.1:15731930-15745529 GCA_026781065.1 Mormyrops boulengeri | reverse complement strand
CCCCCCCCCCCCCCCCCCCCCCCCCCCCCCCCCCCCCCCCCCCCCCCCCCCCCCCCCCCCCCCCCCCGCGGGGCGGGCCCCCGCCCCCCCCCCCCCCGGCGCCCCTCACCATTGGTTGCCGGCTGGTGATTCCCACCAGTTACACCCCTCCCCCTACCGACAACAAACATGCTGTATTTTCATTCAAATTGAATTCTTTGAAAGGCAGAAACGGAGGAAAGAGAAATCACATGCATTACATGCAATTTTTGTTATCTGTACAGATGAAAACAGGAAGAAACAGACAGAAACATTCTGATTAAGGTGTTTACTGCTGAATCCACTGTATCATTTCGAAAGGTGCGTGCCTTATGCACGGAGGGCTGGAAACGCTATGGGGTTCAAAAGTCACCTCGATAAACGGGCTCTAAAGTTCCTTGAAAGGGCCCCAGGGGCCTGTGAACATGAGCACTATACATGCGGCGTGGTGCTTCACTCAGAGACCTGGGACTCCCACCTGAACTTTTGCCCTCAATGGCTGATAAGCAGACACACAGTGAGTAAGAGTCGCGCTGCTCTATTCTTCATCTGTATAGGAAAAGAAAAAAAAATGCAAAAAGAGACCTGATGTCTTCCCAGAAAAAGTTCCCCCCTTTCCTGGGCTTCTCTGGAGCCTTCGGTAGCTGCAGACTCGGCCCCTCAACTTGATTTGCAGCTGTGGGTAAAAGTTTTGCACTGCTTTCTCCACTATTACACTGTCAAACCTCTGCATTACATCAGACCCAGAGCCACTTGGATTCGCGCATTTTAAATAATCTTTTTATAGCCTGCCTGTTTCCCAAAGACAAATCCCTCCCTCATAGGCTCACCTCACACTGGAAAAAAAGTGGCAAAACAACATTTCATCTTCTGACTGTAGAAAACTGGCAGCTCTAATTAAAATTCAGTCTCAGATCTTGGAAAATGGCCCTATTTAATCCCTGATTTATGAGTGGAGAGGGTCATAGCAAGTAATACAATGGCTTTGAAATGGATACACATCAGTTACAGACTTCCGAATAATTTCTTCCCTGAAGACTAAACCCAGTCCTAAATGGCAGGGCCCCCACAGTAATCAGAGACTGATCTCTGAACAGAAACCCCTGACATTGATCTCAATATTCTCAAACACAGCATGTGGCATCTGAAGCCCATGCTACCTGCCTACAACATCACAACTGGGGAATTCTCCCCATGACAGTACCATAACTCTCCCTCCCATACTTAAGTAAACCACATAGAAATATAGCAAAAAGAAACTATTCAATCAATTTTGGAACCCCCGGGAATCAGTGCTAAAATGACACTCTGATTCTCACCATCCCCTCCCCTCAGCATACATAGGTGTGCATGTGTGAGACCCCATGTTTTGGTTCAGAATCACCCAAAGAAACTTACAATCAGACCATTAGGATGGCAGTGGGATACACCGTTCTTCTGCTGTTGCCCTTATGCTGGTGTATGCTACCCTTTCATTCTCTGGTGTACCTTTCAAAGACATTTGAAAAGACATTTACAGCCCTAACAAGGTGTTAACCCCCCCCAAACTGCCTGAACAGGGCCATTATCCTTTTAGTGCTGCCTTTCCACCATCTGTGTAGGATGCAGTCCCCCGAAATGTGTGAGAATTCAACATACGCCAACGACTAGTGATTTAGAGCAGCAAGGTGGTGAAGAGAAGCATTCCGGCAATCAACGACAAGTGGGGTGCAAAGGATGAGAAGTGATACTCCGCTGATCATTGAGACAAAACCGGGTCCAGAAAACCATGGCCCAGTTTGTGTCAACAGTAGGGCTCTCTCAGACAAACAAGTGTTAAAAGTGTGTGTGTTCTTTTATAGTTTTTTGAATACTTTTGTTAGGGCACTCTCATTTCATTATGTGTGTAACTATTTCTTGCTTTGGCCAGCTAAGCTTTGTTACAGAGTATTTCCAACAGCCGTACTCTGACACTGTGTGGCCACATACTCATACTGAAGAAACAGGGACCAAAGATGTAATTATAGAGATTCCCCTGCTGGAAGCAATTTGCTGATCTAAAAAAAAAAAAAAAAAAACATCCATTTCTGGCCAGGTCTGACCAAACTATTGTTCTGCCGAGTCCCAATCCACAGCAGCATTACTGACAGAGTAGGATTCACTTTCCAGTATTGCCATTTACATGGAAAAACAGGAGAGCGGGAGCAAAGCGTGCTCTCAATGGAACTAAGGGAGGGCTGTTTTCCAGAGCAGGAGCTGGGCCAGTCCCAAAATCTCTCTAGCCATCTAAACACTGAGCTCTCAGCCACCGATTATTGACTGAAAAAAATTTAAAACAACCAGGGCCTATAAAAGTTAAACTCAACGGAAGGATAAAAGCAGAGTTGGTGCAAAGAGGGAGTTTAAGTATTACACAGCACCTACATGTGGGAGACAAAGGCACAGAACAGTGACACCCCCCCCACAAAGAAATCAGGAGAAACAGGAACCAGGCATTAACAGTGGGACACGACAAAGGGAAACTTTCCATAATTTCTGGCATGGAAAGGGGACACAAATATTTTTGTTAATTAAAAACCTAATCTGCCTGATGCAGCACGCCAATAAATTAGCAAGTTCTCCAGGAGAGTACTGCTTGACTGCATGGCTCCGCCGAGCCCGCGAATTACACCACACGATGCCAGGGCCAAACCGAACTTTGTTTTTGATACCTTGGGACAGACTGACCTTGAAGTGTTCACCTACCACAGTGCAGGGCGACAACACTGACGTCCGGCCCCGCGGTGCACTCTTACAGCAACCCGCTGGCACACCAACCTACGGCGCGGTTCATGGAGCCAGGGGGCAGATTACTGGTTATGGGACCGGAACGGTGATGGTCAGGTTGCAAGTGCATCCTACATATCGCAAGGCATTATATCCGAGCTGGCTGGTACCCTGCTTCTGAGTTCAATTGCCAAAATCATTTTATACCATTAAATTCATGCCATGAAATTAAGCATATTTTAATGTTATTTTAACTAGCAGAGCTGAGATAAGAGACTTATTGGGGATGTAAATATCCATGGAATTCAAACCAAAACCCTCTGAAAGAGGCTGCTCTACACCCTTGTCACGTCAGCAGATCCAGTGAGTCCCAAGGGGAGGCCTTACATACATGTACGCAGAAAAGTACACTGAGCTTTGAGACAGCCCACCCCCTTTATAATCACACAGTCATTGAAGCGCAAACATTGTTGCTATAGTATGACCCCCACCGCTGTGTGTTTAGTGCCTTCGGACATCTTTGATGATCACATGTAACCCAAGGTGCTGGCCCCCAGAAATCCCCTTGTCAGGCCTCTGTATAGGTGATGTCATGCTAATGCCAACAGTATAATGAGAATGGGGGGACCAAAGGCATGATTGGGAGGTCCCTATGTACACCTCTAACTAAAGGATAAAGCTTTCTAAGTGTAACGGGAGAGGTCAGGAGCAACTGGCAAACTGTGTGTTTGTGCTGCATTACATTTGCCTGTCCGTCACACCATGAGTGTGCCCTAATAAATCCTCCTCATTTCGGGCCACATGTACCCACTCGCTGCCAGCCTCCCAGTCCAGAGCAGACAGTCCATCCAATACAACATGCCAGACTGACACACATGTTTATACATACATGGATATTCCTCTCCTTTCTTGAAAGTCAATAAGCAATAAGCCCATAAAACAGAAAAAAAATTCCAGCAAAATAACAAAGACCAACTGAGGGGAAAATTCCAGAAGCTTTACTAGCCACAAGAGCAGAAACAAACTAAACTGATAGCTGCACTGTACAACGCACCAGACGTCTACTCTCAGCTCGTTTAACTCATGTCAGTACAATAATATGATGGGTAACCTAATTTTTACGTAAAAGAATGACACTTACAAACAGCTTATGAATGTGGCAGTTGTTTTAAGAAGGTTATGGAAAGCTGCCCTATAGAGAGCTGAGGAGCCGCAGAAGCACATTGCGATACCGGCTGCGCCGCTACTTACCTGCCGGTTGGGGGATTGTCGGCAGAGGATCTGAGCTTCAGGAGGAATGCCGTGTTGAGGGACTGTGAGTCAGAGAGAGAGGAAGAGAGAGAGAGAGAGAGAGAGAGAGAGAGAGGGAGAAAGAGAGAGAGAGAGAGAGAGAGAGAGAGAGAGAGAGAGAGCACAAGGCATATTACAGCACCAAGCCTGCAGCCCAAATACCACTTCTCCGCCTCTCACGTCAGACCAGGAAAGAGTGACGGGGCCAGGAAGTCAGTGCATTCCCTGCAAGCACATGACCCTACTTACTCCCAGCTGTGGGATTCACAGTCCCTTCGACTACTTGGGACTATGAACTGGAGACAGGATGAGTGAAATGGCCCTGTGCGTAAAGTACAAAGCTCCCATCTCCCCAAACACAGATCTTCCTTGTAATACACATTCATGTTAGTGTTGGGCGGTATACCAGTTCATACCAAAAACCGTTATTTATTATTGTTATGATATGAATTTTTCTTATACCGCAATACCAGTTTAAATAGCCTACACAACGTTTGGAAAGTGGCGCAGTTGGAAACTGTTTAAGGGGGGACCTTTTTCACTGCTGCACCGCTAAAAATGTACCGCGAAAGATCAGAAACGGAAGATATAGCTAACGCTAGAGTTCAAAATAATGAGACACTGGGGTTGTTAAAAAATCGATTCTCAGATACTAATCGATATTAAAAATTAGTATCTGATTAGATGCTCATTTTCACCATTATTGATACCAACAGTGTGGTTTTCGCCTCATTTGCCACACTTCACACAACACCACTACACCACAGGCACACATGCATGCACGCACACCCACACACTCGCGCAGCCCCTCAACTCCTCTCAATAGCCGCTGAACGCATTCGCACTGGTTAACACATACATACCGAGTTGGCCGAACATGGCGTATGCTGCGGTTGAAGGCACTTCGCAAGCTGCTTTAGTAAAAAAGAAATGCAAAAGTGCCGTTTAGAAGTATTTTGCAGATTATGTTTCAACCAACCAGTTGAGTACTCTGTGACTGTGACTCTTCATATTCAACTGGTTGGTTGAAACAAAATCCTGGTTTGGATTTTTACTTTCTGGCCCTGAAATGTCTGCCTCTGGCTCAGTCGTGTAATCATATCTTTTTGGGGACCTCTCGTTAATTTCTATGTGAAAAATGCTAATTCTAACTATGACAACCTTAACCCCTACCCAGCCCTAACCATAACCATAAGTAACCCAAACGAAATACCAAAATACAAGAGTTTTTGGTCCCCGTAAGGTAAAAAAAAATGGGTATTCATCACGTGGTCCCCACAAGGTAAGGTATACCTGGACCACACACACACACACACACACACACACACTACTGTGAGTACAGTCATTCACACGAAGATGTAAGTTTCCTGATACAGGAATTTTCAGCATTATGAATTTGGAGGGCATTGAGCAATACCGGTCCAATGACTTGCAGGCAGTCTAATAGGTCATGAACTGCACGAGGACTTCCCTAATATCTGCCAATAAAAATACAGGATATTGTGATGCAGAATTTTTAACAATGGCAGCAAAATCAATCAATCATGACCAAAAAAGAGAAACTGTTTTCACATCACTTTTTATTTACTTACTAGCGAAAAAGAATGCAAACAGCTAATTTCGATCCCAGCAGACGGTGAAGCCATTGCCTTTCTCCTACTCTGAAACATGAATTGCTAGGCCAGGGAGAGGGGACATTATTACTCAGAACAACAAATCACCGCAACCACCCAGAAGACTTAGTAGTTATAACAATGTGTTACTATGGGAAACCCTCCAGAACATTCCAGTAGACGGCTCAACATCTCAAATCACCACTGAGTACAGGCGCCTGATGGACATGGATAATGAAGATATCTTGATACAGACTGATAAACACTCATCCCCAAACACAGCAAGATATTTACTGCTTTTTCTGATTATGTTCCTTGAAGAATATAGGCACAATACCAGGGACAAAAGTCATGTGTTATATCCTTAATTAAGAACTTAATTTCCCAGAGAGGCTGGTTCCAACATGTTTCAGAAAAGCATTTCCAAGCAAGTTCTGGTTTGTCCTCTATTATAGTGCACACACCTGACAGTCCTCTGTGAACTGCTATGAAAGCAGAGTGAAGCTCATCTGTTTCTTGCACCCTCAGTCCACCACGCCCATCAAACCCAAGTTATCTCTGGGCCACTGTATAATGAATTAGCTGCAATGCGCTTCATCATTATATGAAAGGGTCCAGAATGTCAAAGATTCAGAAGGGAAACAAGGCTAAAGAATCACAGAGATGCCATACTTCCAGATGGACCATTTCCAGAGGGGCAGATAAGATAGAGACCAACTGTTTTTTTTTTATTTACCATGTAAGCGTTGAGCTCTCCGATGTTGAGATAATAGAGGACAGATGTACCTCTATTTCTAACCCCGTACCCCTATACCACCATACCTCAACTGCAAGAATCTGCTGACAGCAAATGAAGTCTGGCTGTTGAAAACAAAGGCACACTGACAGAGCCGGGGTATTCTGCCAGCTGCTGGTCTACATTCGGCTGTCTCTTTAAGATAAATGCAGCGGATACTAACTAAACGCTGCAAATGATGGCATTCTTAACCAACACCACTCCCTTAAGAGACTCTAATGACACCATATCTAGTCAATCTCCTGGCACCATACTAGACCAAAAACCTGAAATGCAGCCACTCAGGACCTCAGAAATGCCTCCAAATCTTGTCTGGAACATGTCCTTTTATATTCTGCACTTTTAGTATGCCCTAAAGAAAGAAAAAGCTTTTAATTACTTAATACTTAGTTAATGTAAACAAAAGAAAAAACTGTTTAGAAAGTTATTGTAAGAGTATTGTAATTATAAAATGTTTTCCCCCTTGTAAGCCTAGTATGTGCAAATACCTAGTTTGACCTTTGTATTTTTCCAAATCATAAATATTGCAACAGGACTGTATCCACCACTTTAAAAGGCTATTCCTTCCATAAGCATTAATATTAAAGTTATTCTTTACTGGTTCTGCTTACCTCCAGTTCACTGTACTGTAGTTCAGGGCACACTTGGAAACATGTGAGAGAAGTTGTATAAACCTAAACAGTGATACTGTGTCCATTGCTGAAAATGAAAGCGATGAGAGGGAACCCTACACCCTCTAAACAGTCCTAGCCTGCCGAGCGTAAACCTGAGCCCATCTGCTCCCTTGCTGTCAGGCTGGGAGTGAGTCTTCCACTCCCGTACCTCCCTTTGTGTCTAAAGACGAGGGGCATGAATGCCTGCACTAGAAAGTTATCACAACCTGAACTGAAAGGTACACGCACCACAGACAGAGAGCATCAGACAGCCCTACTCCTAACCCCAAAAGCAGGTGTGCCTTCATTTATTTAGTAAATTACTGACACACTAGTATACAGCAGGCAGAAAGAAATGATATAGCAGTGATGCATGGTATGTAATTAGGATTATTATGAGGAAAAAAGTACACAGATTTGTATGATTTATCTTCATTTGAGTATGAGCAATGAAGAATGACAAATGAAAGCTAAACAAACACGTTAAAATTTTTTTACTTTGTCCATAACCAGAGGAGGATGCTATAACCAAGACTATCTAAAAAATATTTCCTACAGCTGATAAAACACATGTACAAGTAGGTCTGCCACAACTACAGTCAATGACAGAATCGTCCTTTTTATCTCCAAGTCGTTTTCTACCGTGTAATGTTTGACTGGCGCTCATTTAATCTTGTTGCGCTTCTGATCCGATGCATACCAATGTTACCTACCGAAAATGTAACTTCCGCTACTACGCATGCACACTGTCACTGACACACACATTCATCACACATGCGTCCACGAAACCACATTTTCCGGCACTTCTTTATTACGTATGATTCATCCCTTTGTATTACGCATGCGTAATGTATACATCCACAGGCTTGATACTGCGCATGTACTCAAATTTTGCGGCAGACCGTGATTGCGTGATTTAGGGCGTGGACATTGTGTATTATCACGCATTGATCACATTTTGTGAGATGGGTCATTGATGTTTATATTTGTAGTTCAGCCATCACTTTATTGTGGTGTTTAAACCATTTTGCTTTGCCGTTTGTAATATTTGCATCTGTGTGCACGTTGCTTTTGGTGCCTGACAGTAATCTTACGCAAGTTATGGACATGGACATTTACCCTAATTCCTGTACATCTGGTTAATGTTTTTTTTTATTATACTTTAGGTAATTTTATATCTTATTTTGCTTATCAAGGTGTTGTGATATATGCACAATATTTTCTAAAAAAAAAAAAATCACACCAAAATAACAATGAAGAACTTTTATTTGCACTACATAAAACATGTAACACAATGCAAATTTATCTAAAATTACAAAACCAGAAACAAAAGGCCAGAAGACAACAGAGAAGAGGAACCAATAACTCCTCAGAAAGGAGAAACAACCCAGACAGCAATTCCCTCTGTGCCGGATCCGTCTTCGAATCACTAGATTCGCGTAGCAGTCACACTCATTATGCACCTCTGCGCCAGCTTTGCACCGTACTTGTCCGCAACCTCTGACTGACAATCCGTCAGAAAGGTCCATATCTGATCCGGGGCAGCAGCGCAGACCGGACCCGCGCTTTTTTAAATCTCGCAGATGCGCGTGTACATGCCTCACTGAGAGTCAACTGAAGAGACACGGCAACCAGTGAAGACCTGCTTGTGGTTCTTGGTAAGTGCATTATAAAACTATATTAAGACTGACATCATATTAGTATGTTAAATATTTCTGTGAAACATTAAGTTTTCTAACTTACTTTACACTGACTGACATTATTACAACCTTAGACGTTTTAGTCAGACAGACTAACAGGTGAGCTATCAGCTATATAGCTGATAGTCCTATCCATGCGATTAAAAAACATAACTAATGCTAAGTAAACTAAGTAGGCTTAAAGTAAGAATTGGCGATTGTGGTGAAAGCTTGTTATCAAAATTGGCAAATATCTCCGTTCGTGTGGATGTTAGGTGGAATGAGATGCCGGCAGTATTTTTGTATGTATGCATAAAATTATAATTTTGGGTTCAATGTCACCAACTTGGCAGTAAATATTATCTAAGGTCATTACAAGCCTGTTTGTGTCTTCCAGTTCATTCATCTGGTTAGCACGCAAACGTTACTTAAAGTTATTTAAACTTATCAGGCCCAGTTGATGAGACCCTGTTTACACGGTTTTTGGATAAATCAGCAAACTTTGTTTAGTTAAATCTTAGCATAACATTTATTGCTAGTGTTAGCATAAAGATTTTCAGATTTAATTTTGATAGTGTTTGAACAAATATGTTTATTTAGATATGAAGTGTATTTTATCTATAAGGTGAAATATTAAGTGTATTTTTCCCCTTTTTTCAATTTCTTACTTTTCGTTCATTTCAAATTCAGATTCTCATTTTTCCAGCAGTGTTACTGAGTTTTTTTTGAGTAGCTAAACGTCTCCTATTTCTCTGAACTGTGCCCTTTAGGTTTTGTTCCATTCCCTCTGCTGATTCTAGTCAAGTTGAGGTCAAGCCGCCCATCATCTCCTGCAGGTAACCAGCTATATCACATACATAGAATTCACACGGAATGCTCCTGTACCCTGATTTTGACACTTGTTGCTTGACCTTTATTTCCACCTGATGCCCTGTCGAATAACACATTAACATTTAGAAATGACACTCTATAGGCACCACCAGTATCATACAGCACAAATGTTGAATTCCTTTCCTCCTCTATCGCAGTCTGAAAACTGTATTCCCAGTTTACTTCCACTGACGTGATACTTCCTACTCTTCAGTGACAAGCCAAGTAAGATACCACCACACCTACACACAAACACAGATTAATGTATATTCAGAGATTAGTAAATGTATTTTTCTTTTTTTTATGTTCACAGAGCTGTACCTGGTTCCTTTAACCATCCAAACTGTCATGTACTGTAAGTTGACTGTTATTTTCATGTCCTTGCATTTGACACTTGGTTTCCGAACAAACGTAACTTTGTTAATGTTTTTTTTTGTAATTATTGCATGATGCATTATTATTTTTAAAAAAATACAAATGATATTGAATTAAGCAATTTATTCCACGCAGGCTTGTCACAATGTTTTTTATATGACTGGAGTTTTTGTAATAACAAATTAAAAATGTTACGTGTTCTCCGGATGAGATTGAGATTCAGAAATGTAAAATAAAATAAACTGTTTTGAAGACATGAAATGTGTGGGGATTTATTTGGGCCATGTCTGGCCCGGGTGTAGCTGAAAAAATTAATCACCAATCACAGACCAGGGCCAGATGAGCCCCAGATGTAAAGTTTGAGTCACAGATCTGGGCCAGATCCACACCACATATCATAGCATTAATAACTGTATTGGGCCAGTACTGGCCAAGGTCTGTTCCTGATCCCCAATCCAAATCCGTGCCGGTATTGGGCCGTTGGAAAGAAAGACCCCGGCGCAGACCCGTTTCGCGGATCTGCACCAAATTCTATCCAATATCTGGCCCAGATCTGGCACAGTTACCTTTTGCTGTCTGGGACACTTTGCCAGGTTCACTGTAAGCTGAGCCTCGGACAAGCGATCGAACACTGACTCGAGTCTCTGCAAATGCAAAACCAAAGTATCACTAAAAAGGACCAAATCATCAAGGTATACAGCACACCTGTCACGATTTACAGTCGGCGAGCGGGCGAAGGAGGCGAGTGAGCCCAGGATACGGGGAAACGGGGTTTTTTCTGGGTAGACAGGGGAGCATACGGGACAGGCGCAACCGTACATGAACACTATACTGACAATACAATGACGGATCTCCCGGACTAAACAGAACACGGACTAAATACATGGGGTGACGAGCAGGAAATGAGCAGGAAACGAACAACAGCTGGTAAACGGGAGGATTCCACACGGGGTTAATGAGGATGTGTGGTCCACAGGAGGGTGATCGGGGCTGGGCGTGACAACACCCATCTAAACCAAAAATTACGCGATTCATACAGTAAGCCTCTGAAAACTGGCTGGCGCGTTCCGCAACCCGAAACTCATTACGTATAAGAATACAGCCCAAACGATGTAATGTAAGAAGAATGTTGCGTGCCCTAGCTGTAAGCAGCACTTGCCAATAACCTTTTAAAAGGTCCAATTTCATTACAAATTTGGATGATCCAACTTCATCTTCGTCTTCGATGTGGGGTAATGGAAAACTATCACTTTTAGTGACAGTATTAACTTTTCGAAAGTCTGTACCAAAACAAATGGTTTTATCTGGTTTATCAACAAGGATACATGAGGAGGCCCATACAGAAGAAGACGGTACAGCAATATTATTTTCAAGCATGTATTGAATACCTACCAAACACTCCAACAGTGGAAGTTCTGCTCCCACATATACCACTGGCTTCAGACAGGAAGAGAAAAAAAAAAATTATATGATCCCGGACGAGCCCCCATTATTGTTACAATCTGGCTCAGGATCGTAACAAAAAAAAATTTTAAATCCAAGGGAGGACACAGGACCCAAGATTATCACCTAATTAAAGAATTTAATGGAAATAATAAAATATATATAATACATGATCAGCAACGTAAACAGTGCAGGCCAGCCATGTTAATGTGTGTAAAATAAATACAGAAAAAAGTCAAACACAAAGCAAAAACCCCAACAAAGCAAAACAAATGGCAAAGTGCAACAGGCGCCTGAGCACGAGCAACCTTTTCCCCACAGCCTGGCCATTTTATAAAAAAAAAGGAGCAATCAACTACAGCCTTAATGAGCATCAGGTGTAACTGGCTCGCAGGTATAACAGCCCATGCTCGAAGTCATCACACCAGGTGTGAATGGCTCATGCTTACACATGAGAGCTCCTAAATATTCAACGGAAGGAGACCAGAAATAGTGACACGAGTTAGCTTTTTCTTATTTATTTATCCAACTGAATGTTGCAACTACAGCATTCAGTCATCTTCATGTAGCCAAGACTTTGGTGATCAGATATCTGGGAACAAAACATACTGCCACCTTTGCTTACTATGTACTTTTATAATGTTTCTGCAGTTGTTCCAAACTGCATCTTACAATGTCTATACTTTGATGTCAATTTACAAACTTCACATAAATCTGACATATTTACAAAGTACACTAACATTAAGATGAGTTTAATGCCAAAACGAATATATAAGAAATAATTTATTTGCCATGAATTAAGTTTATGATATTTAAAGAAATGTGTAGTCATGCCCGAGTCAGTGAAAGGGTGTTTCCTACCCCTAGGTCCCAGAGGGTTAAAGCAGGGAAGGCCCAATAACTCAAACAGAACAGGTGGGCTAATACTAGTCGGTGCACACCCACGCAGGAGTCTCAGCTAAAACATCGGTCTTGCAGAAAATAAAATAAGTAAAAGTTGATCAAATAAGTCGCCCAATTGAGAACAATTGCACAGTCCAAATGTCATAAAACAAATTACAAAAGTTAAAAATTAGAAATCAAAAGTTAGAAATTACCGGCAAGCAGTGGCAACCAGTTCCCACCATTGTTAACTCAACCGGAAATGGAGTAGCTGGAGTGTAATGCTATTCTTGAGAACCTCAGGTGAGAACAGCAATTACATTATCCAACTCCTTTATGGTTTTCATGAGCCTGCCCAGTTCTTCTATCTTCTTATGTATCATTGCCGAGTAAGAAATAATCTTTCCCATTAAATCCACTTTAAGTGTGTCCCAAAGTATACCCTTAAAGTATCAGTGAAATACTGCACCATTGACTTTAGGCCAAGTTTTTTTCCAGGAACAGCATGTGGGTCAGCAGACTAGGCCTCTAGGCCTGTGATCAGAAACTTGCCAGTTCGTGCTCAGCAGAATACTTTTTGGCCCTTGAACAAAGCCCTTAACTCCCAATTGGACAGGAAATTGCATCAGGCCCTTGCAAGCAAAGACACTTGCATCATGCCTCTTACAACTTCGCACCAAATGCTTAAATTACGTTGGGCATATCATTTGCTAAACTTGGGTTTACTCATTAGAACATAAGAAATTTACAAACGAGAGTAGGCCATTCAGCCCATAACATCGGCCACCCCCACCATGGACTGTTCTCCCTGCTGCCCTCTGGGAAGAGGCTTTGCAGCATCAGGAGCAGGACAGCCAGATTCTGTAATAGTTTCATTCCTCAAGCCATTAGACTCCTGAACTCTTAACCCTCTGGGGTCTCGGGGTAGGAAACACACTTTCACTGACAGGGGCAAGGTCACACATTCATTCAATATCATACTTCATTCATGGCAAATAAATTATTTCTTACATATTTGTTTTGGCATTAAACTCATCTCAATGTTAGTGTACTTTGTAAATATCCATCCATCCATCCATCCATCCATCATCCTCCGCTTATCCAAGGTCAGGTCGCGGGGGCAGCAGTCTCAGCAGGGAAACCCAGACTTCCCTCTCTCCGGCCACTTCACCCAGCTCCTCCAGGGGAATCCCGAGGCGTTCCCAGGCCAGCCGAGAAACATAGTCCCTCCAGCG
>JAODLD010000113.1:15720999-15731830 GCA_026781065.1 Mormyrops boulengeri | reverse complement strand
TATCCGATGCACCTGCGCTCCCCCCACACCCCTTTGATCTTACAGTAGCCATGGCTCCGCCCACTCCCTTTGATCTTGTGACCTCTTGACCTTTAGGTCATTAATCATTTTTATTTGAAAGAAGCGGCATTCATTCACTCTCTAACAACCAAACGCATGGATGTGTGGTTTGGCCCAAGATAAACCAATCGGTCGTCTGTCAGAAACCAATATAATTTGCTTCATTTAGCACCACAAGACACGGCTGCCATAACTGACACGATCGTGTGATCAATGTGTCATGCGACCAGTTCACTGTTACAAATGAAAAATCACATTATGCCCAGGTAATTCCACCATTTTCAATACAGGAAAACTTTCTTGAAGACTTTATTTCTACAAAATAAATATACTGTAATAAATGTGGGTTCTCTAACGTAGCAGAAGACTGCAGAAGATACCAGCCTGTAAATGATCACAACCCAGGATTTATACAAAAAGGATCGACAATCTTTATTAGTTCAGACATATCTTTTCTGCATTTAAAAGAGATAAAGAGGGATCGCGAGGACAGAGGCAACCTGCAATATCAAGCAATGAGCTTCATTCATCACACATCAAGTTAAACTTACAATCCTCTAAAGAGGCACTGCAAACCATATAATCCCAACACACTATATAATACTACACACACCAAACGAGAAACACCATCGCGGAATGCAGTTACCTCTCATCCCCCGTACCACCCACACACATACGCACGCACGCATTCACACACACACATATAAAAGTTTAACTTAACTCGCCAGCAGGCGACACCCCCCATGGGGTCCGAGTTCGAAGCACTATCCTACAATCCGAGGGGAGCAGACCAAGCTTCAAGGAAGTAAAAGGGTCAAGCTCACACCAATACACCAAATCCAGTTGCGGCACTCCGCTCTCCTAGGACCCAGCCCTAACTCCCTACAGGAGGCAACAGACCTCCCCCCCTAACGCAGAAGACGAACTAATCCCCCTCGTCTGTCTATCTTCGTCGCCAGCAATTCTAAATAACTGCGACCGACACCCTCCCGCCCCGAGAGTGTCGAGCCGCAGGCACACAAAGTAAGACTCCCACTCACCCATTTCTCGTATCCTTTTGTACCCTTTCCCTTACTCCGGAATACTTCCCAAATCAGCCACACCTGTCACAATCAGTTCAATCAATCAATTTACTCGCGTCTCCACCCACCCACACCCAAATCAGTCCACACACCACAATACGTTCTGTAGCTCAAACCTTTTATTAATACGTTATTTTGTATTTCCAAAATGTCTTGTAAAAACTGCATCATGCACAAACATTCCCTTCTAGCGGTGCTGCGAATAAGAAGCTAACATAAGCCCCGAAATAAGACCCTACGAATAAGAAGCTAAACGAATCGGAAGCTGCAGATAATTAGCTAACTTAAGCCGCGTGTGACTTTGCCATTAGTTTGGGCGACAAGGTTGACCATGGCTAAGAAATACGAAGACACCGGAACCGGCAAACGCAGTGAGAAAGTGCAGCAGTGATCCGTAGCTCCGCCCACCGCCCACTCCGATTAACTTATATTTGCATGTAGTGAACTTGAAAATGAAAAGGCAAATTGGAAAATGAAAAGTCAAATTGGGAAATGAAAAGACAAACAGGGTTTTTAATTTTATTTTTGAATTTTTCACATCTGACTCATACATGAGTGGAAAATTAAAATGCAAATGGTGCTATTTCATTTTAATTTTAATTTTTCCAGGATTCTTGCACACAGGCTTTGGAAACTAAATGGCAAAGTGGAGATTGTATTTTCATTTTATCATTTTCATTTTACTTTTTGCAGAAAATACCTCCCATAGTAATTACACTGATACAATTAAGAAAAGAAATGAAGTGAAATGAAGTGAAAATAGCAGGCTTAGTTTAAGGAACTTCACATCGAACACATCGAACTGGGTGTAATACATAATGGTAATTTCATTTAGCACATAGAGAAAAACATTAAAGTAATGTCACCTTTGACTGTAAAATAGACGGCCATACTCCGTATTTTACGTCGCTCTTTCTGAGGCACATTAATGCCCTGTGAAAAATAAAATCTTTTAAAGTGGAGTAAAAGTCGAAGGTCTCCATCATTATCTTGCTAAATATTCTCTTTCCTCTCGCTGTCGACGTTCTCATCAAAAATCAACAGACGATGAAATGTGAAAATAGCACGCCTCCTCGCAGAAGTCATACGCGTGAGCATGCTTAGTAGCGGAAATTACATTTTCGGTAGGTGTAACATTTTCAGTAGTGACACCACCCGCTCTATTTGTACCTCACATGTCTGCGCATGTACAGCATAACTTCATGGCAAATTTTACGATGGTGCCTGATTTGTACCACTTCGTTTCACAGCACTTTCATGATCCAGCCTGTCCCGTTAGTATTTCTTTTCACTACTTCAGGTTCATTTATAGGACAAAGAACTAGATACATGTGTGTTCTTTTGTCCATTCATTTCTGAGCCCACTTTTGGATTGATATAAACAGGTGCACATAACTGGTACTCAAGTATGCATTCGCCGTAAAGCGATACATTTGGCAATTGTGCATTCGCGCTGTTATGAGAAGAAATTACCGTGCATTTAACCTTCATGTGGCTAATTTGTACTTCTGTCGCGTTAAAAGACTAAAATGCAATATTGTTTTGTCATATGTACATAAAATAAATACACTTTTTAATATACAGCGAATACATACTGGAGTTGTATCCCTGTATATAAATCTGGCTGAAACAAACTCAAAATACGCCAAACTTCATATATTCATATTTCAGTTTTGAGTGAACCAAATTGTAAGTATACCAAAATACCATGTCGTTGAATAGCAGAGATTTCAACTGATGGAGATATAAACTAACATTTCAAATATGGGATATTTAGGTAATAGTATTGACCCAAAAACTGGAAATAATGAACACTTAAAATGACAAGCAAAGAAAATGGATTTTTTTTTAGTCAACGGAAACATTAACACCAGGGGTCTGTATCATGTTTCACAAAGCCAGATTTCTTGCTTAGCTGGAAAACTTGTCAGATGTAAGGTACTTCAGTTTAAATGGATTTTATTTTCGTTCACTTATATTTACCCCGACTACCTTATTTCCAATAAGTTATCCGTCTTGGTTTAATGTAAATGCAGATTGTGATTTGCAGTAAAATGGCAGTATGAGTGGATCAGGTGGTGCAGACGTACGAGGTAAAATCGGGCAGGTGGTATGGATCAGGAAAAGACAACAACTATTTATCTCGAAGCGTTTAACTACTTATTTCTTCAGTGTTATATCAGGCCACTACAATTTATTTTGTTTAAAAAGCTTAAAAGACAAAAGCAATTTTTATTTATATGTTTGAATATTGAATATTCTGTTCTTCATAAGGTGTATATGTAATTTAAAGCTGATTAGGTTAACCCTAGGGTGATAGTTTTATAAAATGTACAGAAAAAGACTATCAAACCATTAATTGTAATCATTTGTATGACAATTTATTGTCGACTAGAACTTCATGATCGTGACAGCACTACTGTATGTTCAGGCAATTAAACATAATTATTTATTTTAAATAATTTAAATAAATAACCAGTCATTCTCAACATTTTGATTAAGACACATTCAAACACCCTTTTCCTCCTTCCAAGAGCAGATTTCCTAGTCATCCATTAGTAGAGAAAAACAGGATGCGTCTTGTACAAAATAGCACCAATCATGTGTAGCTGTAAGCCTTCCATTTCTGATGTGGCCTTAAGACACTTCCAGAACACACTCAGTGCTACAGATGTGACTGGAAATTTGACCCATTAAAACAGAAAACAATCTAAAGTTCTATACAGGCTGGACAACCCTTAGAATAGATTTTAAAAACAAACGATGACCTTCTTTGCTTGATGCCATATATCAAACTTTTTTCTCCTCCACAACGACCAAAGCAAGTCAGTTTTATTTTATCTCAGCAACAACAGAAATGACATTCACAGATATTGCTAACTGTGATCCTTCTGATATTCATTCATATTAAGCCAATATTTGAGCTTCCCATGCACTGGCACATTTGGCAACACGGGAAAAAATACATGCTGAAGTGATGCAGGAAGCTTCAAAAAGACCATTTACTTCACTGCTGATATCTATGGCAAGCCATTTTAACATAAAATAAGTAGGCGGGATAGTAATTTCAGATATCTGCAATGTAATTCTTACTAGTACAAACTGGCATTTCAGAAATCTCTAATTCAGTTCTTACTAGTACAAATGAGCATTAGAGACATCCGTAATTCAAGTCTTACTAGTAAGAATGACGTCACTTTCCCCATTCATCTGAATGGCGATTTTCATTTGAGAGGGCAACAATTCCATTTCAGATATCTCAAATGCGAATTCTAGATATCTGAAATTACATCCGTACTAGTAACAATTCCCTTTTTAGATATAGTAAGAATTCAATTTTAGATATCTAGATAATCTAGATATCTAGATATTTAGATTTTAGACTTCAGTTGTGGATATCTACAATTCGAATTATTACTAGTAAAAATGCAATTGCAGATATCTACAAATTATTTGTGGATATCTGCTGAAAGTGGGATAATGTGCCATTTTAACATTAAAAGGCTGCACTGACTCTCTTTAATTTAGTTTCAGATATCCTTATTAGAATTTCTCCTAGTCAAAACTCTATTTCTACTAGTAACAACTCAATTTCTACTAGTCATAATGCCATTTTAGATACCTAAAATTACATTGTAGACATCTAGAATTGCATGCTGGATATCCAAAACGCACGGATGACGCATTTAACGTCATTTCAAATAGGAGAAATGACGTAAATTGCGTCATTTTTACTAGTAAGAAGAGCGGATGTGACGTAAACTGCGTCATTTTTTACTAGTAAGAAGAGTGGACGTGACGTAAATTGCGTCAGTTTTACTAGTAAGAAGAGCGGATGTGACATAAATTGCGTCATTTTTATCAGGATAAATAGTATTTTTAAAAAATGTGAATTACCTCATTTAGGAAATACGGCTAAAGACCGATACGGTCTTTCTCAGTCACATGTCTGCACTGTCTGACACACCCCCATTCGCCATTTTGAGTGTATCGCGGATGTAAACACATTTGGTTAACAAACTTAATATTTCATATTCAGTGTTTTTTTCTCCACAACAATGTAATGTTTTATGTAATCAGTAATAAGCAATTTCCATTACCAAAACACACTAGTCATTTAGGTGTTTAAGAAAGGAAAAGAGTCAAGGATACTGCAAAAATGTCATTGGGCATAACAGAATACAGGCTTGGTATACAACGAGCTTATACAGATCCTTCCAGACATCATGTGAAATGTTAGAAACCGTACTTGCAAATGTTTCTAAACAAACTATAGTTGGGCATTGGTTTGTCAGGGCACAGCACACAGTAACAACCTTACCCAGCATTGTGGCTTATAATCCATGCACGCGAATATACACATACATGCATTGATAAACGTGTCAATACAGGTTTGCTGTTTACTTTTGTCTTCAAAAAACATTCACTTTGTAACACTAGTTTAACACGAACAGATTAACCCATTTCTGCTATCCTCCGTAGAGAGGCTAGCTTGCTAGCGTAGGTTAACCAATACTACTTAAACAAAAAACATCTTGCTTGCCTCTATGAAAATGCCGAGAGCAAACACACATGAAGGGAGATATCGTGTTGAAAGTGATCTCCTTCCGTCTCATTGCTGTGACCCAGGCCATCCGACACCTCTTCGTTACCTCCTCTACCTGCTGTCCATGTCCTCTTTTCCAAGTGGGAAACCGAAAAAATCTCATGTTGTGGTCCGACTTTCTCCCATTTCTACCATGTATGACCTTTCACACAGCACGAGTGTCCCATCTTACCAAAGACAAAATACCACACGCAAAATCTGGCACTTGGGTTGTATACACCCACAATGGCGTTTCGACCCACAATACACTGTGGCTATAACGAGTGTGAGTCAACTGTCAAAGACCGAATCGAGTGACCAGAAATGATGTAAACTGCGTCATTTCTCCTGGGAAAAATACAATTTCTCCTAGTAAGAATTCAGTTCTAGACATCCACAATTGTATTTTGACTAGTAAAAATGTAATTCTTACTAGTAGAAATGTAGTTAGAGATATCGAAAATTGAGTTCTTACTAGTAATAATGTAGTTCTAGATATCTATAATTTGATTACCGATATCTTAAAACCGTTTTGCATTTTGGATAGCTAAAATAGACATTGTGACTAGTAATAATTGAATTGCAGATATCTAAAAAGGGAATTGTTACTAGTACGAATGTAATTTCAGATATCTAGAATTCGCATTTGAGATATCTGAAATGGAATTGTTGCCCTCTCAAATGAAAACCGCCATACAGATGAATGGGGAAAGTGACGTCATTCTTACTAGTAAGAATTGAATTACGGATGTCTCTAATGCTCATTTGTATTAGTAAGAATTGAATTAGAGATATCTGAAATGCCAGTTTGTACTAGTTAAGAATTACAGTACAATGCAGATATCTGAAATTACTATCCTGCCTACTTATTTAATGTTAAAACGGGCACTTAAATTTGTTAAAGATTTGAAGATATCTTAAATAGAGTTTTGACTAGGAGAATCAAAGTTATAGATATCTTTAAATACAATTTTTACTAGAAAGAATTGAGTTTTGGATACTTGTTTTTTCATTATGACTAGTAAAAATATAATTCTGACTAGGAGAAATGGAATTCTGGATATCTATAACATAATTACAGATAGGAAAGAGGTGTGTTTAAATGTTAAAACAGCTTGCCATAGATATCTCTCCTACCAATCTTTCCCAAAGCAGAAGGCCATCCATTCCTCAAAGAAAAATTTGTAAATACATTACAGAAAGAATTATCTATGACCATGCTGAAATAAGAACATTGTGTTGGATTATGGGAACAAAGTCTGACTCAATGTCAGGCAGTTATACAGAGATGCATTACATGCACGCATATTATACGCATACATATACACACACTTATATAAACAACCCAAAGGTCAATATGCACTTTCGCAATATTCACTTTGGGCAAATGCTATTAATGTGTCTTACAAAGCCTTTGCCAAATGCACAATTTTTACAAAACGACAGACAACGTTAAAGCTTAGAGTACCACGTACTCATTGATTCATTCATTCATGAAAAAATAAAATAGTAAGACGAATTGAACGTACGGCGTCATACGTACCAAGAATGGTTCGGATAGAAGGCGAATAATAATAAAAAAAGAAGGCGAATAAAAGTTACCAGATTGAATACACGTGGCCTGCCCATAATACGACAAAAGCTGCTTTATTTCGGTTGACAGTATCAAGTCAATTTTAGTTTCATTCAGGCTTTGTGCAGAATTAGTGCGATCCGGTTTCAAATGGCTTTAGAACTAAATATAGTTTATGTAAAAGTTGCAGCAGATACTAAATTTTAGATGTTAGCGTATTCCCAATTATAAACCTGTTATAAAACGCTAAGTAAGCTAACCAGGTGGGAACCACCACACCATCATTTTATTTGTTCCATTGATTTTACTAAACTCACCTTTTAAATGCACAAAGTATTGTTGTACTCATACAACTTTTTTTTTTATCAATTTGAATAACTCATGAATCTTAATAACCTGGTGTTTACTGGAAAGAGTTGCGGCGAGAGAATTGAAATCTCTGCGCGGAGTTTACCAATATTATGCCTCGTAGTTTTGGTTTAAAGAAGCCAACGCATTTTTAACATGTTTATATTTAAGACTGAGGTGTTTAAAAAAATTCTCGAGGTGTTTCTCTACGAACGGAGTATATATTGCGAGTACTGTTCAAAATCTAAAATGATGCCCCCCTAATCACAGCTGTATGTGGTACATGCACTATCCGATGATTGGTCCATTCCGAATTCGAAGACGCCCGAAGGACAGCTCCATGGTAACCTCTCAAAGTCAGAGAGCATTGGTTATACGAAACTAAACAGATGGCCTCCTGGACTGTTGAATGGGAACAAGTCCTGCTTTGCAGTCTCTTAATAAATGAAATGTTTTATGGTATTGTATGGAAGCCAGCCTGACCAAAAATGCACCTAAGAATAGAGCAAACTGTAGATCTAACTATCTGTAATTCTAAGTTTATGTTCCACGTACATATTTAAATCAAATCAAACTTGCACAAAAGGGTACTGTGCTTACATATTGTTTATGATTTTTTTATTATTATTTAACATGTTTTGTTAACAACCCCCTTTAGATTCGGAGTCCCGGATGGCTGGCTGGAAGACTACCATCTATCCAGCGGAAGTTGGATGCCGAGGCTATGTAGGGCTGTCAACCACATGCCTTCTGAGGGACGCCGTTATCCAGCTAAGCAAGAAATTCTGCTTCATGATACAGGCCCCTGTTAGTACACTCAGCGGATCTCTCTGTCCTAATAAAGGGAAATGAGTGGCAGCACATCTTACATTACAGAACATTGGCTTCATTGTGTTCTGCTGCATCAAGGAGGACGTAAACTTATCTGTAGTGCATTCCTACAACTCCTGTAATTACCTTGGTTCTGTGTTATCGTTTGGCTGTAATTAAATGAGAGCTCTCCCAGTTGCAAAATTTTGTATGGCTCTTCAAAAGTCAAGGAAAATGTATGTAGACATTTGTCAAAATCTCAGAGTTTATCTTCATTTCCATCACTAAAACACAATAAAAATATTTGGAAAAGAGAACTTGGAAGGACTCTGCATAGAAGTCTCCAATTCCAATGTCACTTCATAGCAGAAAAGGTAACACTTCCATGTGTGATTTAGTATGCATCTTTTTGAAAGTAGTTACTTATAACTGATGCTAAAATGATAAATACTTTACATGCTACATTCCCATACTGTACTTTTTTTGCTTGTGGGTGGCATGGTGACACAGAGGGTCACACTATTGCCTTGTACCTCCCTGGGTGGGGCTTCGAATCCCCTCTTCGCTCTGTATGTGCACATTCTGCAAGTTCTGCATGTTTTCTCTGTATTGTGCCGGTTTCCTCTTGCAGTCCAAAGACTTGCAATGAGCCTGATTGCTTCTCAGAATTGCCTGTACAGTATTAGTGTATTAATCTGTATACTGTGTGATGACTGGCATTCCCTCTAGGGTGTACCCCTGTAGTCCTTGGAATAGGCTCCAGGTCCCCCATGATCCTGTCCAGGATAAATAGTTGGAAGCTGGATAAAGAAACATGAAGAAAATATATAATTTAATATATTAGATATATAATTAACTTATAAGGGATAAAGGGATGCAAATGAGAGTGAGGGGGAGGAGTCTTTGAAAACCTGAGCCAGTGGAGCCTGAGCCTGTCATTCTCAAGCGCTGCCAGTCAAATGATTGGTGCTTCTGAGAAAGAAGACCTGCTTTCTCTTTGCTCTTTTGAATGAAAAAGAAACAAGGTTCCATCGCGACAATCCTATAAAATGTCAGGCTTGATTTTAATGATCTGATTGAAGCCATAATGGAATGTTCTATAGGAAAACTGGACCGACTCACAGATAAGTTGGTAGGTAGGATATCTGTTAACATGATATATAGGCCAAAGTCTATCGAAGTCTGTACAAAACGGAACTTAGACATTTCCCAACCAACTGGTCAAAAACAGTCATCTTTACAGGTGGCTATTGTTCCTTCAGCTTGAAGCCAGTATATTGTTCAATGTCAGAATTTTCAGTCAAAGGGGCATTTATGAGAGACAACTGAAACAATGCCAAGCCAGTGTGGGGAAGAGCAGAGTAACTGGCAGCAGAACCTGTTTCACTGACCTCAGCAAGGTGCACAGATTTTCACACTTCCTTCTAAGGAAACAATAAATACAGTTGCGTTTCATTTGAATCTGTTTATTTGTTGGCATCCATCACGTATTCCTTCCATTGTCCTCTTAAGAAGGATAGCTAAATAAGAAGAGGGGAAAGTCTTTACAATCTAGCATTCATCACAGCTTGAGTGATTATTTTCCATGATAAGAGAATCTGACACACCTCTGTGCAGGTCTTAATTACTGTCTTGACTATGGCATATTCATTCTGTTTTATTTCTTGTGTACTGGCTGTTCTCAGTGGATTTTCGGTTTCTTATGGTGGCATGCACATTATTTTCCATGTATTTGCCTTTCTAGTTCCCGTTTTATTTCAGGTGTGCATCGCTGTCTCTTCCAGCCATAGAAAGAGTAGCATGCAAGGAGCATTATACGGGCTGTGTAGCCCTCACTATTTTCTATCTCTCTGGAACATGGAATGATTGTTTATTCTCGAACTATGAATGAACGTCGAACCATGGTGGTGGAGGAGGTGCAGTGACAGGAGAAAGCAGCCAGACCTGCCAGAGCAGTAGTGCAGGCCAAACAGGGCCACTGGATGAAGTAGGAGGGTGTTGAAAAGAGGAAACTCACATGGAGATGCAAGCTGACTTGGACCAGAGGCTCATCTTCCCCCCAGAGATCGTAATAACTACTCTACGACCAGACCCTGTCCTTTGGTCTAACTCCTGATAACCTGCTTATGTCATTGAGCTGATGGTACCGTGGGAGGATGCCATCGAGGAAGCCTTTGAACATAAGTAGTTGCGGTATGCCAACTTAACAGCTGAGGCGGAGGACAGAGGCATCAAGATGCGCGCAGTGGAGGTGGGGTGCAGGGGCTTTGTTGCCAGTACAACAGCGAAGCTCCTTAGGGAGGTTGGAGTCAGGGGACAGGCTCATCGACAGGCTATCAGAGAACTGGCCAATACTGCTGAGAGGACCAGTCA
>JAODLD010000113.1:15688000-15705771 GCA_026781065.1 Mormyrops boulengeri | reverse complement strand
CGGCCGCTTGTACCACTCTTTGGAGAGCCCGTCTGTCCTGCTTGGTGCTATTCCCAAACCAGGTGCAGATATTTCCCGTCAGCATACTCTCGATGGTGCAGGAGTAAAAGTTCCTCAGCACCCTCAGTGGTAGGTGGAAGTCTCTGAGGCGTCTCAGGTGGAACAGATGCTGTCGGACCTTCTTTACCTGGACATTGATGTGGCAGGACCATGACAGGTTCTCTGAGATGTGATCCAATGCTTGAAGTGGGAGAAAAACAGATGAAGGTGCTCACCTTGTTATTCAGTACCAAGTGCTCAGTACCAGTACTCTGAAAAGTATCTAAGAATCAATATTCTATGATTAAACAATACAGAATCTGTATTATCAATATTATTCTTGTAATTTAATTGATCAAATTTGTAAACATTTCGAGTACCCTAGATCTTAGACATTAAGAGAGCTTTAATTTTTATACAGGTAATTGTCGCTGAATTAACCAACCTTGAAAGATCATGATTAAAGCTACATTCGCTGTCATGCCTTTCAGATGCTGCAAATGACGGCTTGGCGCCTCGGCAGCCTTTTGTCAAAACGTGCGACGGTGGCGGCAACAGGTGCTGGTGTGAGGATGGCATCCCAGGGGCATCGTAAGCACGTGTTTTGTTATATGTATACGCAGTGAGTTGCCTTTGAAACGTAAACGGCATTACAGATACAAACCACCGAGTGAGTTGATAAGTGCGCGTGGTTTTCCACCACAAACAAATGAACGCATTAGCATGACGTGCACTTTGCCAACAGAGGGCGCTGTCGGCCAAGGAACTGTATTGAAGACACCCCTAATGTTAAAATGCAAGCTGTTTAGAAATCAAAGGGATCTGCCGAACTACGAAAAGACAGCAAGGAATGTAGAAGTTTTTGTGATTTACCCACGCTGCGCGTGTTAAACTACCAACTACGGTCTCGCACAAACAAACCATTTAAAT
The DNA here is from genome assembly GCA_026781065.1 of Mormyrops boulengeri. Lineage (NCBI taxonomy): Eukaryota > Metazoa > Chordata > Actinopteri > Osteoglossiformes > Mormyridae > Mormyrops > Mormyrops boulengeri. The sequence goes on along the minus strand of JAODLD010000113.1, from coordinate 15,704,802 downwards.
GGAAAAGGCAACGCGGCTGTCTCAGCTTCATATCTTTTAAATTGATTTAAATGTGTAATGGCGTGTTTGAGTGTTTCACCATATTAAACAGCATCACTTTTAGCCTTGGTTTGCCTTTCATGTTTGTGTCCTGTGCCGTATAGATGTCTCCACGCAAGCAGACATGTCGCTGCCTATGTACCGTGATCGTATGGACACCCCGCTGCCAGACAGACCGTACCAGGACAACCTCAGCGCCGTGGAGAAGAGTCTGAAACAAAAGGAGAAGGGACCTTGGACCCAGCTCTCCAAGGAGGAAAAACTTGCCCGTAACATCAGCTTCCATATTCGATTCTACCTTTCGTACCTCTGTACCTAGCTATAGCCAGTCAGCAAAACTGATTGCTTATTTAAAAAGTTGACTTCCCCCGTTTTTTTTCGTTTCTTTAACATTCCCTCCTTCCTTCTGTCTCTTCGTGTGTCACACGCTCACACAGTCTACAGGATGATGTTCAGAAAGACCTATGCAGAGATGAAGGCGCCGTCTAATGAATGGAAGACGGTCTTGGGTGGAGTCTTATTTTTTATCGGTATTACGGGACTGGTGGTCCTCTGGCAACGATATAACGGTAGGTATAGGCGCAGAGCTGGTGTAGCTCCTCTCATGGCTAGTCAAAAATCCGATCAGTGAAATCTCCATGCTCTTCATACATTTCAATACAATAAAAGCATTACAGTAGATTCACTTCAGTAGTCTCAGGGCTGTGATAAGTAAAAAGTTCTATACATGATAATTTACTACAAGGTTTATGGTACCCTATGAATGATTAAGGTGGGTGTCTGTTGTAGTGTTCCCGCCACGGCCACACACGCTGGAAGATGAGTGGAAGGCCCAGCAGTTAAAGCGGATGATTGACATGAGGATCAACCCCATAGAAGGCTTATCCGCTAAATGGGACTACGACAAGGGCCAGTGGAAGTAGGGTTTCCAGTTTGGGGGCCGTTCTCTGAATCCTGGCAATGGCAGGATTAACTCTGCGTGGAGTGTAATTAGTCCATCCTCCTTTCTGTCATGAATGTAACTTGTCTGTCAATTAGCACACACCTGACACACTTGATCACTCCTCATGAATGACATGGCCCCTTTTCCACACTGTCAATTTACCATTACAGCATAAGCACATTTTCAATAACCTAAAATCAGTCATATTTCCTGTGATCTCCAGGCTGTTAATTCACATTTACTTTACATTTAACACAAAACACTGAATTCTCCTTATATGGGTATCAGACTGTATTTCACTGTGATCCAATTAAACAAGAAGGTAATCTAAAGGAATGCATCTTCATATCAGTCAAAGATCAGGCATCATGCTTCTCTATATTTCAAATGTTTTACTGCATTGGTAGTAAAAATGACATAAGTAAGGATGAAGAGTAAAGATTTGAATACTGAAACATTTGTTTTTTGTTGGTTTTCTTCCAAATCCAAAAAAGATTTTGGGTCAGTGATCATGTTCTATCAACGCCTTTCATTAATTTAATAGCTTTTAATTTAAAAGTCATTTTATGTGTTTAATTCACAATTCATTTTACGGTATTGCACTTCTATTAGCGGTGCACATAAGCAGCCAGGGGCATAAATTATAATTGGTTTGGAATTAATTGATAGCGTTTGACAAGTAAAGACAGAGGTACTCCCTTTATAAAGGATGGCATCTAGAACCGTGGCAGTTAGTAAGGTTCTGAAGTCTCCCCAGTGAAGAATGAACCAACCTTCTTTCAGCAATTATTCATTTAAGGACATTTTACTGAAATTCCTGGTAACTTTTACTTTTGAAAATATAACTCCACCTTGAAATGTCAGACCTAATCTGCATCCTGATTTCATGTAACAATGTTACTTATACAGCTACACTTCATATATAGCTGCTTATAATTAAGTAGGTCAAATTGTAATGTAGTAAATTGATTAAAATTAGATCAATTTTGTTAAATTAGATCAATTTTGTTAAAATTTAATTGAAATACATGAACATTTCCTATGAGTCGTTTATTTGCATGGTCCTTGCTTTGCAATATCTGCACAAACAACAGCCAGGTACACATGGCTGCTTGCACACCCTCACAGCAGACTTGAATGACATGACCATCTGTATTTAGTGACAGTGCGTCACAAAATATACTTCATATTTTCAGAGTATATGTGAAGTCTGATGTGATGTGAGGAGATGGTCAGAAAGATGCTCAATAAAACAAATTATAGCATCTGTCCATCCATGCATTTTCCAACCCCAGGTATTGGATTAAATGTCTCAAAAAGCCTCGTGCATATGCCAGGAACCACAAAGGAAAAGGCATGTGTCTTTGGGCCATAGGAGGACGCTGAGGGGATTCCAGGAACACATTTTCATACTAAGCTACTGGATGGACTGAAATTCCTTTTATGTCTTTTTCTTTAGCTTGACATTTCCTAAAGACATTTTAACAAAATCCCAACCTTAAAAATAACTCACCCATTCATTTTCATTTATCACATGTCCCATCATTACTGTGACCCACTGCTAAATAAGCAGTTATGGGTGATGGATGGGCCTGTCCAGTCAAGGTCGTAGCAATGTCAAGGCTTATCTCAGCTAGTGCAGGGGCTACATCTTGGACACAAAGCCAGTCACCAACCAGAACAGCATGTCTAGATTCTTGGAGGAACTCTGAAAAAATTAACACATAAAAAAAGGAAGAACACAGATGACTGGGGATGGTTTTGTACCTATAAACATAGAGTGAGAATGTGGCAATTTGGAGCCGGTCCAGCCAAACAGGCAGAGGAGCCACATCTGACTCCAGGATAGAAAGAGCTTCTCTCCCAGCACAACGTAGCTGAAAGTGAGCAGCAGGAGCCCTCCCTACTGAAGGGTCACCTGCCTACCTGTCTTTCCCTGCTGAGTTTACAGACACTCTCATGCTGCCAATTCAAGCAAAAAGAAGGGAACTCTTTCTGGATGACAGTGCTTAATAAAATGTCCTGTAGAATTTACTTATTATTACTATTATTACTTTTATTTTCATTACTTTCTTTTGTTAATGGAGAAGAACTTGAAATGATTCATTCTGGTATTGGATAGCCATGCTGGGAGGCGTACCACAACTGACACAGACTCATCATGACCTACCCCCCCCAAAGAAAGAAAGAAACACTTTTTGAAGAATGGGACGTTTCCGAGACAGTCGTAATGAGGGCAATTCTCCTACAGATCTCCTGAATCGCTCAATTATGAGGATGCTGTTTGGCTGTGATCACGTGCACCAGGGTGTGCTACATTATTTCTGCTTAATTTTATTGTGATAATGTACCTTCAGATTCAGCTTTGCATCTGTCACTGGGAGTATCTGGTTTAATCTGTGTCATTAAGTATTGAAAAAAGCTTCTTTCACCAGTATTGAAGAACCATAATTATTTATGGCATAATATTGCAACTACTCCTCTGAGAACCACAGCAGTGTAACTATTCAGGTAAGCATGTAAGGTAAGACTGTAATTTATTCCAACTTATCCGGACATCCTATATCTATTTAGAGGCAGTGTAACGTATGATCCTGTCAAGTGACAGCAGGAAGCGGGACAATAGAAGTAGGATTTGTGAGCCCAATGCCCTAAACCTCATGAAATATTCATTTCAATTCAGATATTCTAATTTGGTTTTGTGAAGTGAAGGCTACAAGGCAAAAGTTGAATATGTTAAAGTTTTCAATTAATGGATACCTTCACCCATGAGGACCCAATCATGCAAATATATTTTTATATTTATTTTATGCACTTTGGTCTGATTGGGCTCACTGAGTTTCTCTCTCAGAAAGTGGTCTGTATTTACTGCAGCCGTTTAATGCTTTGTATGACAATGGCTGTGTTTCTTACTTCTACACTGCATGAGAGAGTAGTTTGGTTGTTTGGACATAGAGTGCATACTACAATTTTTAGGATATCCATACACTTAGACAGCTGAAATTTAGGTATGAAATTCATAATTGGAGTAGTTTATTTTACATATGAGCAAAATAAGTGGAAACTTCCTAAAAATGACATGTAGCTGGGTAGCTGAAAGGGTTAGGTGTCTAGAAAGGACTGCAAGCTAAAAAGCAATGAAACATGTCAACTGATTGTTTATTGTAGGCGTTGTCAGTTCCCTGATTATAGCGAATGTGCAGGGCTCTTCCATTTGATGTGTGTCCCTCCCCCTCTTCCGCAGAAAAGCCAATTGTATTACATTATCTTATTCATCAGTGGAACATTTCTAGGGCAAAAGGAAAATGGTTATGCAGGAACAGAAAGAAAATGTGTGGAAGTAATGCAGAATCCCTGGTGTGGGCAGTAGAAACAGGTACATACATTAGAAGGTTCATGGTAACAAGAAGCTAATTGCTTGGAGTTTTAATGTGAATGTTTCTGGGCTTAGCAATTTTATCGTGGCGGCTCTCAGGCCATTACTGTCTAACAGTAACGACCTGTCTTACATTTGTGTGCGGTATGTGCAGCTCTAAGGAACACATTTAATGAAAGGCCATACAGTGTCTGCCAGCTTCTGGCACTGTCACAATAATTTCATTAATTAAGACTTAAAAATATAACCATGTAACGTATATGATTTTATCAGCCTGTGGAATTTGCTGCTATCTGATGCTCTTGTGTTTTCACCTCCAAATGACAGAGTAATGTATGGGGAAGACAGTTTGCAATGGATTGAAGCGAAGGGCAATTAAGACAGTTACAATTTTATAATGTACAGCTTGTACTGTCAGGAATGCACTTTCCTAAAGAACGAATAATTCCAAGCTGTGTTACTTTTGATGAATGTACATCTATGTACAATTCAATCCTAATATTGCTGTGGTTTATTTATATACTATATATGGCCAAAAGTTTGTGGACATCAGCTTGTCCAACATGAATTCAGTCAACCTATTGTTGCTATAATACCCTCTCTTCTGGGAAGGCTTTCCATTAGATGTCGGAACAATGCTGATGGGATTTACAGCCATTCAGGTTGGGTTTTGATATTGGGCTATCAGGTCCCTTTCTGTGAGCATGTGTGGCCGACCACTTCACAACTGAACTAGATCCCAGATGTTTCAGCATCACTTCCCTTGCGGGTGACCAGGACAGCTCTAGTAAGTTGGAAATGTGCCGAACAGACCTGCTGGAAAGATGGTGTCAAATGGGAAGTCACTAAACTCTTCTGCACAACTACCCATTCTGCTGCTAATGTTTGTTGGAGGACATTGCGTGACAGTGTGCTTAACTGTACACCTATATCAGCAAAACGTGTCACTTAAGTGTATGTCTTTAGGGATAGCTATGACTACCCGGCAAAAACACCTTCAGATATTTCATTACAAACTCTGCATACATATAGAATGGAACATAAATGAGACGTTCAGTTGTATTGAAAGCCAGACAGAGGAAGTTCCAAATTTACTGGATACCCCAAGACAGGTACTCAGTTGCGTGTGCTGTTGTCCAAATAGCTCATCTGTGCTGTTTAAAACTGACAGATCATTTTGCAAACCCAGTGTTTCCCCAGTAAAAGAAGGATCCTGCGAGCCAGGTGTCAGTTCTCAGACCAGCATCACCAGACTATCGACGGTCAGCCCAGAAGCTGATCCCAGCCAAGGATCTATCGCCTCACCATAGGCATGACCTGGAAGGATCTTCATTCTCTATGCACAGAATCTGCAACATGCTATCAAATGTCAGATCTGGACTTGCATTGGTCTCTCTCACTTTTATTTATTGGAGAACAGCCTCTCTGCTCTCACAGCACAGCCCAACAGAATCTGGTAGCTAATTACATCATTTTATACCAGCTTAAAAACTGGCCACTCATTGCTCACCTCCTTGTCGCTCAGTCCCTTTTACACTGCTCACAGAACATCTTGCGATGCTTGCTTAATTCTGTAAAAATGTTGCAAATTATATTGGTTTCATAAAGTCCAACAACAAGCAATATTTAACATATCTGCACATATCTTCCACACAGACATTTTCTTTTTAAGTGTCAATTTTTTGACTGACTCATTCAGTTCTGTTCTTGCCATTTTGCTATTAATTGCAACCGCAGTCACTGGCTCCCAAAGGCATACTAAACACAAATGTTTGGTGTTTTACGTTATTGCAAAGGTGTTACTAATTAAAAAGCATCCAATTAGACTTATTGTCAATGAACTTTAACAGTTTTTAGAACTATAATTTGAGAATAATTTTAGAAATTAATTTGAATAATAATTTGAAATGTTTTACTTAAGATAACGGTTTGTTTCTGTGATATACAGATGCTCCTCTACTTACAAACTTTTAACTTACGAACTTTCAGACATACGAACAAAGAGGACTGCAAGTCCAAATTGTGTTCACTGGGCTTCCCTTTCCTGTCCGCAACATCAATTTTTTCTTCTGTGCACCAATTCTGCCTAGTACGACTTCTGACTGCTACTCCCGCCACGCAGCAGCGTAGCACGCATACTCCCAGCATCCTAGTTCTTTGTACTTGCGTATACCCTTAAAATGATGTTGAAGAACGACATATGAACATTTCAAATTATGAACGGCTGTTCGGAACGCAACTCATTTGTAAGTAGAGGAGCGTCTGTATATTACTGTAAACAAATTTATAAAGAAATGATTTTTGTTATAAAACCAGTAATTTTGCAATATTCTTACTGAACTAAGCAAGCATTCCAAGACTTTCTGTGAGCACTGTATGCTCTAAAAATCTACCCCCCAAAACACATATTTTCCAAATTTTGAAATACACGCATCTAGTTTTATTTACAGATGAAGACAAACCCTTCAAAACCCAACCTGTTCACAAACCATGGTGCTGAATATATTGTTTTTCCTCAGATTTATTCACCTGCTACACTCAACTTCTATCCCAATAAAAAAATCTTTATTTCACTCCACTAAAAGGTCTTGCCAAGAATAAAAACAAGTTAGTCACACTGAAAGAGCTATGAAACCAAATCTCTGGCACCACCAACTTTTATTTTTTTTTTCGTTAGTTTTCCATTCTTTGGATATGGTAAAACATAGAACTTTAAATGTCAGATGGCCAACAACATCTGAGCAAAGGGGAAAGAAAGGAAGAAATCATTTGGTCCAATTTTTTTTTTACTTTTAATTTGATCGCATTGATGTATATATGAATGACATGGACTGTAGTTATAGGGAACCTCCAACCCATCAGAAGATGCTGATGGACGACTGCTCAGACGAGTTCAACTCATGCATTCTGATCATTGAGTTAGTCCTCAGTGCACGAGGCTGCAGGAGAAATACGTAAACAGGACAATACTTGGCAAGTTCCTTCATGTTTGCTGGGGTGTCTGGGTGGTGGTGCTGACTGTCTCTCACAGGCGCTTCTGAGCAATGAGACAGCCCACAACAACTCCAGTGATGAGTGTCATCCCAGCTAACAGCCACTTTTTCAAGTTCTCTTGGGACCTCCTGCTCTCAGCTGCTGCATCCTTCCCAAAGATTTCAGCAAACCGGTCCTAAAAACAATAAAAAAAAAAAGGGGGGGGAGGTAGACAGGATGCTTACCAGCTGACCTTGCACTTTTATTCTTGGAGATATATCCTTTTGAGACCTGAATCTAACTCATTGAAGTCAGATTCTTGTAGGGTTTCACTGAATCATACACTGACCAATATACGACACTTGTGGAATGGACATAAAATTTTTGCATTTTTGAGGTGGCTAGGAGAAAATTGGCAATTGTGTTGTTTTTTCCATTTATATGCAATTCAATTTCTTTTTGTATAGCGCCTTTCACAACAGAGCTGTCCCAAGGCGCTTTACATGGATGTGTTGTGATACATTACGTTTATATTATATTTATGTTCTTCACAAGAATTACTTAGTGTTAGCTATATTTATCTGGAAAACAAGGAGGCTTGATCTGGGCCGGCCCTGTTCAAAATTCAGTTTTAACCATCATAATCAGAGTAAAATAGAGATCACAGTAAAGCACTGTTCATGCATATTAGTATAGGTGAGTTAGAACAGTCAGTCTTGCCAGAACTGCTAAAATGTCTAAAACAGCAAAATGTAAAACTATCCAGGAAGTTACAAGGAACTCTGAAACATCATCCAGGAATCAATGTGCCTCTCATGCATTATGAAAAGTCAGTGTCCATGACTCTACCATCAGAAAAACACTTAAATTGGGTAATGTGGCAGAGTAACAGCTCACTAAGAACACAAACTATAGTCAAAATGCAGTATTAGTTCTGGAACAATGTTGTAGGAGATAGTGAGGTGAAGTACACCTACTTTCAGTTCAATGGTTTTATAAGTGAAGAACCACATTTACCAGCAATAACTGGAAGTAATCGTTTTCTGTACCTATTTGGAAAAATTATGACATTACTTCATTTCACTGGGTCCCTTAGGGTCCCATCACAGAATTTCAATGGGGCTGAGATCTGGACTTTTTCAAAGTCTAAATAATTCTTATTTTCAGCCAATAAGAAGTAGATTTTCTGGTGTTCTTGGGATCATTTTCCTGTTGCATAACCCAATTTCAGGCAGGCATTAGCTGCTGGACAGGTGGCTTAACATTTGCCTACAGAATCCTTTGGTAAAAAAAGGAATTCATGGTCAACTCAGCTTTGGCTGCCAAATAAGTCCAACTCAACACCTTTCCACCACTGTGCATAATAGTTGATATGAGGTGCCTGTGTTATTACATTGCATCCAGATTTTGCCAAATATGCCAAGGTACATTATAACCAAACATATCTGCTTTTGTCTCATCTGCTCAAAGGGCACTGCTCCAGAAATCATATGATTTGTTCATATACAACACTGCAAACCTACACTATGCTGCCATGTTCTTTTTGAAGAAGAGGGCCTTTCTGCTGGCTACCCTTTCAGCAACACCATGCTTCTTCATTCGTTTCTGATCATAGAGGCATGAACTTTAACATTTAAGAAGAGGGTTTCTCAGCCAGTGATCTGCAAGCGTCTTTAGTGGGTCGTGAAACTGGCAGGGAAATGTAGTTTGGTCCAAAATGGGTGGCCACGCAAGAATTTCCCCGATTGGGACACCCCCCCCCAGTTGGTGAAATTTACCAAGGGGACACCCCTGGTCAAAGTGATATACCAAGGGGGCCCCCTTCTGCTGAATGAATGAAGAATAGCCAGACCTTGTTGGGAAGGGAAACAAACTCCTGGGAAGGCTGACAACTGTCTTGAATGTTCTCCATTTGTAAATAATCCATCTCTCTTTAAAATGATGGATTTCAGTTTGTTTGGAAATGGCCCAAACAACCCTTTCTAGATTGATAAGCAGCAACAAATGTTTCTCTGAGGTCATTACTGATGTTTTCCCCTTTGACATGGTGTTAACACAAACTTCAAAGTTACAGACATTACAAATGGGCAAAAGTTCTGCTTTTATAGAGGTGCTCACACTTCCTAATGATGAACTAATGCAGTGGATTACCATCACCTAGATGTTAAGCAGCTTCTTTATTCCTATGGAAGCAGGGAAGGTATACTTACTTTTACCACTTGGCTTCTGCATTTTGGCTTCCTTTTGTTAAATAACTAACATACTGAAGTCTGTTATGTGTTGTTTGTTATCGTAGACTAATTATTCAAGCTGAAAAGGATCAAACGATTGCTATTTATGTCATGATATGTAAAACTGTTGAATTGAAAGAGGGTGTACTGTTATTTTCACATCACTGTAAATGTGGAACTTCTTGGCGAACAAGGGAATGGTTATGTATGGTAAAAAAAGAAAAACAACAACAAATGTTGCACTACATAGTAAGAGCATAGGCAAAAGGTCAGAAAGGATGGGGGCATTTTCATGGCTTAGGGACACTCTGCTGCTTGAGGAGCTGGAGGAGATGCCATCAATGAAAAAAATGAATACTGAATGATGGACCATCTGTCTCTGAGCTGGAACTGAAGAAAAGCTGGGTCTTGCAGGGAGACGGCGATAACGTTTAGATGGTACAATATCAAGTCTACATTATAATGGTTGGAAAATTAGTTCAGCTATTTTGCACTGAACTAACAGAGATTGAGACTCAAACCTCACAGTTTATAGTGAAACTTGACACAAGCAGTCCCCAATAAAACCAGGGGTGGAAATTTCAGGTTCAGAAAGTAAAAATCCATAACAAAATCTTCTTTCAATCAACCAGTTGAGTACAAGGAGTAACAGTTACAGAATACAGACACTCCTATATTTACAACGTTCAACTTACGAACTTTCAGACATACGAACGAAGAGGACTGATTGTGTCCAAATTGTGTTCACTGCATGCGCACTCCCAGCATCCTAGTTCTTAGTATTTGCGTATACCCATAAAATGTTGAATAACGACTTACGAACATTTCAAGTTGTGAACGGCCGTTCAGAACGTATCTCGTTCGTAAGTAGAGGAGCGTCTGTACTCAACTGGTTGGTTGAAACTTTTTGAACTGAAATTTTTACTTTCTGGACCTGGTATTTCCACCTCTGGGCAAAACACATGTTCCTGTGATCCTCAGACAGCCCTCTCTGCATAGACAGAGCACTGCACACATTACAACACCATGGACCGGAAGAGCACTAATAATGGCTATATCGCAGGTATTTTTTAAAGCAATTCTATTAAAAGCGGTGAGTATACAACAGTGCTCACAAACAGCTTGCATCCCTTGGCAGAAGATTTGGCACATTCTCCATGCCATTGCATACGAGGGTCCGTCATAGTCCCCGCCAACGGAAGAAAGTGACATGCTGATCTTGGCAGCTCTCCCCATGCCCTGTCGCACACAGAAGGGTCCAAGAGGAGCCCTGTAAGGCCGTGAAGTACGATGGCTTTGACTCATACAAGCCGCCCCGTGAGACGAGCGTGGTCGTTTCTCAGAAATCAGGCGTTTGTGGAAGGCCGTTCTGAGAAGTGGGGGCTATGGCCACATGGAAACGGGGCGATAACGCGGAGAGGGGGCTTTATCGAGGCTGGAGTATTGTGCAAGGCTTTTTTGAGACTGGCGCGTCATGACGATCTTTGAAGAAAAACGATTGAACCCGTAACTCAAGTGTTTCTGGAATTTTCTGGTACTTCAAAAAGACAAATTCAATTAAATTTATTTTTATATAGCGCCTTTCACCACAGAGTTGTCCCAAAGCACTTTAAATGGATGTGTTGTGATACACAAATCATCATTAGAGAGAGATACAGAATGGGAAAAAGGAAGAAAAGAAATTAAATAAATATGGCATTCATAATAAAGCCAAGACCATGTCTGTCTACTAGTAGTCTACTTGCAAATGAGCCATCATAGTTTTGTCTTTCTCATGCGCATGTAGCTACCATGTGAAAAGCAGGGTCATCTCATTGGTAGGTGTGGGTGCATATGAACAGAAATCATCAAACAAAAGATCAAGGGGAGTCCAGCTGGACTAAATAAAAGCGAGGGAAGAAGTTTGCTGAGATAACATGTACCCGACGGCAGGCATGCCCACGTTAGTCCTTTGAAGAAAAAAAAAACAGCCAGATTGACAGAAACATCAAAACTGCAGACGCTGACATCTGTTTGGAGCCAGTCCACCTGTAGTTTACAGCTGAGGCAGTGCTGCTCACCATGATACCTGATGGGGAAGCAGACGTGGTCAGGAGGAGTAAAATACCAGACTGATTAAGCTAGCGGCTGAAAAACACAGGGCTTTCAGCAACGAGGGAGACACATGCAGCCACAGGCTGGGCTCCTCAGAGTGTGTCGTGGTCAGTGTGTTGGACCAACTGGCGGCTTGCCTCCAGTGCTCCTCCAGCATCCCTGGTTTTTCAAATAGAAACCATCCAGCCCATCGGTATGATCAGCGCTACGTCACGCTAATCACGGCACGGCTTCAAATTCTTCCTTATCTCCCATGATTGTATTCAATCCCACACCCCCTTTTTTCTCATGGTGGGGGGCCGTATACCGTTACTCCTGTTAATTTACAACCCCGGCAGGCTCACCTGCTTATCCGTCTGTTAGCGGGCTCAGCCGTCCCGCATCAGGTGAACGCCTGCCCAGACCTGCCGGTTTTGCCAAGGCCGGTCCCTGAGCCGCATGTGCCAATGGGAGTGGCCTCATGGGGGCACGCCACGGGAGCATCTGTCTGCTGTCTGTCAGGGTGGCGGTGGCCATTCGGAGTGACCCCCCCCACAGAGTGGATTCACGAAACACATGCCTGGGCACATCGGCAAAAAAATTAAGTGTAGAAGCCCCTGGAGCTTTCAGGAGTGTCGTTCATCAACGAGTCAAGCGAAAAGGTTAGGGCTGTGAGTGTTTTTAAGTAACCAAACAAAATACAAAACTTATGACATTTTGCGGTTTTGGATTTGAACTTTTAAAAATTTAGTTTTGCATTGTGAGGACCGAAAAAATGGTCCCCACGCTAAAATAATATGTCAATAACAACATTTTGGGGTTGTTTATCATATATGGTTCCCACAACGTAATATATACATAATTACTCCCCCCCCCGAAGTTTGTAATTATATCTTTGTGGGGACTTTCATTTATTTGGGGAAAACACTAATACCAGCATGTTGACCATAACCCCTATACTTAACCATAAGTAACCAGACAACAGGCATTTTTAGTATTTTGATTGCATTCACAGATCTTTGTCAGGACCTGAAGAATGGTTCCCACAAAGTCAAAATAACAGGTTTTTATTACATTATGGGGGACATTTCGTCCCCACAATGTAATATAAACCTAATTCTCACACACACAAACTTACTTTCCTTTTACCCTCCCTCCAAATAACATACGTATCATAATCATGAACACAGAGGGAACTGCAGGTGGCTATGATCTAAATACAGAATTTTAACGCCAGGCGGTTCAGCGTTTATATTTAAATTACTGAATGAATGCAGTCTACTTTGAGCCCAAACGAGCGTGCAGCCTTCATGGGTAAAAAGCGAAGCAGTGTGGGGATGTGAAAGCCTGACGGGAAAGCCCTGCCCCCCACCCGCTCTTCACATACACCTGAAGAGTCCTCCACTTGAAACGCTAACATAGTGTCTTCAGATATGGGTCGCCATCTGTTAGAAAGGGCATGACCCAGCCCCGGCAATCCCCATGTCCCATAACTCGAGGCCCGCGAGCATCCCTGACGCAAGAGTGGTTCCCTGTCAGAAGTCCTCTGCCCAGGCACAGAACCAGGCAACCAAGCCACCCTGCCCTTTGTTCAACCTCATTCACGTCTATCCGGTGCCCAGATGACCTGAATCTATAAATAACCGGATGGATTTTTTCCCCACTTTCCCATGTGCTGGCTCAGAAGTCAGCCACAGCAGCAGGTGTTTTCCAACGCACCGTCTTTTACTGCTCAGTGAAACCCAGAGGGAACTGGGGGATTTTTTTGTGCCACCAGTTTCAGGACCTGTTTTGATGTTCAACGTGAGTGTTTGAAATTGCCTGCAGATTTCCAAGTACCTTTAGGTCACACAACAACCGATCACAAGCATGAATTTCCTCTAAACATGCAGCACGTCAGGGCAGAATGGGGGGTATAGGTAAAATAGCTGTGGTTATTTCCATGGGTGTTTTTGCAGAGATATTGGACTTTCATGTAAAAGACAGACCCGTGGACCCGTCCCATCTGTAACCTCCTGTTTGATACAGCCGTGTGTGGCACTGTGCGTCTGCTAGGTGTGTGCACAGTACTCTGCAATTCTGCAGTCATACCCGCACCTTCCTGTGTGTTTATATGACATAGCTGCTCATCATGCGGGAGTCACTGTCACACTCAGGGCAGGCAGGCGGGGGCTTTTGCAATCGATCCGGGTATCACACGCCAGGGAAACACCCTTCGGTAAACCGCAAAGGGGAGCTCTTAAACAGAGAAGCTGGAAATGGAGGTGATTTTCAGAATCTGGTCCTCTTTGTTCCTCACATTTCCAATGTTAATCAGAACATTTCTTTTGTCTGCAACAAGGAGGAGCCGTACGTTGAAGTCACAGGTGGTTAATTCCCCAGGACCAGCATCGCCATATCCCCGACCCTCCTGTGGGCAAGGCTGCCATCTGCCAGTCCGCAGGGAGGGAACGGCACACAGAGAGGCAGGGAAGGGAGACAGGCAGGGACAGAGGTGGAGGAGAACCTGAGGGTAACGAAGACAGAACAACAGGATGGCTGGGGAAAAGGGAGACGATGGAAACTCTGACAGTACAAAGGGATGTAATCAGGACAGCAACAGCACGGTTCACCATGCAGGTCGCCATCACCACCACAGCCCTTCACATCTGACCAAACAAACATGCCCAGCTGCTGGTAACCAGTCGCCTGCACGCATGTTCGAGTAGAGGAAGGTCACTTCTGATGGACAATTCAGAAGTGCATCCATCCGTCTGGCCTGCCCCTCCCTGCAGCGCCACCCATTCCCGTTAGACATGTTCGCTGGGCCCAGTTCCTCCTCCACTTTCTCCCCCATCGCCTCACCCGGGGAAGTGTTGCACCGTCTCCACCTCTCAGGAGATGCTATTTTTAGGAAGAGCAGAGGGGTGGAGGGGGCCCACCTCAACAGGAAGCGTGACCCAACACAGATACAGGCCACAATGGGGGTGTAGAGGTGCAGGGGTGCAACCCGCAGGGGTTTGCGGGGGAGAGGCATTAGCCGAGAGGCCAAACTGCAAGCCGGTCCTTCTCCATGGCTTTCTGACGTCAGATGGACATGCGCACACACACATACTGGCGTACATGCAACCCTGGCCAAGTGCTGCCACGGGCACAGAGGAGCTCACAAACCAAGCTATATGCCACGCTGCAGCCCAGCCTGGCTCGTATGCTCACATGTCAAGCAGCAAAACTGTACCCAGAGACCCAACAATTATTCCTTCAGCAGCCAGTGAAGCACAAAAGGGAGGAAAAAAAGCTCAGTTATTTGACATTTTTTCTGAGCTGGCATGGATGAGGCACCCCCAGACCTCATAACTAGAGTGCACCCCCATCCACCCCAGCAGTGGTATGGCCCAGCCTCACTCTCACAGCCCGCCTTGTTTACTGAGGATAAATCTGGAGAAGGCTCCGAATGCGACCATCTGCTACCTGCCATTTTCTCACACTGCCTTAGAGCGCTGCCAGGTCGCGGGAGCAGCCGCTGCCGCAGAGTCACGATTACACGGTAAAAATGGTGAGGACTGAAAAACAGGGAGAGCGGCTGGGTCTTGTACAGGATTTCAGGAAAAATTTTAACCATCGATAATCACTGCCTGTTGCAAATAATTATGTGTTAGATTTGTTGCAAAAATCGATTGTGAGAGGAAAAACCAACATATCTTAAATCCGACTGACTATGTGCTCTGAGCAAGAAATCTATCTGACTATATGCTCTGGGGAAGAAATCACCTTATTGATCACAAAAGGGGGGCTCAGGTATGCAGGGACCAGCATCAGCCTTGACAATACTGATTTCTTCCCCAATGCGACAATGCAACGGCAATACAAAGTCCATTGATGGCCACCACGGCAGCCAGGTGCCTGTCCTCAGAGATCCATCAGTGTCAGGGATCTCCGTGGCTGCAGAGCAGATTAAGAAATGCCGAGGCGCTCTCTTGGCGGTACATTGCCACATGGCCCTTGCGGGTAGCTGCCACGTAGCCCCAAGGCTCATGGCGCAATGCGGACCAACACAGCACACGTGTGCATGCGCCCAGAACAGGAGATGCCTTTTGTACAGGCATCCAGTGTATCCACCCATGGTCAGATCAGAAAGGTGAGTGAGGGAGCAAATGGGGGGGGATGGCACCCACAATGCCCCCCAGGGTGTCATCCCTCATCCTATGATCTGGCGGGGACACACCACAGGACATGGGAAACCAAGACAGTGAGGAAAAAAAGCAGTTCCTGTCTCGCCATAAAATGATCCTGCTCAAGCATGGGAAAGCCAGGAAATGGCATTTGTCCCTCGGGGACAAATAAAGTTTTTTGAATTGAATAAAGGCTACCTGTCCTCAAATCGCCCCATCATAAGCATATATCCTTAAATTAGGACAAAAGCCATTTGGTGTCTTATCAGAAACCGGGGTCATGGGGGTATTATGTCAGGCATGACAGGAATGTACTTCCTGCCAGCACAGTGACAGGAGACGGCTAATGACCTGGAAGGTCCAAATGCCCTCCTGTCAAAGCAGCTACCTGAGGCAGCCACAAATCGGCAAATGGGGGGCAAAACAAGCCAAAAAACAAAAACAGCAGAAACGCAACAGCAGCACGTGCAGAACAATAGCAATGTCACACTTCAGCAGATGAGCCCCCCCCCCACGTCACTCTTTTGACGGGGGGGGGTCGTCTTCCATTAATAAACACAGGCCTTCTTGGCACGTCAACCAGGCCCTGCAGCACACCTGCATGGCTGCGAAGTTCACAGCTGCCAACGGCCATGCATGTGTGTGCATGGAAATGCGACTGCTTCAGTGTGTCACAGATGACACGCACTGACAGAAAAGGCCAACTGACTGAATTGTTCAGACAATCCCCCCTGCGCCACAGTGAAAGCATGAGGACAGTGACGGGCTTCCCACCGGCAGCATGGGAAAGTACCGTGCTTCTGTAGAACACCCCACCTCCTGCCAGAACAACCAATGGGGGAAGGACACTGAAGACGTGTAGCCAACCGGGGGGGGGGGGGGGGGGGGGGTCCCGCGGGCGGGGCGTGGGGGGGGGGCGGGGGGGGGGGGTGGGGGGGGCCTGCGGGCGCGGGGCTGGGCGGGGGGTCGCGGGGGGGGGGGGGCGGGCGGGCGGATGCTGGGCGGGGCGCGGGGGG
>JAODLD010000113.1:15669749-15687900 GCA_026781065.1 Mormyrops boulengeri | reverse complement strand
CCCCCCCCCCCCCCCCCCCCCCCCCCCCCCCCCCCGGCCGCCCCCCCCGCCCCCCGGCCCCCCCCCGGGGGGGGGGGCGCCCCCCGCGGAGTCCCGCAGGCCGCAGTGCTGATAATAAGCACTCATTCCCTCGAATTCTTTATAAGAGTATTATTATTACTACTACTACTACTACTACTACTACTACTACTACCACCACTGTACAGAGCTTTTCAAGAATCCAAAGACAAGACAACATGGCAAGTATTCCAAAACACATTCTGAAGTAAGTCACATAATCACATATATAGTAAGTCGCAGTGAGTATGTGACTGGGCCCAGCATGTTGTCTGTCACCCCAAGCAAAGCCAAACCACAGCAGCCGAGGAACAGGAAGCACATCTCTCACCCACACAAAGAACTGAAATTCACCTCATTCAGTCTTATACTGCACAGGACGGCTGTGCGGCACCTGTGTCTGGAGCAGGACTTCCACGTCCTAAGGGATGGGGATCACAAAGCAGTTCGATCTCTGCAGACTGGCTGATGGCAGGGATTATCCAACGTGAGCCCCCAGACCCATGACAGAGCCTAGAAGATGACAGGCCCCACCCTTGCTCTCAAAAGACAGCTGTGAAAGAGAGGTCTCTACTCTTTTCACTAGCAGTCCGTGTATTCGCTGTAAGACCGAAATGAATAAACCAGACTTAAGGATTAACAATAGTCTGTGAACTGAACAACAGGATAGCAACTCTCGTTTCTTGGGCGCGAGTTTGGCGTGAGATCTGAAACCAAAAACAGCAGAGCAGGGAAGCCTCTGATGAAGGAGCAGTTTACAATCTGGCATCCCGAACAAAACCTCTTTCAGCAGACGCTTCATCTGCCAACAGAAAACAAAGAAGAATAGGCAAAACAAATAGGAAGAATAGATAAGAAGATAAAAAGCTATCCATCCAAGCCTCTATCATAATGTGCCTCTTTGTACAGATCGGTGGAGTTTTTATAAGGATAAATTAAAATTTCTAAATCTTTTTCACTTGATTTTATAAAGATTTGCTTTTCTTTGGCAGAGTTGCATTTTTTTTACTTTGCTTGTAAGAAGACAGAGGAATGAAAGGTGCGGTCTTGGGATGGAGGCTCGGGCGATTAGGCTTGTTCATGTTGATTAGATAAAACTTTGATCTCCAGACAATGACACGCAGCGTACCAGTCAATAGTTTAAGCATACCCACTCAAAACCACAACCCTAAGGTCATATGTGGAGGAAGGAGTGTCATGGTATGCAGCTGCATTGCGGGTGAACAAGATGATGATCTTTGCAAATCTACAGCAAACTCAACCAGCATGGGTATCATGGAAGACTACAAAAGGTATGTCATTCCCTTAAGGTCATAGCTGATTGGATACTCACTAATTCTTCAGTGAAAGAATGACCCAAATAGCTACTCCAAATTTGTGCTGCAACTATCTGGCAAAGAAGCAAAGGACAACTCAAACTAATGACCTGGCTAGCCCACTCTCCAGAGCTCAGTACCACAAAGGCACTTATGGGATGAACTAGACAGAAGAGTCAAAGCAAAATAAACCACATGCTGGCGACAACTGTTAGAACCTGTGCAGAAGACCTGGGAGGATATGCCGGGTGATTTTCTGCTGAAATCAAGGCAAATCGATACAAACACACACACACAGATATTATATACATTAGCAGAGATGCACCAATCTGAATATCGACACCGATCCAGACCTATTTCACGGGTCGGGTACCGGCCATACATGACCAATCCACGTCCGATACTTACTTATTTAGTTTTTGGCAGTCTCTAAAAAGATTTTGTGTTGAATCTATAAGTACAATCAATCCCACGACAGCTCTTTCTCATTTTATGTGTTTTCGTGGCATTCAAGCTTAGCGCTAATGCTGTCACTCAGTTTTTTTGCTACTCGGTGGGTGTGAGTGCAGTGACTTCCGCCTGCGGTGACGTCATGCGCATAACTTTCGCAGTTGGGGACATGTAAGAGAATCGGATAAAAGATGATCTGCAAGTATTTTACGCTTTTAAACAGCAACTAGTAGCACAGCAATTTGCAATCTTTGTAAAAACAGTTTGTAAAAAAGTTTTGAGAGTCGGGAGCAGCATTTAGTGGAAAATCCCACTTAAAGTGCACACGATTGTGTGAGATAGCACAATTAATATGAAACAAGTAATGGATGATTTAGGATTCGCTAGCTTGGGCTGTTTTGCGCACACGCTCCAGATTGTGATACAGGAGGGGCGGCTATTGCAATGAAATGTAGGTGATGCTGTTGCCAGTGGGGGAAAAAAAAAAAAACTGTGGGGCACTTTAAGCATTTGCCACTTGCGTATCCTCATTTGGAAGATAAGCATATTGAATTGCAAATGCCTTAAAAATGCTTAAAACAAGATGTACAAACGAAGTGGAATAGTACATTGCATGTTTCTAGTAGCCTAATTTAAGATTTATTGGCATACACTTTCTCATCTGTACTCGTGTTTACCAGCTTAAAAATATTTATATATAAAGTATAAATATATTATGTATATTTATTATATTAAAATATTAAAGTAAAAAGAGCTTGTGTCGGAATCTGTATCGGTATCAGCAGTTGTTTATCAGAATCGGATTGGAACTGGAAAAATGTGGATCACCTCATCCCTTATATATGCAGTGATCCCCCGCTACATCACGGTTCAGCTATCGCGCCCCCGATATATAGCGGCTTTTTCCCCGACGCGTCATAGTTATCTGCGTATCGCGTACCTTGCTTGTGGTCCAATTGTTTTCATTTTGTTTTAAGCCCGACGATGGCTCCCAAGTGTCCTGCATCTTCTAAGCCTTCTGGTAGTAGTGAGCCTAAGCGCCAGAGGAAGACCTTGACCTTTCAGAAGGTAAAACTCCTAGATATTCTTTGGGAAGGAAAGCTTTACACGGACGTTGCTCACCATTATGGCTTGAATGAATCAACAGTATGCTACATCAAGAACGACATCAAGAGTATAAGAGCCACCGCATCACTTTCCTTTAGTCAAACAGGAAAGAGGGTGGCAACTCCTTGGAATAAAGCCATCGTTAAAATGGAATCACATACATATACATTACATATTATTATTATTACTATTGTTACTCATATCCTTATATGTTTACATGTGTTTAAAGCGTGTGGGAAGGGGTATTTTAAGGCTAAACTATAAAAATAAAAAAAAAAATTCATTTATATGGTCCTTCTAGATCGCGGATTTTCACCTATCGCTGATTGGTCTGAAACGCATCTTCCGCAATAGGCAGGGGATCACTGTATATGAAATGTTATGATACATTTGGTTTCAGCCCCAATAAACTAGATAAAAGTTTGACTCACAAGACATGTAACCTCTTTCCCTGTAATAAATTTCTGCAGTTCAGCCCAAATGTATCAGTCGAGTGTTTGCATGATTCACCCCCCATCCCATTTTTGCCTGAGGGCCCTTCTTTTGAAGGCGCTCTTTTTTGTATTTCTGTTTTGGCGATTTAGCCCAACACTATCCCATTCCTGCCTGATAGCAAAAAGAGAAAATATTGCAAACAAGTATTGCAACCAAGTCCCAATGGCATGCTTCAATTCGGCATCCCAGTTAGAGATGTTCTCATAAGGACTTTGTCTTTTGACAGTACCCTTATTATGAACACTTACAACAGTATGAATTGGCTAATACTGTGCAGCTGGGTAGGTCAGACCAAGATGATGTTCAGTTAATGATTGGGAAGGTGGGTGCACCATCAGCATGGATATTTGGATGGGGCTCTGTTCCAGGTGTTCCCTGCTCATGTGGCATTGCCTGGGTGGCATCATCTTGCACGCTCACTCACCCATCCTCCCTGCTGCTGGATCCAGGGTTGGATGTTGTTGTCCAGGTAAACGGTCATCCAGTCAGCAATACGATCCACCAGGTGGCCCATCTCCTTCTCCACACAGTCCACGCACAGGGCCCCGCCAAAGGCAAAGAGGCCCACGATGCGGCCCCAGTTGACGCCATCGCGGAACATCTCATTCATTACACTCTCAAAGCTCTGGTAGGCTGTGACGGGCGTGATGTGAAGCTGGGAGGAGAGGTCGCTGAAGGCGCGGCTGTAGCGTAGCTCGAACTCGTTGGCAGAATCCCGCAATGCCTCCTTCACTGCCTCCAGGCCTTGTGGAGAGGGGGATGGGGAAGGGAGTGGCTGCTCAGGCCCTGGGGACACCTGGCTGCCATCGCCACCAGCAATGACTGACCCATTGATGTGAGCTGCTGTTGCCATACCCCTCTCACTCCCATCGGCCTGACCCGAGCCCTCTGTCCGACCCCTGTCCTCAGGAAGGCCAAAGTGGCCATTGTAGTTCCTCTGGGACAGTTTATACCTTAGGAAGTCCATCACCAGTTCTCTGTTGCTGTAAGACATTATTTCTTATTCTGTCCTCCTTTTGTTTGTAATCTTAGTCCAACTCAGGCTTCAATGGCCATTCTTCTTTACCTTGTGGATTTTGAACCAGGATTACTTCTATGGAGGGAGGGGGGTGGAGGGACTAGCACAGTGGCTCACACCCTGCAGAAAGAAAAACCCACCACAGCAATGAAAGTAAACACTGAAAGTAAACACTGCACCACATTAATTACCCATTGACATTATTTACCAAGAGTTCAAATTAAATCTGAGGTCACCACGGAAGCTCATGAATAATGCATGACTCCTAGCTCTCCCCTTTTCTTAATGAGACCATATTCCACCGGCCAGATGGTGAGACTTTTATCACCTGCCTCATGGGTCCTTTGTAGCTTGGAAATACAGAAAAAGTCCAATCTAGGCCAACACTCATAAGGGATTTTTATACAGGCGCCATTCAACTCAAATTTTCTAATTCAGACCTGTGCACAAACTATACTAAAAAACAGAGACCACAAAATGACGCGCGCTTGCCAGCTGTCAATTACAGTAGCATTGCCTTCCCGATGCCTTCCTTGGACCGACATCACGGCAGTATTTTGTACGGAGATCCGCTGGAGAAACCACGCAGCTCCGGAGCCCGTGATTATAAACCAATGTAGCTTCCATTCTTTCCTAGTGCTGAAATTCAGCCTGCAAGTTTCCATAAAAAAATGACAACATCCCTTTTGATACTATACTGCTAAACAACCACTAAAGAAGTCGACGTTCACAGTTCGAAAACAAAAATATCGTTTTCACAATGCGCATATTAAGCATTATAACATTAAATCGTTATTTTCAAACGATTATTACTACGAAAACACAGGGTACCAGACAAGCTAGCGTTTTAGTTGATCTTCATATAACGTATATACAAATATAGCGTAAACATATACGGGTGTAGATGTCAAGGACGGAATTTTAAGTTTTTGGTACGCAGAAGAGGCACTTTAAACGCTGTTTATCCTTCGTTTCGTTTAACGAGCGTTGCCAAATATTTAATTTATTTTACCCTCTTCGATTTTGTTTTTACCTTAGTTGCAACCAGGCAATATATTTTTCAGGGTCCTGCGCACAGATAAGCGGTCAACTTGCCTCCGGCAGTATCCCAGGTTTAATATCAGACAATACTAACTTTCGAGGTACTGCACTTAGACATTTTCCTCTAATGACTGGATACAGATCAAAGGCTTCGGCTACTCGTCCATCCGTCCCCATTTATTACGCAAGAGACGCGCACGAAGGTCGGGCATTAATTGGCGGCGCGTGATAGAAGCATCTCTCCGCTCGCCCGGACGGTCGTGACTGAACGTTCCGCGAGTCGAATCGCCGACTGCACCGTGGGCGAACAACACCTCGCAGGCCATGTGATCTTTGGGAAGGAGCCGACAATGATTTCTTTGGCCACGTTACACTGCCAACTCAATAGGACACATTCATGGCTACGATTATTCTCCAAATCAGGTTAACTAGCCAGACATTGATACCATTAATTTAGCTGGTTAACAGGATATCTGTTCTTCGGGGGTATAATTCCTTAAATGAAATAATGAGTTATAATGACATAGATTATGGTATAATTAACACAGCATTACAGCTAACTATAGTTAAGAAGCTAATCGTATCCAACGTAATTTTAGCCCTTGCGAGTACCTTCTACATTTTACACTTCCCGTAACAAAAAAAAAAAAAAAAATCACCAGTCATTAAAGTAACAGGTCAGATATGTGTATTTACTCTGAATTAAGAGTATAGTTAGTTATGTCTTATTTTATTTCAGGCTTTAGCGGCTACGTAAACAATTACTACTGTACATGTAGCTAGCTATCTCGCTAACGTTACTGCCCTAAGCGGGTTTGTGTATACTGGACGAGCAAAAACTGAAAGAAAACGTGTGCAGTGAAACTGATCAGTGAAAGGATAAATCGCAGCAAAATACAGCCAGTTACTTACTGAAAAAGTGAGCGTATACTCGTTGAACACATCACATCTTCGACCGTACGATCGTACAACCCCCAATCGCAAGTATTTGGTAATCCGACATTTCTGATGGGGCTACTAGGGCGGCTGCTGTGCACGGCTCTAGAATCGCATTGGCTGGCTTGGGAAACTCACTTCTCGGATGTTACGCCTACTGCTGTCAAAGACTAGGAATAACTGCAGCCAACTGAACGGTTTCTTCCCTAGTACGGGTTTTTAATTTGGGAAAGAACGTAGATGGTCGGCTAATAAAATATAAATAGCAAATTAAAGAAACAAATCAAGCTATACATTATAAAAAGGACAACTACTGTCGACTTACCACTTAGCTGCTTGACTACATGCGAATATAGTTGCCCTATAACAGGGGTGGGCAATCTTAAACGCAAAGGGCCGGTATGTATGCAGGTTTTCGCTGCAACTCCCTAATTAGGTCACTAATTAGAGGACTGATTGGCTTAAGAGTCCTCACACCTGGGTTTGAACAACTGACCTAAAAGTTATCCCAAAAACCTGCATACAGACCGGCCTTTTGCGGATAAGATTGTCCACCCCTGCCCTAGAACATCTCAGACTCCAGTGGTTTATGGATGAATATTTACTTGTAAACAGTTAGCTAGAATTTAACTGCGGGACACAGATGAAACACTAAATGCATCTCTATGGTAACCTTTGTTATACTGTATAGAAAGGCATCCCGCTTCGTTCTGATACGCCCCCCTGTGGCCATCACACCTAAAACGGTTATGAAACTAACGGACCTATATAACTAAAGCTAAAAAGATGTAGCACGTTACGGCCACACACGTTTTTTTCTGGCAAAAAGCTTTAGCAAACTATAAATTACATCCAATTAATACAAAAGGTAAATATGATAATCCACATGAAAAAGGAAACATTTAATTTAATTTCATGGTACATCCAGCTAGGGAAATATCAAAAACCAATAATCCCTCCTTCCATCCATCCTAGAGTCTTGTACCCCCGAGTTCAAACACACACTTCAAACTGTTCAAACAAAAACAGAATGGATTGGAATTAAAAGTTTATTGATTACTTGACCAAATGCCTCAATGATTACATCACGGTTTCTGTATATAGTATATTTTAACTATTTTACACGAACTTTACAGTTTTCTCCATATACTGTATATATTTATATGTATAAATATATATACCCTTTTCTCGAGGAAAAAGTAGACATCCACAGATGCAAGGAAAGGAATGTTTTTCAAAATATGCAGTTCTTAAAATCACGTCTTTAAAAAAATGCGCATCTTGAACTAGCGTGGAAGTAAGGTTCAGCTAAATAAGTCTCTCGTATTCGATTGGACAATGACATATGTATCAACCGCCGAGCAGCTTCGCATGTGTACTGTGCAATTAAGGGCTAATGCATCCATGTTCCCTTTCGAATTATACTGGGCCAAGTCCCAGAAGTTGGTAATATTCAATATTCAATCGAGATAAATGAAGCGCCGAGGTTACTTGGGAACAATAAATCAATGACTTAAGGAAAATTTTGTAAATAAGTTTCAGTCCACTTTATATAGCTCGACAACAAACCGCGAATCCAGTTCATGACTACTGGAACGTAAATTCACACGTCTGAGTCCCTCAGTTTTATACGCACTCTTTACGTTTAAAACTGGGGTTATAAGACCAGTTATTAAAAAAATGACAAGTGGGTATCTTTAAAATGTAATCGTTCCTTTAGCCTAGATCAAATGAATGTAATTCACTGGCAGAAAAAAAACTACTCCCCTAGTGTCTACCTACAGATAAGGTGATGTGGGTGGACCCCATTTTAACATGGTGAACTTGGAACTCATTAGGTCTTAAGCCCATAAAGACAGACATTTACAATAAACAGGTGGAGATCTGGGTGTGTGAGAGAAAATGTAAAATTATATATATTTAAAGACGATGCAGCAGCAGAAGCCAAACTTACAAATACTGTCAGATAGCTGCATGTTTTTAAACATCTTATGTGTGTCAATGTTGTTTTTACATTTTTTTTTACTCCAGGGAGTAACAGCATCAGTCATTGACAGACAGAGCTAAAGCTGTAACACCCCCTCCCCTTCTTAAAAAATTCTATTTGCCAATCAATGAGTGTGGCCCCCCAGCATCTGGGACAGCACAAACTTAGCATGTTAACTCCAAAAGAACAAAAGTGCTAACCGCAGATAATAACCTTAAAGAACTAAGGACTGTGCAGCCCCTGGAAAAGGGGCAACTAACCTTAACCTTAACTTCACAGATATTGTTTCTCATCAAAGCAGGCTAATGCCCACAGTGTAAAATCATTTAAATTGTCAGCATATTATTTCACAGAGCTGGGAGTACTGAAGTTCTTGTTAGTGTGTGACAACAGTGTCACTGTAACTGATTCCTGTGACTGGAGGTACAAATACCCTCTTCAAGTGAAGCAAAAACAAAACAGAAGGAATCAAAAGTTGTTTTTAAACAGAAGTCCAAAGATGACAGACCAATGATCTGTCAGAGACAAATCTCCACAAACACAGATCTACCTGCTCAGCTTACACTTGCTAGACCTTAGCACTGTTTGTGTGTTCAGAAGATGATCCATTAGTTGTTGCTCTCCCATTAGATTTATAATTTAACATTTGAGAACACTTAATTGTTCAGTCTCAACATCACACAAAGTCACAAACAAACATTAATAAATAAATCATTCTAAACCATGTTACTTCACTTCTGAATGTTGAATGCAGTCAAGGTAAAGGCTTGTCCACCTGTCTCACAGTGCATTTATGTGCAGCTACCTATGGCATCCATGAGTGAAGGCAGGTATGGATAATGCTTCAGGTTGGAAGGTAAAATCACCGATTCTGGAATACAGACAGCCAGAGTTCAGCCTACGGGGTTGGAAAGGGCTCTTTGTCCATTTGTGCCTGCAACACTCTGGTGCACTCCCCCAAGCCCACTAGGGGTGTCATGTTCTTCACCCATCTTCCTAAAACCAGTCTGCGACTGCATCTCCTCTCCGATCCCCACATAGGCTTAGGGTGCTGGAGGCCGTGACAGCACGCTCTCCGAGCTGGCGATTTGGAAGACAGAGCCAATGCGCAAGAAGAATCGCCGCAGGATGGCACGGAGCTCCGGGATCAGGTCGAACTGCATCATCTCACACAGGTGGGGGTAGTAGCAGGATGCATGGGGCTTAAACTGACAAGACAGCACAATCAGTAAGAGCATTCAGTCACAGTACCTTGACACAGCATTCATTAAAGGGCAGTCTTACGTGAGGCATAATTACAGGCCATTTATTGTCAAAAGCTAGCAACTATGTGTATATTCATGGTGAGCGTAAATGGGTATTAAAACAAAGAAGAATCAAAAAGATAAAAACTTCATAAATAACTATAAAATGCTCCAGATAGTTACAACAGTCTAAAGGAGATGCCGAAGATTCGTTAAATGTTATTTAAACACATCTGGCACTTCATACTGAGATGTGGAACTGAAGTGGAAAAAATACAGGACACAAAAATATACATTTTATCTTTGAATAATAATCTGATTTTTTTCTAACAGAATGTTGCTTATTGCTCAAGGACCCCGAACATAAGCATATTGGTTAGATCCTGTTGCTATATCCTTGAATTAAAGTGCTTAATCTAAGACTATAAAAATGCTTCAATGGATAAATTACAAATCAAGACAAGCTGCACTGGAACAACGAGTCTGCTGAACATTAGCCAAGAATAAAAAATGTGCAAATGAATTCAGTGCCACATAAAATGAGACCTGGGATTAATTTAGAGGGCATCATTTACGACCAGTGCTGTCTTGCCAGGCAAGCAGGTGTCCCTTCAAGGGGGCGCCGGTGGTACCTTGTCATCTGGAAGTTTGAGAGTCTTGGTGAGCAGCAGGAGCAGCAAGCTGGTCCAGGCCTCGCGATGGCTCTCAGACGTCAGGGTGATGAAGTATGCCAGAGCCTCACTGCATACACTGCCAGGGGAAGGCGATCGATCACCAGCAAGCTCCACATACAACATCCCTGACACACCTACAGCCACCTCCACACACATTCAACACACTTCTATTAAGACATGCAATGACAGTGGAGTTCTGTGCTGAGGAGGTCCACCTAAATCACCAGATTACTGACAGTTAATTACGGTTCAATTAATTAACAATATCTGATGCCCTGAATGGGCAAAAAAACACTAATGGAAAGGAGGATTCTGTCCAGACTCCTGTTGATTATGGACAATGCCGCTCACCTTCTTCACAGTGTTGTGGCTGAACAGAAAAGCATATATGTAGTGAGTGAACGCTACCCAGAGCCCCAGTCGTATCGATACGTTGGCGAGCGGCCACACTCACAGCAGCAACCGGGTCCGAATATCTGGCCAGGCGTCGCGGAGATGCAGGTCTGAATACATGCGGAAGAGGATGCGCAGGCTGCAGGCCAGACTGCTGGTCTCCTGTTTCAGCAGGTTGGGCTTCGACTTCCCCTTGAAGCCTAGGAGAAATGGGGACAAGAGGCAACACAGGTTAGATATTGGAGTCTAGGTTAGCAGATTAACTTTCCACATCTCCTTGACGAGTACCATGTACATCAGCTTATCTCACTGACCCCATCTGTTTTATACCATTATTTCTTTTGCACTGTTACCTGTCTTTGTGTGGTTTTGTTCTCTGATCAAAGCTATCAAAAACAGGTCAGGAGGTGAACACCTGAAATGCAACTTTAACAGTGACAATAAAAACCAAGGCTGATTAATGCGCCATGACACCCCCCTCCCCAAACATGCCTGCCCTCCAAAGTGCCGTCCTCTGCTCATTGTTTGAATTGAAGCGTCGGGCAAACGTGTGTGATTCTAGAAGGCAGTCCAGCAGCTTGAAGAGGTGCTGGGGTGACAGCTGGCGGTACATGCCCTTATCCCCTGTGCTGCTTGGCTCAGCCTCCTCATCCAGCACATCCCTCTGGAAGAAAGAAGACGGGATAGGGTCCTCCTAATCCATGTCAGGGGGACACAGCTACTTCAGGTTTTACAAACTACTTTATAACTGAATGGCTCCTGTGCTTGTTAAATAGTTAAATTCTTTTTGTGCTTTTACTGGATTGTTTCCTTAGTTGAAAGAATCATGCAGCTGTTTTACATTAACATTTATGACACATGATTATAGGAGACTGACCAATCAGCAGGGAGTAAGAACTCAGAGCTAAAGTGAAATCCCGGTCTGATTAATTGAAATGGTAGTTTACAAACCCTATCCTAGCTCATAGTGTCCCCCCGGACATGGATTAAATGGTCACCCTAAAACGGGATGACATCACAACTTGCACCAGGGACCGAAGTTGAGGGATGGACACAGCGAGTCCGTGCATGCAGCACTGGCAGTGAAGCAGCAAACTGGTGTGACCAGTTAACACAGGAAAAACAACCACCAACAGCATGACTATAGACCAACACTCTTCATATTAATCTCTTGGTATGTCTGCATGTAGATTAATCCCTCGTGTTAAACTGTAGCGAGCAGTAGGCCAGCAATGGCGGGTATGGACCTGGGCGGCCGCCATGTTCTCTGCGTCCTCCTTCTTGCTCGTGGCGGGATAGAAGACGATGTTGTCGATGGTCTGGATTAGCTCCAGCTGCACCACACACTTGATCAGGAGGCAGGAGAATAGCTTCTGATCTGACATTTCTGACAAAGGGACACATTTCATTTGTGTTAACCAAACCAGCAGACAAGAGAAACACTTAGTGAGTTGGAAGGAAACAGACCTGAGATCAGAATTAATAATACTTCCAAAGGAATTAGTATTTGTACAAACAGGGCATTCTGGGACAGAACTCCACAGCAACCATAACACTACCCTCCATCTAAACCACAGGAAGGTCAAGGGAGGGAGCAATGGGAATATGAGGAGCCCAACTGACTGGCTTGGGATCTCCCCTTCCAGGTGTCGTCGCTGGCGGTGGACATCTGACTGTGGGCGCGATCAGATAGGGTCCGCTCGAAGCTGCTCTGCGACTGCGAGTCCAGCTCCACATCCTGTGCATGGGAGAAGCAACCACGGAGGTTAGGGAGCAGGCGTCCCTGGAAAGATGCACTCAGTCCGAAGGGCTTTCGTGCTGCATCCAGCTGCGCAAATGTGACTAAAGCCATACCAGCTCCGATGCTGTTGCTGTTTGGCTCCAATGCTGTTGAGCAGCATTTAATCAGACAGAGTCTGTTGCTATGCCGATCTATGGGGACCGTGACAATGGACATGCAGTCACTCCTCTGCAGTGGGGTGCGACCTTACCATGTGTTTATAGTCCCCGGCTTCCTCTTCCTCACCTGCGGGCCGCCACGTCAGAAGTCTGAAGGAGAGTAAAGCTATACATGAGCTCAACCACTTAAAGATGTGCATTCATTCACACAGAGCATGTCATTAAAGGCCCAAGGAATGCCAACTGTCCATTAAAGCATTAAAGAACAGTAACACACCATTATATGCTGAGTAAGTTTCAAGTTTAATAAATGTTTATTTTCATTTAAAAAGCTGTCAAAATCATGGTGAAAGGGCAGCCCAGCAGGGGGCAGTGTGCTCACGCGTGGGGGCTGGTGGACTGGAAGATCTCCAGCATGCAGGCGCAAGTAACGTCCCACACCTCCGGGCTGAACTTCTCCCCGTTCAGGATCACTAGGTTCTCCAGACAATTTGTCCCCGACCGCGCCAGCTGCTCGTTATCTAGACCAACCGCAGTCATGGTAAGACGCGTTCCCCTCCACCCCAGAGTGACGCCAGTCTCTTTCCACACGGACACTGTGCTCATATTGCTCTCCACTGCTGACCGTAGGTCACACCAGACACAGCAGTTTCTATAAGTGTGCCATCAACAGCTTCCATATCAACATTCCAAGAACCATACGAACAGAGTCATATACTGTATTTTAGGGTGCTTTTCACCACACCAGATACCGTAATTTTAGTACTTCAAGAAAGTACCAAAAGTACAGTACTTCAAGGTATTGGTTTTCCACTGGCGTAAAAACTGTTACCAGCGCTGAATGACACCACAAAGATGAGGCTAGGTATTATGTACTGAATATGAAAATTTACTATACTATATTAAAGGGCTGTATGATGCGTGGTATGTTGTGCAGCTATATACCTGCAATTCTTACATCGCTAGTCAGCTACATTAAAATCAGACTTTTTCACACTGTCCGGACATTACAGCACAGGGGGGTGTAGGTTTCACTACACTATTTTTACTGTCATAGGAAGAAGAAAAAAAAAAAAAAAAACTTAGCATTTTTAATGATTATTCCTTTTTAGATTAGAGTGTTTAAAAAAAAAAACAGTTTACCTCTGCTGCTTTTGCATGAGCGCTGCATGCATTTTTTGAGACAATAATAATCACTCATCCTTGCTGTTTAAATCACTCTAGAAGGGTTTGTGTGAAATTTGTTGAACTCCTGTTTTGTTTTATAAATACCTCAATATTTATTACAACAGAGTACCGTTCTGTCCTAATATATTATATAAAATACTTTATTTCTTATCATGCCATTCTGATCTTGTTGTATCTGTTCTTCTGACGAGATTGCAATTTGAACTTGGGTCTCTCTATTTGTCCACACATCCATTAGTACTTTTTTTTTGTTTATCAATGCTTTCTGAGTTTACAACTTTTTTCAAGACGGTTGTTGTGTTTCAGAGGAAGGCTACTTGCAGAACCAAATCAACAAAGTGTTTGCATTCCCACCCCAGAACACCGAAGTACCAAAGACGTACCCCAGCTGGTTTGGCACTTTTGGTACTGGAACTTGACCGGAAGTCAATGGAAAAGGGAAAGTACCATACCAAAAGTACAATAT
Organism: Mormyrops boulengeri; assembly: GCA_026781065.1. Classification (NCBI taxonomy): domain Eukaryota; kingdom Metazoa; phylum Chordata; class Actinopteri; order Osteoglossiformes; family Mormyridae; genus Mormyrops; species Mormyrops boulengeri. Next base: position 15,673,629 of record JAODLD010000113.1, on the reverse strand, counting down.
CTGGTGCGGTGGAAAAGCGCCCGTAATCAAACTATATAGGTTTTTAAATGCTACATAGGGAGAAGAGCTCCATTGGAGTCACCTTGCTGGACACACCACTGCAGCTGGTTAAATATATCCACGAGTAGCACCTCGCTGAGCGGCTTGTAGAACTGTGTGAACACGTCACAGACGGCATACAGTGCATGGTTGCATGTCGTGGTCATCCATTCCATTTTCTGTTGAGAGACACCAGAACACCACAGGCTGTCAGACCTCCTTGGGCTTGGAGAGCTGCCCCGCCTGGTCCTACCCCATCCACCAACATGCCCTGCCCACCAACATGTCACACCCACCTCCGTCTGCTGCTCCGGGAGCTTCATGTTGTCGAAGATGCGGAAAATGACACGGAAGAGGTCATGCCACCAGTGCTTCTCGAAGGTGTGACCATAGCTCTTCATGATCTCAAACATCACTGTCAGGCCCCTGGATGAAAGAACCAGGCACAAGTAGAGAGGGCACAGGTCAGGGACACTTAGAGAGACATCACAGTAGAGTCACTCACTCAAAACCAAAAGTTAAGCTTTGGTTTTGTCTATTTCAAATCAATAGCAAAGCAACAAAACAAAATTATTCTGATCAGGAGATACAGAGATCTGCGAAAATATACTTGAGCCTGGATGCTGCTGAATGATATCTCAGCAGGTTGCACTGATTTTTTGGGGTCGACGGGTTTGAAGCCCAGGCCCCCTGTGTGTGTGTGTGTGTGTGTGTGTGTGTGTGTGTGTGTGTGTGCGCGCTTGTGCGTGAACGCATGTATGGAGTTCACATGTTTTCTAAATTACGCGTGCATCCTGAAATGGGCTGGTATCTCATCCAGGAGACAATTACTTGGAAGTTTAAAGGTGAGAAAGGGGAAACAAACAAACAACAACAACAATAATACTGTTGAATAGAAATGGTGCCAAGAAGTCCTCAAAAAAGAAACATTATCCAAACACTGACACTGTTGTCTGGACAGTCATTTACTGAAAAGCCACAAGAAATGCAAAACATAGGCTACCACTAAAATAAAATATGGTGTCAGTTCTTTCATGATATCGGTGGGTGATTTTCACCTAGATCTTAGCCCAATAAACATGGAAGTGTGACTGGAGCAAGCTGCCCATGCTTGGAAATCCAGAGCTGCTAAAGCATGTCTGTAAGCAGGAATGGTGAGAGGTTCCTCAAAGCAAGGCCTGGCAGCAATACGAAACATCTGGCTGTAGTCATGCCACTTAGAGAATATGCCTCAGGTTAGAGCGATCAGGTCTTAGATAAAAGTGGTACACTTAATAAATCAGTGTTTGTATGTGCTCTGGTTACCTACATGCTGATGAAGTTTTGGAGATATACATCATGAAGGTTCATAGATGGATACAGTACAGTATCTTTAATGTGTTTTATCAGGTCATTACAATCACTGGTTGGGCCCCACCTGGTACGCACGTCCAGCTTGCAGCGGTTGATGATGCATGAGAGTTCGAAGAGTATGGGAAACCAGCCTCGAACCCACACCCGGTCACCGGGGGCCACGTTCATGTCATCGCTGGTGTACTCCTGAAGGACCTGAGGCATGAGGTCAAAGTAACACCTGGCATCAGAGACCACAGAGCACAATGGGCACAAACTGCCAGTGTTGTATAGTAACGAAGTAATAATACTTCACTTCTGTACTCAAGTAAGTTTTGGGAGTATCTATACTTTACTTGAGTTTTTTTTTTATTTTGTCAACTTTCACTTTTACTTCACTACATTTCCTAATTTAATTCCATACTTTTACTCCTATACATTTTCAGCGCGGAGTGTCGTTGCTCATTACAAAAATCAAATTAGATTAGAAGAAATAGCGGAAACAGCATCAGCTACAAAACGACAGAGAAGATGAGCAGCACCCCTGGCCATACTTAAACACAATGTTTGGGTGGGAAAGATTCGTCCTCAGATGAAATGCCTCGTGCCTGCCTAAAGACATCGAAACTTTGGCTTTTAAAAACTCCCCGTCCAATCTAAAGAAGCACATTGTGATAAGGTGAATTAATGGTAAACACCAGTGAATTAACTTCAGTTATCACGATTAGCCTGGATAAAAGCTTGGGGTGAGCTTTGTGTCTGACGTTAGGTGAACGTTTTCTTCTCTTGGTGATAGGCTGGTTAAGACATTTGAATCACTAATATTAACTTGGACTTTGTAAAACTTAGGTTAAGCTTAAATTGTTATTTAAGCTGTAAAACAAGGTTTTGTGACTGAGATTATGAACCCCATGCTGGTAATATGATAAACAGTGTTTTCAGAAATGGTTTAAAATACATTAGTTAACATTAACCTGTACTTCTTTTTTAACAATAGCCTACTCCTGTTTAGGTCTTTAAAGCCCTGTTTTTGACGTATGTGATGTAGGCAAAATTTTTCTTTACCGTGCTTTAAAATGCTGAGTAAACGTTTTGATATTAAAAGCTTAGACAGCGTTGTTGTTAACATTTACTTGCACTTGTACTTTCATTACTCAAGTACAGTTAGTTATAGATCACTTGTAATACTTAAGTACAGTAAATACTAGATACTTTAAAACTTGAGTAAGTAAATTTTTGGGAGGGTATCTGTACTTATACTTAAGTGTGACTTTCAGGTACTTTATACAAGACCGGTCATAATCCATCCAGTATTTGCCAAACACCAAAATGTCACCACCATGAACCAGTGTTCCTGATGTCCCTGAAACAATCTGAGATATTATCAAATGGAAGTGCTCAGATCCCAACAGGCAGTCTTTTAAAACTGCAAGGCAAGGATTGAAGAGTGTAATATCTGCCAAAACCACGGTGCCCAGTGCCATATGAAAAGAGGGAGAAATATAGAATTTGTGGTAAATAAGATGCAGAAGGCAGTTAATGCAGTGGGAAAATGGGCCTTTCAATGGGGTTTTAGGATAGTACTAGCATATCTAACACCCAATCCCAAAATCATAGAAGTATTAGTCATACATGTATATGGAGATATTTGCAAGCTTTTGCCATGTTTTTTCCATTGCGAGGCGGATGCTTGTCAGGTAGCTGATAGACAAGGGAGAAAGGGAGGTGTGGGTGGAGGATGGGTGTGGGGGTGCTATGGAAAGCGCAAAAAGGCAAAGGACCTGGCAAGGGCAAACTGTACATTTTCTTAAAACTCATGAACAGAAAACTAACCTGAGCCCAACCAATTACATGAAAATCTTACTTAAGCTGTATTTCTTGTGCCATCTTAGAAAGCCGAATTAAATCGCAGCCACAATCAGGTGCAAGACATAGACGTCGATCAGAGCATCGACACACCAGCTGTTCCCTGTGTGCCGTGAGAGTCTGTTATTTTTTTCAGGCACACAGCCAAAAGTGATTTATCAGCTTTCAACAATATTTTTAGAAGTGTCTTTATAACCCGTTTGTTCGTAAAAAAGAAAAAACTTAAACAAGCTTCTGAAATACCCACAGTTTAGTGTTGTTTAAAAAGTGTTTAGATTTATAAATGATCAAGAAATCTTTTTTTAAAAAATGATGGCCAATCAGAATTAAATAGTTTAACCTTAGACATGTTTGTCAATGGTACAGTGGAAGCCACTTACATTATAGTGATCACGTCCGTATGGGTGAAATTGATCGCTATAACCAGATGATAATTATAACTGATTTTTTTCTTCTTTGACAGATTACCATCTAATTGACATATGTATATTTATTGCATGAAAATAAGACACTAAAATGGATAGCTTCGCGATTTACGTAATTTTATTGACTTATTGATTTGTTGATTTATTTATTTCAAAATACAGTACAGCTGTTTCAAATGCTTTTCAAATTACGGTACTGTACAAGTTAAATTACTGAA
>JAODLD010000113.1:15640250-15655406 GCA_026781065.1 Mormyrops boulengeri | reverse complement strand
AAAGTGTATAAATACTATATACATCTTAATATATATTGTTTATGTACTGTAAGATTGACTGCTTTGGACTTGAACAGCTCTTTGTGACTTTTGTCTCTGAAAAGTGCTTTATAAATAAAGTTTTACTTACTTAGTGAAGCCCCCACACACACACACACACACACACACACACACACACACACACACACACACACACACACACATAATCACAATCTCAAACACACACACACACACGAGAAAGAGCCTATGAATCACCTCCTGCAGCAAAGGGCAGTTTGTCAACAGCAGCACTAATGACACATACATAATTAGCTTAACATTAGACTGAATCCATATATTAATTTTCATCCAAATATTAAACTGTTAATATGTATTTAATCTGATTATCGAAATAAAAATTCACAATTTTGGTTATATTTCTGTATGACAAAGCTAAACTTTTGCAGCATATTAAAATGCTGACCCATTCATTTAAGATACAAAAATACACCATAATTAAAATTACATGCAAAAGGAAGCTGTTGGCTATCGGCTGTGTAAGAGCCTTTCTTGGTACTATCTAAACTGCTGAACAAAACGCTTATCAAAAGATAACACTGCCTCATCAAAGTGGACTTTGGTCCATTGCTTTACCATCAGATATTCAGCCCACATATTCAGTGAGATAGGGGCCCTCAGGCAGCCCACAGAACCACCTGATCTATGCTGGCTACTTAAATGTGGAATCAGACTCCAAGTGGTTTGGAGCAAACCACACATCTGGGGATGCAAACTAAAGGGGCCAAGTCAGGCACGACCTCGACGGCCTAGCCGGCGTTCATTGGGGTCCTCAAAATCAGAGGACGTACCCGTCGGCAGGTTCACTGTTACATTCAATATAGGATGCTGCCAACTAGGGCAACTTTATGAACTTATGTTCTTAAAGCAATGTCTAAAAATAATAATAATAATAATGTGCAATATTTTATAAAAAAATAATATTGGGATAAACGAAATCTAGTCATTGTTTGCCATCATGGATTACTGATATCACTGTCAAATCACACAAGCCTTCTGTCAACTGATCAAATGAAGAAAAAGAAGAAATTCTTGGGTAACAACACAAGGACAAAGCAAAAGCCCACCTATCTATCCAGGGATCCCTGCTAAGAGTATCTATGATGGCGAGAAAAAGGAATACACCTCAGTGCACTCACGTCCTGTAAGAAGCTGCCATCGATACTCATTTCCTTCAAGGGTGTTCTTCACGCACATCTGCCACACTGCTGTTACATGTGCAAAGGGCCTCCCAAAATTCACCATACACAGCTTCCCAGGAAAGTTAAAGCCTCAGATGCGGAAAATGATCTCAGCAAGCGTCGACTTTGTTAGGAAGTGGTCACCAAGTGATCGCCAAGAGCAACAGCTGGCTAGGGAGACTAGCTCTCACCTTGATGATCTGTAGCTGCACGCCCTCATCCGTTTGTGGGCCCTGGAAGCAGTTACAGATGGTCTCGACCAGGCGGTCGATGAGCCGCTTGCCCGGAGCACTGCTGTCAGGCGCATTGCCTGTGATGTGGCCATAAGCGATCAGCTTCTGCACAGGGGAAGGACATACAGCGACATGACTGCAGGACCAGTGATTCTGGGGGATTTTGAGACAGTGCTTGGAGGGGTCTCCATGAGCAATGGCACTCTAGCACTTGTCATGCTCTGTCAACTTTTTGATAAGACTGATTCTTTTCAGTAACTTTATGGTATTTGAAAACTGAGAAAAACCTCTGTGCTTATGAGAGCTACTGTACATGCATACACACTTATGCCTATAGATGGCTATAATTTTGCTAAGGGGTCCTGACACTTTTGTCCAAAGTGGCACACAAGTGAGGTTCAGGGAGCTAGACAGGGTGGTGGGTCTGGAGAACTGGAATTAACTGAAATCACTCTGCCAGTTACAGGATTCGCTTCCGATAAGGGCCACAGAGGCACACAGCACCCCCATGAGTATATGCACAGATCCTGATTGACAGTATAAATCAAACCACAGCTACAAACCTGTAAACAGTCCAGAGAGGTGGTGACGATGCGTGGGGACTTAGACTGGCATGCCAGCTCAAATGGAAGCACATACTTATCCGCCTCGATATAGTTGACCCTGGGGGCAATAGCAGTGCCATCTCTGGCATGTCCAGCAAGCACACGTGAGTAACATCATTCACAAAAGACTTTGCATCATTACTATCCTTTGAACATATGCTATGTTAAGAGTTTTGTAAACAGGCCATACTATGAGAGTAAAAGGGAGGTTTATGAATTAGGGATATCAGTCACTAAAGTGCAACAACAGTACAGTGAAGCAAGTGAAGAGAGAATGAACAAATACAAAAAAAAAAGTTTCTTTCATAGAACAAGATAGAAAACATTTTACTTGTTTTGCAACCAAGTTGAAACAATCTCCTCTGATATTCACATTACATAAACAGAATGATTTACATTTCAACTTTTATTATGAAAGCACTACTAATACAATGAAATAGATGTTTAAAACTGGAAGAGAACTTGTCTTTAAAAAGCCAACACGCATCTTTCTTTGGGTCCAAACTTACTTTTGCTTTTCCAGTTCAATTTTGATTTCATCTGTGAAGGGGGAAAAAGAAATATTATCAACTATGTTTAATACACGTGTCTCACACAATACCATGAAGTGATTGGATAAAAAAATAAAAAATTTACAGCGAACCAGCTGAGAAAAACCAGTGAGTCAACATCATTATTGTGTGCTCTGAGATTTGATGAACCCAGCAAGGCTGCAGCAGTCCACCACCAGCTGTGACCTACAATCGCTCCCCCATATAACAGAGTAACAGTCTTTAAAAAAAATCATTCCTATACTATAAACATCCATATCATATCCAGACAGTCAACATTTTCCATACTTTAAAGTATCTATTGATTAGCATCAGATTTTAAGAACATTTAACACATTTAACAAGTACTTTCGGGAAAAAGATACAGAACGGTAGGCAGATGAAACAACACACTTAATTGTGTTTGAAGAAGTGTCTTTAAAGGGTACTTTAGGGAAGCCACTATTATTTTTCGATGTCTTATATGGCATCATACAAGCTAAAGCTTTTCGACAATGGCAAGAATGCACCATTTTTTCAGAACAGCAATTCAGTTAAATACACATCATGCTTTTTGGTGTGAAAACATCACCTTTGTTTGGCCATTTTTCTGCCTGCATGTTGATCTTGGATTGGGGGGTGGCACCTTGCCCCATAACAGTTAAGGTAGTGTTCCTCTACAGTCAGCTTCACCATCGCTTATCATTAGCTGCTAACATGCCCATGTAAAATGGCGAGAGCAGACTAGGTGAGAGGGATAGTTACCCATAAATGTGAGAAATATATTGAAGTAAGTGTTAATGAAATAAAGTGCAAATACTTAGGCAGAGAAGGGAGGCAGGGTTATGCCAACAGGAGCCATAACTGCTATTAGGGTCCATGAATCTACAATGGACAAGGCAGATGGATCTACATTTGTAAGGAACATGGTGCAAGCAGGCACGAACAAAAAGGACAAGAGCGTTTAAAAGTTCAGCCATATTTACACATGTAGAAAAAATAACTGACAATCATTAACATAACAGCAAGAGTTTTTTAAACTCTAAACTCATATTTTTCAAGACAATTTTCCAGATAGACGTACTTTGATTAGCTTGTTAATAATGGCCACCCATTTTAGCATACCAAAAGAACAAGTTAAAAAAAATCTCTTTTCATTTAAAGGGGTATGTGGACAACACACATTCTCAAGCAAGTCCAAACCAGTGAGGGCTGAAATGAAGTTTCAATGGACAAATGTCTGTTCAAAGTACAAAAATAATGTGTACCTACACCAGCTCCCAGTTACCAAACTTAAAGACCCATATTCCAAATAAAAAAACGAACTATATGTACTTTAAAATGACAGAATTAATTAATTACACTGATAAATTCAGTTTATTTGAAAGCCTTAACGATGCATTAGGCAAAAAGCCACAAGGGGAAATTCTGACAATTTTAAGCTCAACTGAAGTTTTCATAAAAACAAACAGAATAAAATATTGTATTACTACAATAAACAGCCTATAAAGTATTCAAAATTCACAGAACAGGGGCAAAGACTTTCACTCTGATGTTCTGTTAAAATGTGTGATCTGAGTGAGAACACAACAATCAAAAAATTACAACTGATTGAAATAATTTACTTTAAAAGGACAGATGTCTGTGGAAATAAACATTACGATACTGTAACCAATCACTATACATCTAAAATAACCCACACAAACTGTACAATCAAGAACTGCCAGGCAAATTGAAAACGCTTACAATTTTAAATATCTGGGTACGCCATACATAACTGCAAAGGAACACTAAATTTAGAATAACTCCGTAAAATCTAACTTTAGAATAACACGCAGACTGAGTGACGATATTTGAGAGGCTGATGAATAATTAGACTGCCTTGTTTAAATGAGAAAACAAGTTTAGAGCCCGGTTCGTGTTTTCAGTCAATCCCCGTAATCATATAACATAATAGATCGATATTTTAAATATGGCGCCAAAAAAACAATAACTAGTCAAACTGTATCTGGGTTGAAACCATTTCCCTCGAAATCTACTCTATTAAGAAACAAAAAGAAGTCAGGCTAGTTGTTCTTAAACCTTCATACTGGTAAGTTGCGCTTGAAAGCTGATCATTAAAAGGTTTCGTGAATAATAAATACACTGGCTCCTATTAATATCACGGCCCACACAAAACTATCGCCTTTTGCTGACAAGCAAGTACAGGACCAGCCTTGAGCTGTGTAAACAAACAGGAGAGCCGTTCTGCTTTGAGGGCATAGTCTTTCCATACTTTAAGAGAGGCTTTAAGATAAATCGTTAACTGTGCAAAATTAAACGTTATCTTGATGCATTTGAGAATGATAAATAAGTCAGAGCTGACCCAGTCAAACGGCAAACGGAAGTAAGGTAGCATTGCGCAAAACGGCCAAGCATTTCCTTTTCTACGACTGCCACGTATAGCACACGCGTTTGGCCCGGCCGGAGGGCTCTTCCCCGGCGGACGAAAAACTGCCGGTTCGGCTCCACACTGACTACACGGACCAGGGTTATGACGATGACTATTCGGTGCACTGTTAAACAGCAGATAATTTTACCGCCGGCGATCGGGTCACTTTCTAAAATGTGGTTTATATTCTTGGTGGGCTTTAAAATATGGGGAAGGGATCCGGTGTGAAAACAGCTGATCGGCACGGCGATACAGGGGATGCGTATAATCCTTTACGGCCTATTAGATGGACGAGTCCGTCCACGTAACGTACTTCAGTTTCCAGGCAGGATGACTGACATAACATAAGCTTTCATCCGTAGGGAAGCTCGCCGGGCTATAGCTCAGCAAGGAGGCCCACACCTTCACGGTAATGTCCATAAAGGAGAAGAGCCAGGTAACGCGTAGTAGCTGCGATCACCTTACCTAGCGCTACCTGGCAGGCCTTGCGCAGCTGACTGTGCTGGCTCCGCTTTACCTCCTTATCCGAAAGAATTTTCTCCAGCGCCCTGGACAGAAACATGCTCTTGGTTTTGGTACTTTCCGTCTGCTGCTGCTGCTGCTGCTGCCGTGGTCGTTCGGGAGGTTGTTGCTGTTGCATCTCTCGCCGATAAATAGCCAGTCTCTGTCTCGCTCGCGCGCTCTCTCTCTCACGCCGTCATTGTTGATCAAGCACCAAGCCTAGGTAGGTGACAAGTATGGAAACAAAATCGGGGTGACGACATGGGTCGTTCTCTCTGAGCTGTCCAGCGCTCTGCTACCTCAGCACTGCGTCGCCATGTTGGCCGCACGCAATGTCACGTGACATTCCAGCTGCCCCTAGTAGAGTGGCGTCGGGCGCGCGCTTTTGATTAGTTAACTTCTATACACGATTCCCTGATGTTGCTTCCTGGGTATTCTAACATTGTATTTTCCCATTATGATTACGATATGAGTATTTTTTAAAAGAAACACCCAAACTACCTGGAAGTGCAATTGGTTTGCACATTTGTAAAAATTTCACGGTGCCGTTTCAGATTGCTCTTTAACACCTTTGGAGGGTTTTAAGTCGTGAAGCAGGTGTCTTCAGCAGCGTCGCATGATCACTTTCAGAATGGTTACTACTATACTATATATACGTGCAGTACTTTAGATTCCCTTGGACTGCTACAAAAGTCCCTCACAGACCTTAAAAACAGTAATTGGTTTTATGAGAGCGCAACTGTCAGTACTAACATTAACTTCGTATACCAGAGTTCCAGGACCGGAATTCGGGAACCCTGCTGTATACGGTCAGTCAGCGATCATTTAGATTCAGTGTTTGTGGTGATTTTAACATATGAACAAACTAATGAATAATTGAAATGGTTTGAGCAATATTTTTATGCGTGCTATTTGATAATTAGAATTAAAATGAGATGCATAAAAATGAGATTTATACAAAAACCCTTGATCAGTTGTTTTGACAAAATATTTTTTAAATATACTGACGTTATGGTCAGGAGCTGTGGGTAGTGGGAAATGGGTTTCCTCCTCAGGTTGGCTGGGCTCTCCCTTAGAGATAGAGGGAGGAGGGACTCAGAGTATAGCTGCTGCTCCTCTGCATCGAGAGGAGCCAGATGAGGTGGCTCGGGCATCTGGTCAGGATGCCTCCTGGACGCCTCCCTGGTGAGGTGTTTCAGGCATGTCCCACTGGGAGGAGGCCCCGGGGAAGACCCAGGACATGCTGGGGAGACTATGTCTCTCGGCTGGCCTGGGAACGCCTCGGGATTCCCCCAGAGGAGCTGGACGAAGTGGCCGGGGAGAGGGAAGTCTGGGATTCCCTGCTTAGACTGCTGCCCCCGTGACCCGACACAGAAAAGCAGTACGAGATGGATGGATGGATGGGTGGACTGATGTTATGTAGTCATGTACAGTAAATCTATTAGGCCTAATAAAGAGAAACAATTTAAGCACACCCACTTCCAATTTTGCAGAATGCATCGTAATATATGATATATAAGAACATAAAATCATATATTTGATATATTTTATAATTATAGGTCAATGGGCAGATTTTCTGCTATAACCAAAATAGTGTAATTTTAAAATGTTTAAATATAGATATAACTTTTCAAATGAAAATTTAAAGTTAGTTTAAGTTAAAATGGGAATGACATTGTTGTCATTTAGTTTTTGAAACATAAAGAGCCAACTCACACTCACTATTTAAACACAGATTTTCAAATTGTACTTAGAAATGCACAAATCTGACTGGATGGGTGAAAGGACAGAGATGGATTTCAACTCCGCTTCAGACTGAAGCTGGATTGTACCATACCATACTTTCACTTAACAGAAGCGGTCTCCGATTCAATACTTGAATTAGTGGTTGATTGCTTACATTGTTTTTTTTCCATCGTGTCTCATAATAATTAACTTAATAATCGAAAGATTGCTGGTTTGAATCCCTGACCAGCAAAAGTACCACTGAGGTATGCTGAGCAAGGTACTGCCCCTACGTACTGCTCCTTGGGTGTTGAACTAGCTGCCCCCTGGTATGTCATGATGTCACATATAGGTTAAATGCAGAGGACACATTTTGTTGTTGTGTGCTGTGGTGTGTCAGTAATGACAACTAATCACTGATAATAAATAACCATGTACGCAGACCAAATGCATCACAACTATGATGGGTTAATCTGTTGGTTTTCCATATTAGTTTAAAACATTTCTAAATTCCATGTATGCTGTGTGTTTATTTTTTTAAATATTTTTTTTATATACAATTCTAAAAACAATATATCAAACGCTCCAAGTTAACTAGTCTAAAGTCACTTTGAATAAGCAAATTACGAAACTGGTAGGTCTACTAGCAAGCTCAATGGGGGAAAAAAACAATATATGTTTTGAAACAGAACTGGAAAACCCATCTTTGGGGCTTTGATTAATTTCACCATAATTAAATGTACATTTCATTAACACCCAGAATTACTGGCTTTGAATCTCACATTTTCTTTTCTCAGGTGTGCTGAAATTGAATTATTGTTTCAAATTCAACATCCCTAAATCTGACTTTTTGAATTTCATGTCATCCCATGCTTTGTTGTTCCTTAAATGCCTAGTCAAATTTTAAATTACTTTTAGGACTTCTCTTTTTTCCACTAAGAAAAAAGGGTCAATGATAGTTTATTTATAAATAATAATAAACCTCATGAAAAACATACCTTTGCAATACATATATACGATTGTTACTTATTTTAGCCACAAGGTGGCACAAAAGCAGTAGCGGTAGAATGTAAAGCACCATATTCTAGTACTTTCTAGGTTGCATTCACATTACAGGTTAAGTACATATAAACGTTATCATTATAGCAATGCTATGCATACTACATTACACACAATTTTATAGTCGACTTGTATACAATTTGAAGTCAAATCAGGCAGCATTTTAATTATTAGTTTATTGTTCATCTCATAGGATTGACAAACATGTGCATCTAGATATATTTTGATTTTCGTTAAAACGTGATAAAAATGTACAACATAGTGTTTTGATAAGAAAATACTGACATCCAGTACAAATCTATACCTTAGATTTATATGCCAAGCAGAAATTTTAAAAAGCAATAAAAAACTAAAAGCCCATTTTAATATATTCACCAACAGAGGACTCCTAGTAATACAGGACAATTCACAGTTCAAAACAAATATTTTGTAAATGTACAATTCATTCTATTCTCATAGTATTTCTGATTTCAGATACACCATTAACCAGAATCACCTTGACAGGTGAAGTGTGAAGTGTGTGTGTGTGTGTGTGTGTATGTGTGTGTATAGAGGTATGACTACGCATTATATGAAAATAAAGTTGCAATGCAATGCTGGTATGTTACACATATTATAAAATAAAAAATAAATAATGGAATTACATTCATAGGAGAGTATGAATAATTATGAATTCTTTGAGAATGACAGTGTTTCTTAATCACTGTTTTGCTAAGAGTACCAGTCTTCCACCAAGCCCTCTTGCTAAAAGCCAACCCACATACAACCCACATGTTCCTTTTCTAGATGGAGCAGACTTGCATGTTTAGATGTCTGTGTGTGTGGGGGGGGTACAAATAGATACTGTTTAACATTGAAAATGTAAGTATTAAAACAATGACTAGTGTAATTCAGCACTTAACATGCTTGTGTGTTCCCCAGTCACCCCAGAGTATACAGTTATCCCCCTTTCTCTCTAAAGAGCCACCCACATCAGAGGTAAGGCTGAATAAACAGACTGAGGATAATCAGAGTAATACCCACTACACAGGTGCAGAGGTACAGAACTGAAAGGGAGACATAGATCCTGGGCCTTTCGGTCTGATACCAATGTCTTTAGTAAGAATGACTGCCTTTTATATACATTCCATTATATAAATCTTTTGAGGACCTAAGCAGGGTTTCATTCACAATCCTCACTTTTGTGGTCAATTTATTTACAGACAAATTAGAAAATCTACACAGCGGTAATATAAATAATGCTATAGATGACTGTTTTGTCACACCCAAACACTAGCTAAATGACATTTTTCATTAAAATGTCTAAACTGAGAATACTGGTAGCTCAAGAGTTTAAATAGAACTGGGAAAAGCACTCTGCATTAATGATTATCGCTAAGCTTAGAAAATCTATCATTGATCTATTATTCTATTATCATTCTTAAAATTTCGGGCTAAATTTTATATTATGCTATAATATTATATTATGCAGAGAAAAAGAATAATTATGGGTTGTTTTGGGAACAAATTAGAAACATTGATTCACCATATAAATTAAAGGAATAAAAAAATATTGGCCCTTTGATTAGTCTATTATGAAGACATACCTGGTTTTTAGGTGTTTGTCTCAAACTAGAGCAATTGCAAAATCTAGATTTGCTGTGTCAAATTAGATTACACAAATAACAAGGTAAACTAAAAGTTTTGCATCAAAGATCTGAGAACAGAGGTCCATCATCAGCACCAAAACATTAATATGCAGTCTAAACTTAGAAGAACAACAAAAAAAAACAAATTACGACTTCAGCTGATGCCAGTACAAAGTTCTGTAAAGGGATACAGAAATTCTTACGGTGTAAAATTCATATTTTACTAAGTACAGCAGTCTGTCACAGACAGGATGTCTTTGCCTCAAGAATATCTCATGCCCCAGGAGAGTGTTCTAGTGGTCATTTTTACTTACTGGTTTCATCAGTTCTGTGTAATGAAAATGTTCATTAAGTGTCCAGACCTTACCGATCAGTATAGTTCTCTAATATGTGTGCATGTGCAGGAATGGCAGTTAGCCAAACCTGAAGATCACCAAGCAGGATTTGGGGGGAGGGTCTTTATCTTAAGCAAGCCTATGAATGTGGTCTTGCCCCATAATATTGCATTTTACAAAAATATACAATAAAGACCATTCCTACCCACATATTTGACAATTCCACAAATGAAACCAGTTTCCAGCATTCATATCCAGCTTTTCAGGTAACCAGGCAGAATGGTTTGCCTTTCATCAGCAGGAAGGGGGGGGGACTAATTGTGGTTTCTCTCGATAGGAATGCAATACAATTTCACATTAACCTATGACCTCACCTATCAGGTGGAAAAGTGGCTCTTCTCTTTAGGTTAGAAAGAACAACAACTGAATAAAAACTAGCTGAAATTCTATCAATGTAATGATGGAGATGTAATAAACTTGTGCTCCAATTCAATTGTCACAAGAACAGGCAAAGGCTCAAGCATTCTTGTTGGTAAACAAATTAGTTGCACCATAAAAAGTTCCAAATATCATTAAAAATTAATGACTGATTTACTGAAGGAACATTTGGGTGGCCAGGGGAGGAGCTAAGGGACTATTAACTCACATTTTTTGCATACCATAATTAGGAGGTTGCCCACCCCCATTGAATGATCATAGGGACATTCCTCAAGACAGGTCTGGCCCTTTGTGGTTTTGTACATTGTAGAACAATTGGGGGCGGGGGGGGGTTGTCTTCAGTCCCAAACCATGAGTAGCGCCCCCATTACAGAATGACTCACAAGTTCCTCCACCCCACCTGCCTGGTCAGAGTGCTATGAGGGAAGTGGTTTTGCTCTGTCCTATGGCACGTGTTTTTGGAAAGGAGCACCAGCGAATGATCCTACAATGTGACGATGGTCCCGTCCTCCTCCAGGCTGCGGCACTGCGGCGTTCTCTGCTTGCTGTCCTGCAAGCCCAGGTGCAGCTCGTAGTGAGGCAGTGAGGGCACATCACGTCCAGTTGAGGCCGAGGCCGAGAGGGGGATGGGCTGGGCCTCACCGCCAGCCTCCACTACCAGGTCCTCGTCATCGCTCTCTAGATCCTCGGGCCGGAAGTTCTGGATGATATGCGTAACAGGGGTGGCCCCAAGTGTGGCACAACTGTGCTGGCTGGCCCCGCTATCGGAGGAGCGGCCTGAGCTGCCCGAGGCCCCACTATTGCGCACCACGTTGTTTCGTTGGTTGGCCGGTTTCACTGTGATGATCAGGTTGTGACTATTGGCGATCATCATGTCCGTCACTTGGTCCAGCGACTTGCCAGACACCTCGATGCCGTTCACCTCCAGCACCTCGTCATTGACAGCCAGCAGACCCGTGCTTTCGGCCAGGCCTCCCGGTACCATGCGAGAGATGAAGATACCAGGCGCTTTCTCCAAGCCCTGTGGCGAGACGCGTACGCTGAAGCCGTCACGGATGTAGAAGCCTAGGGGCTTCTCCTGGCCGTGCTTGTAGAGCCGCACGCGCCGGTGGGTCTCCGGCAAAATGTCCACGTCGATGATGGAGGAGACAGGCCGGAAATCCCGGGGCAGACTGATGATCACTGGTGGCTTCTTGCGGTGGTTGTCTGGCCGTAGCAGCACAGCAGACAGAACGGTTTTCTTTCGGGTCATATAATCCGTGCCAAATGCAGAGTAGTCAGCCTCTTCTGTAGGTAAGCAGAAAACAAGGAGGAAGAGTCGTTAAACTCACAGGTGAGGTTAGCAAGGGTTAAACCAGGGAGCCCCAGATGAACATAGACCAGAGCCAGGAACCTTCTACCACTAACGTGATCATATAGGTAACTAAAAACTCTGGTGGGCTGATCATAATCTGGACTGCTATACCGACTTCATATGAAATTTACAATACATCTCTGCAGACAGTGCCAGACACCCTGCAGCTACTCTAAGACCCCAGTGAGTCATGGACACCAGGTTGAAAATGACTAACCAGGAAGTTTCTGAAAATCAAAACCCAAAGTCAAGTGGCTTCACAAATTTAGCTGTGACATAGGACAAGAAATAGTGGACTAGTCTTAGCTGAAGAAGAAGAAAAAAAAAAAAAGAGATCACTTTTAGTTTTAACGGAAATGCTTGAAATTCCCTGGAAACATACACATACAATACTACCTAGTTATTATTAACAGAGTAAGGTGTTTAAGGAATCTGATCTTGTGATGAAAAAAATACATGGTTAACTCCCAAGGGGGGAATCTGCATTGTACTTGAATTCTTGCACCCATGAAGCTGTACAATACTGTATCTGGAATCCATGTTAGCTCTTTAAATGTCCCGCATGCCTGTGTCACTCCAAACCAGTACCCCATACATCACACACGCAGACATGTACATAGGAGCAAGTGCCCCGCTTAGTCAAAAGTTCAACCCTCTGGAGGCTCTCTCCTTGGCAGTAAATCATTTACCACTCATACTGGTGGGCAGCTTGGTGGGCAGCTACTGATAACAAATGAACCTTTGGGAACTCCTTTGCAGTGTCTCACTTTACTCCACCACCCTTCACCCCTCCACTTACATTCCCAGGTCTACCAAAGAGACATTAGATCTCATTAAGCTGAACAAGGCTTAACCTACACCAAAAGCTCCAGAGTGACTGCAAAGAGGTCAGATAAGACCAGGCTCAGGGCTGCCTCTGCATTCACCCAAAACACACTTTACCTTGTCAGGGTACACATGATTTCAAATCTAACTGCTGTGCATTGTAGGTATACAATGGTTTTTGCCCAACCTACCTGTCGCACTACCTACTCTAGAAATATTGAAAGAAGATACTAACGCTCACACAACAGAAGAACAGATCTATTATAATCAGCAAGTTTGCAGCTTTGAGCCTTTAACACCTGCAACACCAAGAGATGTATGCTGGCTGGAGGACATGATAGATATCGTACAGCAGTGCCCAATAAAGGGAACTGCATGGTCTCCAAGTCACTCTTCATTAAACCACTGACAAAACAAAGGATCCACTGTGCCTGAGGGGTTTTGAAGGGGGTGGCTAGAAGCATTTCAGAATAAAAGGAAAATCTGAACTAATTGTGCAGTTTGCCAAACTGTTACAAAAACAGACACTAACTCATACAAGCACATTGCACAGTACAGATAAGGCCCCAAGTGGGCCACTTAAAACACTTCATATGGATTTTTGTCAGTAAACTTCTCTCCATCCCTCTTCTCATCCTTAGTGAGATGGTGCAGGACCTCCAAGTCATGTTACCATACACAAAGAACCCCACCAGCTACTCAGTCACCCTGCTAGTTATCCATCCGAAATTGCATTAGCTTCTCCTCTATGAGGACCTTCAAACACAAGTGGTCAATGTCTACTCGTAGCATCACGGGCAAGTAGTGGAATTCAGATCACTAATGAGAATGTACAGTCCCCCCTTATCTGCAGTTTCGCTTTTGCCGGTTTCAGTTACCAGTGGTCAACAAAATTTTAAATGGAAAATTCCAGAAATAAGCAATTTGTAAGTCATAAATTTCACACCGTTCTAAGTAAAGAAATAAGTTATTCTCCTATATAAATATGTTCATACATTTAACAACTTCTTATTTACCTAATACATGATGCAATATTCAGAAAACATTCTTAAAAAGCTGTTACCAAGTCCACATTTTTATACATATGAATGTTCATTGCCATCAGTGCAGTGACAGTGACATGGTACTCTTCTGGGAAACAATGTAACTGGACTTGCACATAGGTCAGAATGCTTCCTACTTCACACTGCTGCTGTAACATTATTACCTAAATTATCTAAATATATATTGCACACTGTCCTTGTAAGACAGCTCAGCAAACCCACACTGATGTATAGGAAAAAAAACATAGCATATGTAGGGACTGGGTACTTTACCTGACAGCACATGTACCACAGAAACACTTTCTTGGTAGCTGGTTACTCACACAGGACACCATCCATCACAGATATAGAGGTTGAAGAGAATGAGGCCACACAAATGCAGACAGCCTTTCAGCACAGGTATGCAAACTCTATTGATCCCTGGAGAGAAAAGTTGCTGTTTGATTTTAAAGTACCTTGTCATCCATGGCAAATAAATTCCCCAGTTTTCACAATGAGAGCAACATGTAACCAGTGACAGACACTGGGTAAAAAATGGCTTGCTTCTGGGAAATGTAAAAGAGCCTAACTCCACACCTCAGCAAACAGGCTTTATGTGCAGATGTGGGACCAGGCTGGGCCTCAGCATAGCTTTCCCCTTGGTTGTTGGTCCATATTTCACCATCCTAATAGACTCCTTGCAATTTACAACAGCAAGGAATGCTAGCAGGTGATCCTGTACAATCCTGTATATGCAGGACTGCTTTAAACTGCTTCAGTGAGAACAATTAACATGAAATGATGTGATCATGCAACATGTTATTTTAGCAGGGGGAACCAGAAAAACAAAACAGCAAGGCTCAATTTCCTGGAATTCGGTAGTTCTGCACTCAGGAATGCATGGATAATAATCTAACAATTAATAATATGCTTAATTCAATAAAACGTAATATATCACATTAATGTTTGACATAGTTATCATGTTTGTGCACATTCCAGAAATACTGCCAAACAAGCTCCAGGCACACATCATGCTAAGCTTCATTTTTCACTAGCCTGTACAGCTGTTTGCATTTGATTGAAGCTGGAATTGTACATATTCAGGCAGTTGTATCACCTGCTGACCATCTGAATTTATGAGAAGTAGTCAACAGGCGGGGGGGGGGGGGGGGCGGCGCGCGCGCGCGGGGGCGGGCGGGCGCGGCGGGGACGGGGGGGGGGGGGGGGGGGGG
>JAODLD010000113.1:15605525-15619142 GCA_026781065.1 Mormyrops boulengeri | reverse complement strand
GATTACTACATGTACAATATAATAATCTATACCACAAGTGTGTCTGCTGGGGTGTGGCATGAGTAAATGGTGTCCTGAAGTTGTGTTCTGGGCATACAGCAACTCTGGATATAAAGGACTTTGGATACAACGGACTGTTTTGCCAGGTACCTTAAAGTCCGTTATAACGGGATTGTACTGTAGGATGTTCGATTAGATCTCTTGGTGTGTGGAGATTAAGTCAAGGGAGGTGATGATTATATAATTCCTTGGTAAGACCCCACCTAGAACATTGTGTGCAGGTTTGGTCACCATACCTGAAAAAGGACATTGCTGCCTTGGAAAGGGTGTAACGCAGGGCTACAAGAATGATTCCTGGTCTTAGAGGAATGTCTTTTGAGGAGAGGTTAGCTGAGCTGAATCTGTTCAGCCTCGAGCAAAGAAGACTAAGGGGGGACATGATCCAGGTATATAAGATTCTAACAGGTCTGGATGCTGTACAGCCAAATGGTTATTTCAATATTAGTTTAGATACTAGAACTTGTGGCCATAGGTGGAAATTAGCAGGAGAACATTTTAAAATGGATTTGAGAAAGCACTTACACAGCGTGCAGTTAGAGTATGGAATAGTCTTCCTGTTAGTGTAGCGCAAGCTAAAACCCTGGGTTCCTTTAAATCAAAGCTAGATAAGATTTTAACAACTCTGAGCTATTATTCTCTATAGTACAAAACATCATTTCCGCAAGAGCCTAAACCAATCCTGGATAGCCGTGACCTTCGGGTCCTCAGGCGGCACTGCGTTAAAAACAGACATGACTCTATAGTACAAATCACTGCATGGGCTCAGGAACACTTCCAAAAACCACTGTCTGAACACAAATGCAGGATGAAACTCTACCATGCAAAGAAGAAACCATATCTAAACATGATCCAGAAATGCCGCCGACTTCTCTGGGCCAGGGTTCATTTAAGATGGACTGAGACAAAATATGGAAAACTGTCCTGTGGTCTGATGAATCAAAATTTCAAACTCTTTATGGAAATCATGGACACCATTGTCCTCTGAGCTAAGAGGAGGGGGACCATCCAGCTTTTAATCAGCGAACAGTTAAAGAAGCAGCATCCGTGATGGTATGGGGGTGCATTAGTGCACTGGCACCATTAACGCTGAACGATATATACAGATTTTGGAGCAACATATGCTGCCATCCAGACAACGTCTTTTTCAGAGAAGGCCTTGACAATGCAAGACAATGCCAAATCGCATTCTGCACATATTATAACAGCATGGCTCTGTAGTAGAAGACTCCGGGTGCTAGACTGGCCTGCTGGCCTGCCTGCAGTCCAGACCTGTCATCCATTGAAAACATTTGGCACATCATGGAACAAATAATATGACAAATGAGACCCTGAACTGTTGAGCAGTTGAAATCCTATGCCAGATAAGAATGGAACAACATTTCACTTTCAAAACTCCAGCAACTGGTCTCCTCAGTTCCCAAATATTTACAGAGTGTTGTTAAAAGAAAAGGTGATGCAGCATAGTGGTAGCAATGCCTCTGTCCCAACGTTTTGAAACATGTTGTTGGCATGAAATTCAAATTGAGCATATATTTGTCATAAAACAAAATTTCTCAGTCTCAACAATTGATATGTTGCATTTGTTTTACTTTCAATTAAATATGGGTCTATATGATAATATATTGTAAATTATTGCATTCTGTTTTATTTACAATTTACTCAGCATCCCTACTATTTTGGAAATGGGGTTGTAGATCATGTTGTTTAAAATCAGAAATGCCTGACTCATTTTGGCAAAAAAAAAAGACAGAACTATTTTTTTCCCCACAAGAACTCAGAACACAGTGTGTACTGCAGGGTTGTAAAAAGCTGGGGTAGACTTCCCTTTTGTGCTGATAGTGGAATATATTGCATGGCCCTGCATTAAATTTCTCAAGTTGGCATTGTCACCAGTCAGCTTCCCTGCCAACAAGGTTCTGGTTTTTACATCGCACATTTTTCACATTTCCAGGCAACACCACACTGCAGATGCACATCCTTCCTTCACCACCCAACCTAAGATTGGCATCGCTGAGGCTCTTTCCATATTGTTATTTAAAAAAATTGAACATAGCTACATTTAAATGGAGGTACTTGTAACCGAAATTCTCACCTTTGCAGGAGCATCTTTTTTTACCCTTTACTTCTCAGCATGTAAAGAGTCAAATGTAACCTTGGTTTTTGGGTGTCTTGACCCATATACAGGATGACAATTACATATTTCACTCTCTGTATTTCTCAGTTCACAAGGCTGGCTTCAGAATTATGTCTGGTATACATGTATGGCAGTACACACTAAGCCAGTATACATGTGTGAATATACCAACCATGTTATTGGTGCAGCTCACACGCATCAACCTAAATAATGTGCACAAGAGGATTCTAACAGAAGGATTTAAAAATCAATTAATCTAGCTCCATAGATCTACTGACAGTATCTTCTTAAACATACCCATGTTTGAGAAATGTACCTGTTTCTTACACATAAAACAGGGGTTATATTTTAACTAAAAGTTAAAAGGGTATGCATGAGTATAACTGAAATGGGCAGTCTCAGAGAACAGTGAGTCTTTGTTCTGTCCAAGTTCAGCTAGGATCAGATGCTCTGGGTGTGAGACTCACCTGGGCTTTGGTTGATGACGGATCCCACATGCACACATCTTCCCAACTAGTGTTCTTGACATAGAAGTCATTGGGGACAAATTCTTTAAAATCCTACGTGATAGGGAAAATAATGAAAAAACCACAGAAGTGGGGCAAGATGGTGTTTTTTTCCAGTGTAAACATTTAAAGCCCATTTTGTAAAGCCACTTAACATCAACGTTGACTTAGTGTGTCTAATAATAATTGCAATATCACATTGAAAAGACACCCTGCATGGAGATATACAGTAGTATGAACAAAGTATTAAAATGGAAAATCTAGAATTAAATGGACAACTTATCAATATCCACTTAATATACAATTTGAAGCCTTGCAGATAAAAACATGCAACATTACCAAGGTTGCTTACATCAATGTGGTCTTTGCAGTACTCCAAGCCAATGTCACTGAGAACTTTTTTCACATTTCTCCTGGCTTTTCGCAAACTGCCGAGGTTATTTACTGGAAGCTGAAACATTCTTCTTACCTGTGAAGAGAGACAGATGAATCACAACCCAGTCACTCCTAGTTACAGAAACTTCAAGCCTTACACGATAATGGGTTAAACCTGTTTGCATCTAACAGCCTCGTAAAACATGATCAATGCATGACAATTCAAGAGCCACGGAAGCATTTTTTTCTAATCATCACCATTTTACATTACCTTCTCCCTAGGAACCAGTGGAATTTCACTTTGTTTTTTAGCCCGATTTTAAATTTAGACTTGGCAAAACTGTGGCAAAGCGGGGAAGTGTGTCAAAGTTGATCAACCTCAACAAATGCTTTTAAACACAAATTTTTATGATTATGCATTCAGCCATTTTATATAAAAGCGGTACTAAATCTCAAGACAAAAGTAATGACCAGAAAAAACTGATGCAACACTTGAAAACAACCTGTAGACTTTGGACTGCTGTCCTAAGGCTGCCCTAACACTGAGGAAGATTAGCAGCAAGTCACATGATGATGAAGAGGCTCAGGAGCATCCTTCAGACATTGGTCAGTCAGTAGTGGTGCGAAGAGAAGAGACCACGTACAGCTTACCCAAAGACCATGTGCAACCTGTTGCATAGACACCAATGCAGAGAATTTAGTGGTCAACTGCTGAAGCAGTTGTCTGATTGAAACTTGAAAAATGCAGCATGCATTCTTTATAACGCCAGATGGTACAACTTGGCATTAAGAAACTTCCACTGGACCTGTGCAGTAGGTGTTGCAAACAACATGGCCCAGATGATGCGGATTCATCCCTGTGGGGAACTTGGGGAGTTTTCATATCCCATCTTGCTCTCCATGAGACACAGACTTACACTCTGTGACAAAAAAAGTTAAGCACCCAGATGGAGTGGTGGAAAATAAATGAATCTGCACGTGGTGAAAGGTCATGTGACTGTATCACAATGATTATATTAGATCAAACGGACAACAGAGTTGGCACACTGCTGGTATGGGCATACTGCTGGTCCCAGGTCAATAGGGTATGGCACCCCCCGGGCCTGGATACATGCAGTGATACAGTGCGGAAGGGAGTTGTACAGCCATTGTATCCACTCCTATAGCAAGTTGGACCACAGCTGCTGAAACTGGCCCTCGAGATCCTGCAGATTGGCACTGGGTCTGAGTTGACATCCGAGCTGATTCTACACGTTTGATTGGGGAAAAATCGGGGGACCTAGCTGGCGATGGGAGGACCCCATCATGCTGTAGGCAGTGCACAGACACACATGCCGTGTGTCAACGGGTGTTGTACTTGTTGAAAGACTGTACCAGGATACCGTCTCAGGAGGGGTAAGACATGTGGACACAGGTTGTCACTGATGTGGCGCTGTGCTGTCAGGATCCCCCGAATCACTACCAGAGATGACTTGAAGTCATACCCTATGGCTCTTCACACCATGATGACAAGAGTAATGCCGGTGTCTCTCCACAACATTGGCAGGATTGGTCCTCTCTCTTCAGCGTCACCGTACGCACACGCGAGATTCAGAACCGAGATTCATCACTGAACATGATATGACATCACTCATCATGCCTCCCGGTTATGGCACCACTCCAAACACAGCCATCTCTGAGTTGGTGTTAACGGCAGCCTACACATGGGATGGTGAACCCATAGTCCGGCTGATGCCAGGCATCAAGATATAGTGCAGGATGACATGGGGTGTTGTAGACAGTCCAATACCTGTGTCCAGATGGCAGGTGCAGATGTCATGAGGTTCTGTAACGCTTGCCGCACAATACCATGATCCTCCCTTGGTGTGGTCCGTCTTGGGCGACCGGAACCTTCACAATGCGCATGGGTGCCCTCATGTGCCCATTGGTTCCAACATCGGGCGACTGTGACATCCCCACGCCCCACATGCCAGGCAACTGCACGATACGACCACCCAGCCTCATGCAAACCCACAATGCGACCCCTTATCAAACTCTGTCAAGTGCCGGTAATGGTGTCTAGTGTGTTTACAAGGCATCCTCTTGACTGGTTACTAAACGTGCCTACTCCTTGCAAATCTAATCATTTACATACCCATCGCTGGTCTGCAGGTGTACTAAATCCAATCCAAATTGGACCATTACTTCTGGGTGCTTAACTTTTTTTGTCACTGAGTATATGTACAGGTGAGAGCAAGTTTTGGGGGGAAAGCGCAGAGACAGTTGGCCTCCAGTGCCTCTGAAGCAAATGGGGTTAAGGGCCTTACTCAACTACCCAATGGTGACATTGTTTGGGTAGCCAAAGGATTTGAACCAACAACCTTCCATTCATGGGAGCCACAGAGCCACAGACACTTTTAGCCCCAACAGCTTAAACAGAGTGTCAGCCTGCACACTTAGGCTGAAAAATTAAAATTGTAGCAATGTTGAAGGCCCTTGAAGCACTTGAATATGATCCAAGCTGTCATGTAAGGAAACACAATATTTCCAAAAAAAATCTGTATAAGACAGATGTGTCCCCATTTGCACCACTTGCCATTGACATCTGCATAGTTTCTTTCAGCACCAGCCCTGAAAGGTAACAGTACAGTTATACTGTGCTGAAAGGCTGGATGACTAGCTCGGATGCTTTCTCCCATCACTGGTAGATGGCGTTAGAGAACACCTCTGCCTCCCTGTTATGTAAGCTTCCTGGTTCTGCCTTTGCAGCCTCTCACGGCAAACGCAGAATGGCGCCTCCTATTGACTCAACATCTCCCACATGTCTGCAGTGAATATTTTTTGGTGGGGGTTGGGTCTAGCTTGTCCTGCTTAGGTTGGCTGGTATAGCACAAACATATACCTATACTCTATAGCAAGTAAAGTGGAGTTGACCAAATGAAGCTGAGCTGAAAATGTTTCAAGCTTCAGCAAGTACAGAAACAGATGTATGCAGTGGAATAAACTTTTTAAGCATCCAGAACTTACTGGTCACAAACGGAGAAAACATATTTTGTAATAATTAACCCTCTCCATTAACAAAAACCCACTGATTTATGTAAAACACACTAATCACATTATATCTGTAAAACAACGCAATCTTTTACCAATAACACTGCCATGCACTGCAAGTAAAATAAGATGGCGAGACGGTCATTAAAGGTGGTTCTGATGGTTATAAAAGGCTGAAAACATGGAAATTAAGTGCACATCATTTCTTCCACGGTCGGTATCCGCCAATGTAAACTGTAGGTATATGGAAGGACTCGTGATATTTCATTCTTACGGGGTGTACAACAGACAGTCACGCACTGAAGGGCTACAGACAAGTTAATAATGCAAAATCAGAGAATACGTCACAGTTATGCCTATCGTGCTTTGGTGTCAGTATAAAAACACCGATCTTTTGCAAATACACCAGGGCATCAATCTAGCCAGTTTATAAAGAAAACGAGTCATTTTAATCACGGCTATCACAGTATATCATTGCAATTTACTCGTCTGGGAAAATCTATAATGAAAAAACAATAAATAACATTATATCAATGGTTGTGTATCCAGCACGTACGTACCGGCTTTCTCCTATCAATCTATTGACTATAGACGGACAGCTTGATAATATATACATCTAATGTGTTCCGATTATACACTTATGGTAGCTAGACATCCAGAAACATTAATATCAATATATACATCCATCGGTGAGTACAAAGGGACGGCAGATGCACTCTGCCTGTACAGGCGATTGCCTTAGTAACGAATATTCCAGGCTCTATCATTCCTTAAGATCATTAAAAAGATCATGAGATATCCGGCGATTGGCAAGCTGTGTAAAATACTCAAGAGGACAGACATCCGCAGAGGCAGCCAGCGAGACGCATAAACAGGGCAGCCTCTGTGAAGGGTCTGGAAAGGGGACGGTAACGTTAGCTGGTTAGCGGATGGTGGCGGCTTACCTGCCGGATATATTCGGGTAGCCGCTTTGCTATCAAGGCAGAACCCCAGGTCAGGACCCGAAAAAAATGAAATAAAAATGGGGAGGGGGAGATGCTAGCTGTCGCTGCCCTCGCTTATTCTTCTTCTCACGCCGGGCAGCCGGCGCTACCCGCGGAGCCCGTCTGTTCTTCGGGCGGACACAGCGCACCAAAAGAGGGAGCCCGCGTCCGCTCGCCACCCGCCCTGGACCTGTCCTTTTCTGTCTGCTCGGCTGCCAAGGATGGAGTGCCGCTGTTACTCATCTAGATGGGTGATCCCTACGATGGACAGCAATTGAGAAAAGGACTGGCACTGGGAGACGGAGTGGCACGTATAGAAGCATACGTAAGATATTGGTTTTTAATATTATTATTTATTATAAATCATCTCCCCCCCCCCACTCATCATCCAGGGACAATACACCCCCAGTCAGAACCTGCCCTATTCAAAATGGCGTACGTGAAAAGCGGATATGACATAAACGCTTGATTTGCATAAACTCATTGTGCCGTGAGAGGAATTCACTCCCAAATACTTCACCTGTAACTACCGATAACTTCGAATTTGTGTTAGTATAGATGATGCCGTTGAATAAGGATGGTTTCAATATGCGTAATAGTAATGGGATAACAAGACTGAAAAAACTATACTATACTAACCGATAGGGGGCGTCATGGCGAATTTAGAAAGCAGAGAAAAATGAAACGAACACATGCCTAAGCTAGGGTCCTTCCGCGACGTTGGCGAGGCAGTATAATTCCAAGCTTTCCCGCTATTTTCCTGTCGGCCGTGGATCTTATAGCATCGCATCACTGTGTGTTGGTTTTAATTAAACTGAGATATGTGGTTACGATTCTGTAAGGCTAGTATTTTTTTTCTCTAAACTATTCATGATGTATAGCCACTATATTCCTCAAACATAGAACAGGCCTTCATTGTGTTGGTTTGGAATTATGCCAGATCAGGTCATTCATTACCTGACAGACATTTAAGCCATTTAATATACTAATATACCAATAAAATCTCAAATATCCTAACAAAGTACAGGTACAGTAATATGCAGTGACAAAGACAGTACGGTGACATGTGAGAGCTAAAATAAGTATGCATACAGTTATTAATCGATATTCCAACTGTGTATCCAGTGCAGCGTCATAGTCAGCCTGGAATCTATCCCAGGAAGCACAATGCATGGACATTCTTGATAGGAGGCCAAAAAGGACACACATGCAAAAGGGGATCATATATGCTTACAGAGCAGGGGAGTATTCAAACTGCCAGTGCTGGGGGTGTGAGGCAGCCATGTGACCCAGTATGCCTCCCCATATGTAAACAAGTGTTCTAGGGAAATCTACTAGTCAGCTGGGCATGGCTTTGGAATACCAGTGCTGAAGCATGGGGTTCATTCTGTTCCAGGAGGAGGAAGTTTTTTTTTTTTTTTTTTTTTTTTTACTTTTTTTTTAGCTGTACTAGCTGAAGCTGTAACTGCTGTCATTCATCCATTTTCTGTAACCACTTGTCCTATTCAGGGTCATGGGGGGTTGGGAGCCTATCCCAGAGACTACGGGTGCAAGGCAGAGAACAACCCAGGATGTGGTGCCCATCACAGGACACACGCACACACCATTCACTTACACATGTTTTTGGACTCTAGGGGGAAACCGGAGTACCCAGAGGAAACCCCACAATGGCACAGGGAGAACATACAAACTATATATATCTATATATAAATAAATAAATAAATTTTCCCCTAACCACTGGGGGGAGAGAGAGATATATACACACACACACACACACACACACACTATAACCTGTTTATCTCCTCTACATTCAAAAATGGATAACATTGTCCGAGTTAGACCCTCACTCAGACTGGCATCAAGATTTTCGAGTTAAGTGTCCCCCAACAGCAGATCAGTTGAATATAAGTATTCTCTATTGTCACTGCACATGGAGAAGTGAAATGTCATTTAGTTGCTCTCCAGCCAACAGTACAGCATATACAGCATGGATACACAGGGACAATAAACATAAAAACACACAATATACAGAATATGAGACAAGAAATATACAGTACTGTGCAAAGGTCTTAGGCAGTCAAAGAAAATTTTCAAAGCTATGTGTTTGGGTAGTTAGTGTCTATTTGGTCAAGAAAAAATGCTCAATTTAACATTAGGACATATGCAAAAAAAAAACTGACATAATGATGGACTGGCATCCCATCCTGTCCCTGTGGACCCTGGTCTCCCTGTGACCCTGATCAGGATACAGCTGAATGAAAAATGCATGTATGAGGGGAGGAATGCTTTGTGAAATACATAGCATTTAATGTGAGCAATAAAAAATATGTGAGGAATAAGAAAAGAAAAAAAAAAACTTGGGGAAGTACAAATCATATTTTCATAACGCCTGCATTGTAGTAAATTAAACTTAAATAAATGGAGTTGTGGAGATAAGAGTACCAGAACGTTACTTGCAATTTCCATACCCAAGTCTGAACTTAAATGAAAAAAATAAGTTGCAAGTAAACATAAAAACATTGTAGAACAGCACATGCATTCAGAAAATATATGGCTTTCCATACGTGAAAAAATAAAATCCCGACTGTAATGCAAATATCAATGTTCATCCATCAAATTCAAGTGTTATTAAAATACTTCACTCAACATTACTTTCAGTTGCCACTGGACTTTCCACATTTGCTTTAGGAAATAAATTCTGACTCAAAACAACAAAGATCATTTCCTGTCATTGCCCAGCACTGCACTGAATGTACAGACCACCAACTCGATTGTACGTCAGTGGGTAAAAAAATATGAACACAGACATAACACATTTGCCAGTGATTTGCAATTTTGAATGGTTTTCAGTAATAATGTATTTATTTCCTAGTGCTTTACATTAGTCAAAGATGCCTGTGCTACATTTGAAGAGCAAAGGGGTTTTAAAAACCTGGATTCCAAACTGTATGACACAATGCGACATCATGTTAAGCCCAGGAAACACTCTGGACTTTTGGTCTCTGAATGTAAATTAAAGGACGAGCACTGATCATTCATGCAAAAAAAATGTGGAAGAACTGCAAATGGGTTTTGTTCATACTGGTCAACAAAGATGTGTCCTTTTAGGGAAAGAATGAAATTCTATTAACTTACATCTTCAAACTTCAAGCAGTCTTTCTGAAGCCAGTCCAAATATGATCATGACCATATACTAGTGATGGTATTATGGAATTTGTGATCCATAATGGTAAAATAGTCCACAATAAATGTAACTTTGTTCATGGGTTCATGACACAGTAACTGATCTCAGGTAAAAAGTACAAAACAGAGTTCAAAGTCTAAGTGCAAGTCTTTAGGTACAACTATCTGAACAGTACTGTGAGATCTTCCTGCAGACAGAAGCTGGGATTACTGAATCTTTCCCACACAGGCAGCATTTAACTAAAATCTCCCTCCTGTGTTATCACTGTACTGGAGCAAGAGACGTTTGGAATGAAAACTAAATTGAACCAAATTAAGTCACTAGTGGCAATCCAGGTAAGTCCGGGTAATCAGACAAAACATCAAGTGGTAGCAAAAAGAGTTAACAACCCCTTCAGAAAGGAGATTATTTCATTTCCGCCCAGTTTGGACTCTCCATAAACACGGTCCACAAATGTGATTGGAACCTGTTGCAGGGAATAAAAACGTATGGTTAAATTTCAACCAAAAGACTGCACAATGCATTCTATGCTGGTAAATGCCCAATTAAATGTAAAATATGATAATTACAGAACTCTGGATACTACATTAGGGAAATCAGTCAGTCTAAACTACCATATGCAATGAGTCTTACTTCTCCAATGCTGTACCCCAGTTGTCGGGCCCTGACAATCATCTCCATCTGAAAAACATAGCCCTTGGAAACACACTTCTTCACAAGCTGCCCCAGAACCTCTGTTTTATACAACCTGTAAAACAAAAATGTAGTCTCACCACCTCACAGTTGGGAAAGGTCATGGCCACTGCTTGACTTCCATCACTGTACACGATAACAAGACGTCAGAGCCATCACAGCCTACCTGAAACTGCCAGTCAGGTCTGACGCACCTGGCCTCAGCAGGACTTGAGTGAGAAAGTTGGCTCCTCGGCTACAGGACAAAAACCATTTTCACAACTCAGCACACTCAGGACAGAAGGCATACATATTTCAGAACTGCCATTTTTCAACAGTTGAGAACCTCCTAAAACAAAGCAGAAAAGTTGTATTCTTTTGGTTACCTAATGAGTTTTCTGCGCAGGTCCCAGCCACACACTCCTCCATTGCCACTGTATCGAGTGCCGGACACCAGGTCAAACCCTCCTTCCCTTTGCTTCCTGTGGTATGCACATAAAAGCAAGGTCTGACTGGCATGACTGCCTGCTAACCTCCATCAAGTATTCAATTACTTGACATAACTGCAGATGATCTTCTTTTGATTGAGGGTGGATACGGTGAAATGTAATAGCAAGCACAGTGATGCAAAAAACCATGCTAATAAAATCTTTAACAAGTACTGGGCATGGGAGATATGGATGATACTTACTGGATAAAATCAGGAATAAACTTGGGCTGAAAAAAGAAAATTGTTCTAGTTAACATTTCATTGAAGCTGCTGAAACAGGAGTAGTCATATTGCCAAGAACAGGGAGTACTGATAGGGACAACTTCAAAAACAATGGTCCACTGAAGGCATTAGACAGCTTACATGGTGAGAGAGGTCAGCATCCATGATGATTACAAAGTTCCCAGTGGCATGTTTGATACCATGGATGTAAGCAGTTCCTATAGACAGAATGGCACAGTTAAAGTATAGCCAACTACATCAGGACAAATACAATTTATTCTCAAATAAAATATTTTTTTTCTATCTTTTCTATTATCTATCATCTACTCACATATTGTTATAGAATAAAACCAAGTTTGCGGTTACTGTAATCGCTAATTAAAATGAATAATGAATAAAATGCTACTTTCAGGTTGACGATCTGTATAATGGCATGACTGGAAGATTCTTTAGTATTTCTTGGGTTTTCCCTGTTTGGATTATCGAATGCATATATAGAAACATGTCATATACATTTTAAACTAAGGAGTTAAACAAAACGCGAAATTCATTCGACATTACGGCAATAATTAATGCGGTGTTCTTACCCAACCCCAATTTCTTTTCCCTCGGAAGAAGAACCTACAAATATACACACAGACAATCAAAATTACATCATCTAAATAGAACAGGGAAAATGTCCGTTTCACATTTGAAAATAGATTGGAGGTTTTTAGTGTAATTACAATGAAACACAGCTTACTTACGATCTTATCTGCACCATAAATGTTCTGCAGCTGCTCTGCCACTTCCAGCGTCCCATCTGGGCTCCCGTCATCGATAACGATGATCTCGTAGTCATAGCCACTGCAAGGCAACCGCTATGATTAACAACACATAAAAGGCCACTGAATGACAATCAGTCTAGCTGATAATCACCTCAGTTTACTTTAGTTTTCTACGAATACTATTTATGCGCAACTGTTTTTGAATACACTGGAAAAGATTAATTATATTCCGTGACATATAAAGAATGTAATGGGCCGAGAGTGAACAGGCATATACGAACAAGAATCACAATTCGTCTGAAACGGATAATAGTACCCAAGTTTTATGTGTGTCTAAGATTAAACAATTAAAGTTAGGATATTTATTTGAGAAAATAAAGTTAAGAAGTCCCTAAATTACGATAGCAAATACAATAAAATTAATTAACAGACTAAAAATATGAAGAGGCTGAGCGTTTTAACTGAGATACGAATCCGCGCTCCTGATTTTTCCAATGACAGCTCATCACAAACTCCAGTACCGAAACACGAGCAGAGAAACTCCTCGAAACTGACCTTTCTCCAAAGTACTTCACCAGTAGCCACATTATCAAGGGCAAATTTTCTCTCTCATTATACGTCGGCAACAACACGGAATATTTATCGCTGTTTTCTCGGATTTTGCTGGTTTTCCTATTTGCCATGTTGTACTGGATAACCGGATGTGAATCTTCTTCCACGAATATGGTCACGCGAAGCTGTAAAAAGGCTTTGCTGCCATCTGCAGCACGGGAGGATGGCCTTCAAACAACGTTCGTAAAATGGATGTCAACCATAAGCAAATGTGCAAATTTTTTCTGGGTAGGTTTTTCTTTATAAATCACAAAATCTTCATATAAATATGCGTACGAAAGTTTCTAATTCGTACAAAGCCTTTATAAATAAGTTCCCAAAACCGGAAGTCTCGAGCATTTTCGAGGGGGCCGGGTCCTACGTAACCGATTACTTCACAGCGACGCGGCGAAGGCTGTCCCAATTCGAACGCTCTGTCACATCCCAGTCAAGAATATGATCTCGCAGTGATGTCATACTGATCTCATAGGTTATCTCACAGTATGAGTCTTCTGCGATAACACTATGAGATCAATTTGAAATCACACATTGACCCCACGTTGATCTCATCATTTTATCTCGTACTGTGAGATCTCCATGATA
>JAODLD010000113.1:15587572-15598195 GCA_026781065.1 Mormyrops boulengeri | reverse complement strand
CCAAAGTGTTACATGTGCTTTTATTCAGCACAAACTCAGCACCAATAATCTGAGACCACTTAGAATGTTATTATTCTGTTTTTTGTTAAAATCAACTTTAAACATATACTTATCAAAAACCTATTTTCAGACATGCTGAGAAATTGTAAAAAAAATCACATTATAAACATTTCTAGCCAAGACTTTTGAGCTCTGAAGCTTATAGACACAGGGGTTGGCTACCCATAGGTGAATGAGACATTCTGAAATTTGATGTGGTTTGATTACTAAAGTGTTAGAACTTGAGTGACATTTTTTTTCCCCAAAGTCAGTGGCCTACACAATTAACCCCCTGGGGTCCAGTACATCGTTGGCAATGCAGCGTACTTTTTGCATCTATTTCAGTTTATATCTCGCTGAAATCTTCATGTAGAATCATGAAAAAATGCTGGCTAAACCCATAATCTTTCTTCTTTTCGAAACATCCATTGTCAGAAGTATAAAAGTTTTTAAAATTAGGCAAAATCGTCAAAAAAGTAAACCATGTCACCTTTCTTTGTTTTACCTGCATTGGGGGCGTGTAGTACCGCCCTCACCTGAAGATTGCTATTCACATTCTAAATAGCCACATTTCCACATATTCAAATCGCATTCACATGGTAGTCTAATGAACAACGCAGCGGTGAAACGCGATCCAGATAAATCCCCATCAGTGCCATAAAAAGGGGGGGGGATGTAGCCAGGTATAAATGGCTCATGCATACATATAAGAGCTCCTAAATATTCAATGGAAGGAGACCAGCAGTAGTGACATGAGTTTGCTTTTTCTTATTTATTTATCCAACTGAATGTTGCAATAATACCATTTAGTCATCTTCATGTAGCCAAGACTTTGGTGATCAGATATCTGGGATCAAAACAAACTGCCACTATTGCTTACTATGTACTTTTATAATGTTTCTACAAGTGTTCCAAACTGCATTTTGCAATGTCTATACTTTAATGTCAAATTACAAACTTAACAAAAATCTGACATATTAACAATATACTTTAAAATTAAGATGAGTGTAACGGCAAAACAAATATATATGAAATAATTTATTTGCCATGAATTAAGTTTATGATATTTGATGAAATGTGTGATCATTCCCCAGGCAGTAAAAGTGAGTTCCCTACCCCTAGGCCCCAGAGGGTTAATATTGATGAGATAGGTGTCCCCACACCTGTAGTAGTTTGCATACTGTCAATGGCCCATCAGTCTGGAATGTCACTGCACCCCGCACCCATCACTTTGGAAAGACAGTTTGAAATGCAAGAAAAGTAGCAAAAGTAACAATAAAATCCTTTTCACAGTTTATTGTAGATGGAGTGAAAAATTAAAAACTGTGAGCAGTCGCTACAGAAAACAATAAATATGATGCAGTGCCTATGCAGAGTTAACGGAAATAAAATAATTCACTATTATTAAAGCTCTGGGGACGAGGGCATCGTCAACCTCGTATCTTTCTCGTGTATTTCAGTTTATATCTCGTTGAAATCTTTATGTAGAATCATAAAAAACGGACTAAATCCGTAATCTGTCTTCTTTTCAAAACACCCATTATCGGAAGTATTAAAGTTTTTAAAATTAGGTTAAATAGGCAAAAAAGTAAACCATGTCACCTTTCTTCATTTTACCTGTGTTGGGGGTGTGTAGTACCGCTCTCACCTGAAGATCGCTATTCATGTTCTAAATAGCCACATTACCACGTATTCAAACCGCATTCACATGCGAATGAACAACGCTGAAATGAACACAGGTATGAGATTCGCTGCTGAAAGTGGCAACGCTGGCGCAAACTTCAGCAGAAGAGACATGCAATGTTGTAGCCGATCAGTGTAAACACTACCCAGACATGTGCTCTTGTTTATTTGAGTCACAATGGACGTATTCACATATTTCTTTACCCAATACCAACTGTCAGATGTCATTATTATGCGAATAGCATGATCTGCAAGTGGGCGGGCGATCAGAGCTGCTTCGAGACGCAGACACTTAAGTCAGTCACTCTTGTTGTTTTTATTAGTATCACGAAGCTGTAAAAATATATTTAGTTTCTACCTATATATATTTGAAAAGTAGACCATCCAAGGTTTTTGAGGGTGTTTTTCAAATGTTTATATGACAAAAACTCAGTTAAAGTTATTTAAACTGTTTGGCGAAATTTCGGCAGGATGGCCGACTCCAAAGGGTTAAAACATGACTTTCAGCACATCATTTTGGAGGGATGGAGCCACCACAAGAGAAAAGAGTGAATCTATTCCTACTCTAATACAACACAACTTTGTTATGCTTCTCCGAATAGTCCAACTAAAACCCACACATTCCTGAAGGTTTATTAATAATGTTATGATGCAGCCACATGTGTAAAAATGTAGCCAGGCCGATGAGCTTGTGGCTTATTTACCAGAAGAGGTCACTATACTGTCCATATACCGGTGACGCAATTACGCATACTCCCACATTAGATGACATGCAGTATGTTTGAGCCCTCACCTTGGGACCTGGGTTTCCCTCATTGCCTTTGGGCCCCGGAGGACCTGGTAGTCCCTAAGACCACACATGAAAGAGAGAAGCAGAAAATGAAGAAGTGACATGACACTGATTTTTAATTTTTTTTTTAAAGGGATCTGTTAGGTGTAGGAGGATGGAGAAGATGCATCACCTGGCGTCCAGGTTTCCCAACTTCTCCCTTTTCCCCTCTCGCTCCTGGTGGACCCTGGAAACCAGAGAACATGGCATTTGAAAAACTCCGGACGTGTGTCTGCTCCAAACAACCAGGAGTCTCTGCTCAAATTACTAGGAAGAGTTTGGAAACACCTACTATTCGCCCCTGGACTGTCATCCCCCGGGGACCATGAGAGCCAAGGGGCCCCGGCCCCCCCTCTAGCCCTGCTTTTCCTGGAGGACCCATTTCTCCCTGCACGTGACAACGAGAAAAGATTAGCGGGAGGAATCAAACGTCACAGTACAATCAAACTGTAGCTTAGCTCCATGAATTCAACACAGTTTGCAGGTTTCCCTGTTCAAACACCTACTAGACCTGGTAATTAGCTGATTAAGATGTGTTTGAGCAGGGAAATCTGCAAACTGCGTTAGATTCTGGCCCACCAAATCTGGATTTAGGGAACCCTGATGCAAGGCTTATGCATTTGCACAAGCCAGATGTATATGTGCGAGTTTATATTCTCATAATTCAGGAATCTTAATTTCTGGATGTTGAAGCTATGGTTTTAATGCGAGTCATTACTTGGTAAGCAACATCCTTATTATATCATCCATCCATTTTCTGAACCTGTTTGTGTAATTCAGGTTTGCAGGGGGTCTGGAGCCTCTCCTGAAGAGCTACAGGCATAAGGCAGAGAGCAACCCAGGATGGGGCACCAACCAATTGTGGGGTACACTCTCACACCATTCGCTCACACATACACAATGCATCTCCAATTCCCCTTTTGGATTGCAGAAGGGGGGACCCACAGCAACATCAGAATAACTTACAAACTCGACACACACAAAGACTCAAACCATGGTCCCAGAAGTGTGAGGCAACAGTGCTAACCACTGCACTTCCACCCTCATTACATCATGCTGCAGCTAATTTTACTGGAATAAATTAAAATAAAATGTACATATAATGGATGGATGGATAAAGCACCAAAATTGCTCTGGTCTTATGCCTGGAAATCAGTTTAACCTCGTTCTTGTTTATAAGATGCGTAGACAAAAACTGAAGGGTGACAGAAGCCACAGAAATTTCTGGAAAATGCCTTTTGGGATATAGAAACAGGGATCCATGTGGCAAGTATAATTACAGAGATGCTGCTTCTATCCCTATATAGAGGTAAATTCTCTGGTTGGCCAGCTGTAAATGTGATGTGGACATGTTTTCTCAATATGTGTTGCGGATGGGACCCGGCTGTGACCTCTGACCTTCTGGCCTTGCTCTCCTTTCTGCCCCTTCTCGCCACGGGGACCGGGTTTGCCCTAAGGTACATGATAAATACATCAGTCAAATTACTAAATTAAAGATACAATAATTTGCAGAAAGGGTAATTTACAGTAAGCACAGAAGCGACAGTGCTTTATAAAGTGCTTCACGATACTGAAGTTCAGTAACATGATCAATTCCAGCCTCATAAAGTTGTCTATCCTAATATGAAAAGGTTTATAAGATGCTTTGAACAGCCTCTCCAGGAAGTACAATGGACTGGTTCTTTGAAAACACCAAAAATGATCTGACACATTAAGGAATGACCACGTCCATCTTACAGGAAGTCGGCAGGGCGGTATGGAGCCAAAAGGAGGGCGTGTAGCTGTATGTGTGTCTTCCTGAGTTGAGCCAATAAAAACATGAGGACTCACCGGAGGACCAGTTGGCCCCGGGGCTCCGGGAATATTAGAGGTGCACGTGCATGCATATGTGGGGGTGGGGCAGCTTTCCTCATCTCTCTGGGGGTAAGATGACATCAGCAATACATCAGAAACACAGTCCTTCATCCATATCGTGCTTCATTTATTTCCATCTTACACTCATTTAGTCATGCCTGGCTTAGTCACTTTCACTTTTCTTTTTTTTTTATGTTTGGCTGACCCACTACATGCAATACAGGCTTCTGTGCCGAATGACATGCTGCAAGAGGGCTAGTGCTCAGGTCAGCTCCCAGAGCAGATATGTCGGCTGACTCCACCCTGGCTCACCTGGGCTGGAATGTCACAGCAGGTTTCTTCTGAGGCCCAGGTGGTGTTGCACACGATCTCGAAGGACTGCAGCTGAAACTGAACACCCGCATACCACAAGGGTTCAGATTACTGTCTCACACACACATCATTTTTAGCCTTTAACGGTCATTGTTTTAGTCAACCGGCATTAAATTCGGTTTGGAATTTCTCTTTTTCGAGCCAATATATAGCAAATAAAATACCTAGAGAAGCAAAGTGTCACACAGTTTAATATGAGAAAGAGAGAGTGTACAGGTGAAATCTTGTGTTTTATATCAGATCCCCAGGCAGCACCCACGGCCCACCAGAACTTTCATAGGTGACCACTGAGTTGGGTGAACATCAAAGGACGGAAGCAGGCAACCCACCGAGGCAGAGCCGCTGTGCGGGCCGCGAGTCCTAAGCAGCTTGCCGAGCATCTCAAAGCCATCAGTGGGGAGCATCCCCAGGGGCCATGCTGGCTGCTCTGCCACGTGCTGGCAGTCCACCGACAGGGAGACACTCACCTGGCTGACAGACAGGTGTACCTGGCAAATGAATATTCATTACCATCATCATCATGTTCATCATCGCCCTGCTGCAGACAGACACTAAACTAATCACTATAAAAATATTGTGAACCTGGCTACCTCCTGGAAAGTTAATGCTGAGAAAAGTTTGTAAAATGGAACGTCTATAAAAAAAGTCATATGACAAAATGTATCACATGACCCAGGTCATTTATGCTGTCCATATGTCACTCTTTTCCATTATACAGTGGTGTTTTTTTTATTATTTTTTTACAGCAGTGTAAACATAACTAACACAGCACGGCCAACCCCAATCACAATGACCAATCACATACCTTGTGGAAGCTACCATAGAAGAGGCGGTGAACCTGGGGTTGGTCAAATATTAGCTCCTGCACCTCCCCCCTATAGTCCAGGCTGAAGTACAGCAGCCGTTTCCTAGCAGCTGAGAAGGGGGTTAAGAGAAGGCAGCCACACATATGAGGCCAAGAGAGTGTTCTAGCAGTTGACGGAGTAGTAAATCATTTCTTGACTAACTGTGCTGTTTTCAATTACCTCAGACAAAATAACAGTTCAGTGCAAAAGAGGGCAGGTTTTCTTTGACCAACAATGATATTGTAAAGAGGTCTTGACAGCCGTTTCCCTTGCATTCATAATTAATGTAAACGTTCATGTAAACATTTACACGTAATGTAAATGCTCAATTCTTTATCAAATGCTTCATTGTTTTGTGGATTTAGCAGCATATGGTTCTTTATACTTCCTGAGTTTTTATTATAATAATTCAAATTATGTGCTATGCTGAATAATTCCCTGGTATTTTTATTACAAGATTCAGGTTAAATGTCTACTAAATTTCTGTGCTCATTACTGATTGTACCTGCCTTTTGGCAATAACTTTTGCATCTATATGGGAATGTTTATTCTGTTTTACCTTATAGACAAAAAATGTCTAGAATCTTCACTCTCTCTATCTCCGAGTAATTCTGAAGTAATTCTGCTGGGCCACTGACAGCTGCAGGACATTGACTGCTCACCCACGCCTCACCCTCCCGTCCCTCTCCTGAGACTCACGGTCGAGCGCCACCCCCATCTTGGGCTGAAAGTCGATGTCTGTGATCTGCCAGAGGGCGAAGGGCTCCTGTGGCGTGCCCTGGAGCAGGCGGAAGACCATGCTGACTGTGTGCTCTGGGGAGAGCCCTGCGGGGTGGGTGTGGCTGACAGATGGAGAGGGACGAATCAGGAGTGAGGGGCAGAGCATCCATGGGCAGGGCAGCCCACTAACACGGACAGAGGCTGGCACTAAGATGGACACTGAGTTGGCCACTGAGATGGGGCATAATGGAGCTTTTCTACAGCTACCAAGAACAGAGCCATACTGCAAACTGATGGCTCTCCATTGTAATTTATGCAAGCTGTATCTATGGTAACATGACCCTGTTTAGTAGCAGGGCCAAAAATGACCAAACCGAGCTGGTTGCATCACCACCATCAGATTGGTCAAAATGCATGGAAATACCAGTGACCTGCACAGATATGCATGAACTATCTGAAGGGAAAAAAGTGGTATCACACACCGCAATGTATCGATGCATTCCTAATAACTGGGATCTTCAACATTTCCAATCACCTACTTAAAAAAGTACTATAGAACAACTGAATGGAATGATTCGAAAAGCAAATTCATGCAAGCGAATGCTAATTCCACAAGTGTTTGATGCTAAAATTGCATGGCGATTCTCAAAGATGTGCTAGCGGAAATTAGCACATGGCACAAATTGTGATATACAACGTGTGAACAGTAAATAAGTGTCTCTTCGGTTTTACATCACTGTTGCACTCCAAACCCAGGAACGCCTTTACCAAGCCAACCTTTCTGCAGTGCAGAAACCAAAATGAGCTGTAACTGTGCTATAACTAGTCACTCTTCACAGTAAGCCTTGGGAATGGCTTGGCTCCTGTATACCAGCGGAAAAGCACCATAAGACACAGAGACACAGTCAATGCATAAACAGACGCGCACACACACACAAACACACACTACAAACACGTGCAAGTCCATGCATGAACACAGCAACACTACAAACGTGCAAGTCCATGCATGAACACAGCAAAACAGACAGTCCCAAAAAAGGTTATTCAGTGGCAACTGGACTTTAGTTCCTTGAAGACGTTTCACCCTTCATTCCAGTCAGAATTGAGAAAGCCCTCAGGAATGAGGGGTGAAACGTCTTCAAGGAACTGAAGTCCAGTTGCCACCGAATAACCTTTTTTGGGATAACCATGACCTGGATGACTGAGAATCTTCACAGCCAAAACAGACAGTGTTAGGGGCTGGGAAAAACAATGAGTGGACGGCCCTATAGAGACCGCCTACCACTCCGCGTGGCTCCAGTGCTCTCACCGCGTCCGCTGCGTTAGCTGGATGTCCCGGTAGAGCGTGTAGCTGGGCAGGGTGCTGAAGATGAAGGTCTCTGTGGCGACGCCCTCCACGGATGCGTGGGCCCTCGGTGTCAAGCCAAAGGCCTCCATCATGTCGAAGCCTGCAGCACAAAGAAAAAGCACTCTCAGGCTGCAGCAGGGCGCAGCTTTCCAAATGTGATCAAATAAAATGGAAACAAAGGAATAGCACCAGAAAACTGAATCTGTATGCCTACCTTTGATAACACTGTTTCTGATGGTTACCTCTGGACATACTGAAAAGCATAAAAACCCTTGTAATGAGGTCTACTGTCCCATTTAAACACAAATCAGGGTACATGGGCTTTTAAGTCCTGTCAACTTCAGAAGGACAATATACAGATCCCAAATATGTGCTCTCTTTTGAAAATTTAATGTTAGCACGCTATAACAAAGTACCATTCAGATTCATATTCAAAGAAAATTGCTTCATTTTGCAGAAAACTGCAGGACCAAGAAAACCGTCATGATGTGGAATTAGGCCTTTGCCTAAAGACTCTTTACCAAGAGGCTTCATTGTGACTGAGCTCTGAAAATGTTAAGTTCACCTTCGTTGTGAGCCGGGGGCTGTCTGGGATATAAAGGTGGTCTGGCGGGTGTGGGGGCTGTTTGGCAAGAATAACAAATCTCACAAAAAAGCAAGGGAGCGTCTACAGTGAGGGCAAATTAAAATGTTCAACTGAAGGGTGACACACTCGTGGTAGCTGACCTGTGGAGTGAAGAATGGTGACTGCAGCGCCCTCTATTGTGCCGAGACGGGAGTGGATGCTGATGCGGTACAAAGACTCGGGCTGCAGGTTGTAGAAGCAATGGGAGCTGCTGGAGGCCTCGATGACATCTTCCTTTATCTTCTGGTCTGTGCTCAAAGACATGACAGACAGACAGTAAAGACAGAACAAGGAAGAGAGAGGCACACTTAGGGCTTGAATGGTAGGCTGCTTTATTAACCTACGTTTCAGGATTATTAATGAGCATGCCTTAGTCATACATTATTAATGAACACAGCATTAGTGCTGGATCATTTCTATAAGAAACATTTATAAATAAATAAAAATCAACGAAAGGGAGAGTGGTACCTCTAAGTGACTGGATAACGATGCGGTACTCTGTAACAGCTAGCACGGGTCTCCAGGACATGCAGAGGCTGGAGTGGTCAGAGTGGACCACAGTCGCGCTGCTAACTCGCAGGCTGGCTATAATACACGAGGGAACATGGGAAGCGGAGTGGCTGATGATGTACAGTATATCCGGCACATGGAAGTGATGCAAAAATCCGGGTACAA
Organism: Mormyrops boulengeri; assembly: GCA_026781065.1. Taxonomy (NCBI): domain Eukaryota; kingdom Metazoa; phylum Chordata; class Actinopteri; order Osteoglossiformes; family Mormyridae; genus Mormyrops; species Mormyrops boulengeri. Next base: position 15,589,205 of record JAODLD010000113.1, on the reverse strand, counting down.
CAGTCATTGTCACAGACTCGAGCGGAGAAGGCACGGGGGAGAGGCATGGAGCAGGCAGGAACAGAATGTAGACGACCCACTGGCGGCTCACAGGACACAACAGGGGTTTATTAACAGAGCAGAAAACACTAGGGATACTACAAAATAAATGGACCACAAAGGGTCAAAACTAATTACAAAACGGCAACAAGGGGCAGGCAGGGTACAAATTACTAGAGATGGCAATTTCAGCACCCAGGATCGATCCTTTCCGAAGACGTTTGAAACTTCTGGTCTCGATACAGAGTTGACAAAATGTTTCGAAACATCAGTGACGTGACTGCCGTGTCATTGTTCACGGCAAGAGAAAAAACCTATAAAAAACCCCGGAAAAAATCGGTGCGTGTTGGGTGTTTGTGGCGTTGTTGGTTTGAGCAAGTAGTTTCGCGATTATTGTTATTCCTATAACCTGCTCAACATACACAAACCTAGATAGGATGAGTATTCTAAACCTCAGTAGCTAATTAATTACTATGCACACTCAATACGATGAGCAGATGTGAGACTAAACGTGAATATTTAAAGATGAGAATAATAATAATCCGCAAATAAATTATGTGCAGTTAGAACACAAGGCACCGGATTGTATTATAACAAGAGAGGATGCTTCCTGACGTATTATGCTATGGATGGAGAGTGTAATGTCTGGAGAAAGTGTGATGTCGGTCACCAGTTGTCTGACGGCTTTGGGCAGCGATAATCCCCAGTAAGATTTTTAGCACAGCATGCTGGAATGAGCCGGTGGCTAAATATGCTCCATTATAGAGACCACTGAAGTGGACGTGCAGACTTGTTCATAATATTGCTAACATCTTCATCTCTGCTTCTGAGATTAGTGCAAGAGAGGTTTCGTGACCAAACACAAGAGGCATTAATAATGTAACGTTTTTATGATTCACACTAGTTGAATTACGGTTAGCAAAAAGTTATCACACGCTAATTGCAGATATAGGCTACCTATATGCCATCTTTCCAAATTACAGAACACATACATCAACATGGCATACAGAAATTCAACATCAATGACTCCAAGAGGAACAGAAAAGGATCAGGAACTTAAATACAAAAGGTTAACAAGGATAATACAGGACCAGTGTTGTATAGTGACGAAGTAATAATACTTCACTACTGTACTCAAGTATGTTTTGGGAGTATCTATACTTTGCTTGAGTTTTTTTTATTTTGTCAACTTTCACTTTTACTTCACTACATTTCCTAATTTAATTGCATACCTTTACTCCGATACATTTTCAGCGCGGAGTGTCGTTACTCGTTACAAAAATCAAATTAGATTTGATGTTTTCTCTGCCGCTTTTAGTTTAGGTGACCGCAACAAAAGCTTGAGGAAGCTGACTTATTGTTCTATGAATCATGCAACGCGACGTGTGCACGCATCACTCCACACTCAACCTGTCTGCTATCTGTTGATGTGAGTGTCAAAGCAGTCATAGAGGAAGAAATAGCGGAAGCAGCATCGGCTAAAAACGACGGAGAAGATGAGCAGCACCCCTGGCCACACTTAATTAAACACAATGTTTTCTTACGTGGGTGGGAAAGATTCGTCCTATCGGATGAAATGCCTCTTGTGCCTGCC
>JAODLD010000113.1:15569259-15587472 GCA_026781065.1 Mormyrops boulengeri | reverse complement strand
GTTGTTATTAACATTTACTTGCACTTGTACTTTCATTACTCAAGTACAGTTAGTTATAGATTACTTGTAATACTTAACTACAGTAAATACTAGATACTTTAAGACTTTTACTTGAGTGGAATTATAGTTAGACTTGAACTTATCAAAGTACATTTTTGGGAGGGTATCTGTACTTTCACTTAAGTGTGACTTTCGGGTACTTTATACAAGACTGTACAGGACAGGTGAAAACAATTAACCAATCGGGAAGGGTGCAGGACAACGGGCACTCAGGGTAGAATACACAAGGCCAGGCACATGAACAGGCAACAGGTGGAACTAATAATTAACTCAAGGTACTCAGAAACTAAACAGGGAAACTAAGTTACTGACAAAAAAACAAGGAAACAGAAACTAAATACTGGGAAAATAATGGAGGCAGGTAAAACAGAACTAAGGCAAAGCAAAAAGCCCAAACTGAAAAACAATCCACAGATTTCAGGAACTAAAAAAACAGATACAAATGAAACACAAGGGAACAAAATCTATGGGGTTTACGGGTAGCCGCATGCTCAGCTTGTTGAGACATGCGGCTGATGGGGAGCAGGGGAAACACTAAAGACTGACAAGATGGACGGGATGGCCAGCAACACCTCCTGGCCAAACGGGGAGAAGACATATCAAAACAGGCTTGGCAACACACACCCATGTGGCTCACCGGTCTTGCCCTGTGTGGAGGCGCTGCCTCCCTCCCGATTCCTGTACTCTGCGGTGACCAGGATACCGTACCGTGTGTCAGGGAGCAAGGACTGCAGGCGCACGTGGTTTTCGATGCCTGGCACCAGAACCTGTAGATGGTGCCACAGGGTAACCCAAAAACATGTCCCTTTAAATGGACCCATTTATAGCAACAACAAAGATAAAGGCGAGACAGACAGATTTGCACATTAATCAGAGAATATTTAGGCTGCCTTATGTGGGCACAGTTGGGAATTTGATGAAAAGCTTGAGTCCCAAGGAGCCTGTTACTTAAAGCAGTGGTTACCAAACTTTTTCCACCAGGCTTATTTGAATTTCTTTCTTTTTCTTCTTTTAAAATGTCTGTAAAGCACTTTGTAAACCCTGTGATTACAGCAGTATCATATAAATAAAGACTGACTGACTGATTGATCTGTAAAGCTGTTATTATGGCATGGCATTATGTTTGAACAAGTGGTCTTTAAGGACACAAGTTTAACTATTGTAATGGTTGTAATATGAAACACAGCACTAATTCTAAAATGGCTTTGTATGAACTTTTCAGTATTTATAATTAGAAATACACATAAAACAAAAATTTTGTCTCAAACAAAAGACTGCAATATGATGTGTCTTTGTTTATATTATTTTAAAAAAATACCACTGCACAGAACTTGAATAAAGAAAACTCAAGTGTCCTCTCTCAGCAATGGAAACCAATATCAGACCAGAGAAAACAAATTGCAACTGGGTTGTGGTTATTAATTCCAGGGTCACTGGAACCTGAGGTGGGACCTGATCCCCCAAACATTCATTTGGATTCATTCATGGCTCTCCCTCCAAAAACAGACCTTTACATTTACATAATGAGTAAGTTGTGCCCCCCACCCCCACCAGTATCCAACTCTCTCCTGTGCCATTGCTTATTTCTACACCTAGATCAGTTCATGACAGTGAATTTTTCAAACACATTGCAAGAAAAAGTAAATATATGTTTCCATTTATTTCAGAAAAGCACTTTGCAGTTTGTGGTGTTTTTACCTGTTACTGTTTTGTACTCTTTGTGGTGTTTTGTACTGAGGCTTGTCTTCTTTCACATCAAACATGAAACTTATGCACATTCACAGACAAAGCTGCATGGTTTCTGCTTGCCATATGGATGCGTGATTGAAATGTTTGTGGCCGTTTAACATTATTCAGTGATGCGCAACTACAATCAACACTAAATAAAGATACTACTTCTGATTGGACAAAATCTGTAGAATTTTTTCATAGTTGTCATTAATGAAATTAACCCTGGTTTAGCCGTTCGGATGCCCCCCCTCCATGGTAAATTCACACCCACCCTAGTGGGTATGCCCTACAATTTTAGAACTGTTGATGTAAAGCAGGGTCTCCAACCCTGCCTACCACAAGGCCTGGCAATTCATCATTCATCCCTCGGTAATTTTCGGGTTTTCATGCATGCAGCGGCCCATTATGGACCAAACCGTGTTTCCTTGCCACAGTTGAGTGACCTACTAATGCTGCAGACCAGTGTTTGAGATACCCTGACTTAAAGGACCCTATAGATGACACTCTTCAGTACAGTATGTCATTCCGCTTCATGCTGCACCATCCCACTTCTGAGCTTCCCTGGCAGTAACATTCTGAATCCTTCCATGATGCACTCACTGTCTGCTCCTGCACATCTCCAGTCAGGGCAATGTATGAGATGCGATACTGGAGGACATGTGCATTCGGGGGAATCCAGGTAACCAGCAGGCTCACAGGTGTCTCCTCGGAGACTGTCACATCAGAGGGGCCACCACCTGACACTGGAAGACAGAGTTTGGTCCTGAGCACACAATGGCCAGACGTGTGTTTGTTAATACATGCATAGAGGCTTTCATTAGCACCACAATCAGCATGCAAACTGTGTCAAAATAACAGCAATAACAACTTGTGGTAGGTGTGTCAGGCTCTGGGTGTGGAGCCTCAGGTGTGTCAGACCTCAAGTGTTGCAGGGCACAGGAGTGTTCGGCCATAGGTGTGTAAGGTTCCAGGTGTGTCAGGCCACAGGTGTGTTTGGCTCGAGGTGTGTAAGGTTGCAGGTTTGCCAGGCTGCAGGTGTGTTAGATTACAGATGTATCAGGCTGCAGGTGTGTTGGACCTCACGAGTGCCAGACCACAGGTGTGTCAGACTACAGATGTATCAGGCCGCAGGTGCATCAGACTACAAGTGAGTCAGGTTACAGGTGTGTCAGACTACAGGTGTACTGAGCACCAGGTGTGTCAGGCCACAGGTGTACCAGGCTGTTACTCACAGGTGCTGTACCGAATGGCCACTGCTTCACTCTGAGCCCCGTCGGCATACAGAGCAGACAGTGAAACCTGGTACTCCGTACCATCCTCCACCCCCTCCAGAATGGCTCCATCACTGTCCCCACCCATCGTGAGCTGCCAAAGATTGAGACCAAATGGCATATCTCAGCACAGCACTGCGCAAAACAGCACAGAATGCCACAGGGCAGTGCAGCAAACCAACTATGCTATGGAATACAGCCAAGAAGAACAACTTTGGACTGTATGAAATTCAGATAGATGCAAAATTTATATGTCCCCATGGGGAAATAAGTTTGCAGCATAATCGCAAAACATTTCAGATATATTGTAATCCACAGCCTACCAACCTGGCTGAGTTCTCCCCCACTGAGGGAAATCCATTTGATCAGGTACGACAAAACATCACTGGCTGCCGGGTCCCAACGCACAGTGATATCACTTCCTGAGAAGTTTGTCACTCTCAAGTCTGATGGCGCGGGGACCCTCACTGGGAACGGAAAAGGAGAGAGAAAAATGGGTGGCCTTTCACTCTGCATCATAGATCTACTGGAATGGCTTTTGTTTGTGCTATATAGTTCCCAGTGGAAAACTCAGTTTATTCAGCCATATCTCAGATTTTGTCCTAAGAGCTAAATTTCTTCAAGCTCCCTACTCCATCCAAAGGTGGTAAAACAAAGGTAACAAACAAAGGTTCTCTCATTTGACTAGCCAGCGTATTCTTTAACACTTCACTATTAAAGTTGAAAAGCTAAACAGCATACTGATACTATTTATTTGTAGTAGCCAAGGTTGTTATTATCTTCTTAAGCATGGATGCTGGAATCCCTGCTCTGTGTGGAAAGGATCACCTGTAATGGACAAGGGAGGGAAGCAGTGTCTTACAGGTGGTGACATTGGCGGTGACGGGGGCAGAGAGGCCCTGTTCAAACTTGGAGCGCACGGACACCAGGTACCTGGACAGGGACGAGAGGTTCTGAAGGAGCACAGAGTTTACTCCTGTCACCTCCACCTGGCAGGAAAAAACGTGAAATAATAAAAATGTTTCAAACAGATGGTAACCTTTCTTACCCCATCATATGGTTCATCATTTCCCATAAAACAATCACCAGTAACACTGTATTTGAAGGGACACAAATTATGTATCATGCTATTACTTATGTATTAATTCACCACAAACTAAGTCTTAGTTACATACTGATCTCATGTTAACTCATCATTAATGAATCCTGATCTCAAGCAATTACTACAGTTGTTACTATATCTGTGACCTATCGTAATTATCAAGGTATTATCTATGAACAGTCAATAATTAATTGTTATCTGTAACCTATCATTGATTAACTTCTGTCCATGACCGGACAGTCAAACAAGTGTTGTCCAGTTGGGAAATCTGGGCTGCTGACCTGCTTGACATCACTACCGTGGTTAGTGCTATACAGGATGAAGTGGCTACGTGCATCCACAGAGCCTGGGGTCCAGCTAACCATCACTGTGCTATGGCTGACCAAGGGGAATTGCAGGCTCTGAGGGGCTGGCAGTGGAACTGCAGGAGAAAGGGTGAGAGACAGGGAGCTATTAGCATGCATAACCATGCCCCAAGTGCTCCCAATGCATGTATGGATGTTACCATAAAATATCATATTTGTTGTGCCTTTTTATGTTCTGTTATCCTTATATGTGAATTAAAATGCAATGCAAAAAATGCAAATCATGAATCCGAAACTCAATTAAAGACAGTGAAGCAGAAGGTTTGGGGATAAGGGAATGAGAGTAGTTGAGGGGAACATCTGAAAGAACATGGTACCATCTTGTTTCTCATTATTCAGCTGTGTCAGCATTTACTTTTCATTCACTAATGTTAATGTGCTTTGGACAATGATCCCATCCATAGTGTTCCCCTTCTTTGTGGCCTGTACTTTCTGGGACAGCCTCCAGGATCCTATTATGACGCTGAACTGGATCAGTAATTTCAGAACAAATGTATGGTTTTGGACACTGTGGTATTTAAGCAATAAATTAAGCTCCACTTTGACATTTTAGAAGATGGTATAACATGAAGTGTGTGGATGGCTGGGGAAAGTTAGGTAAGAAGCCCTTCACTATATAAAATCATCTCCAGGCCACGTTGCCTATCTATAGACTTGGAGGTGTATTTAAGGCTGGGGCTACAAGGGCACTGGCTTCAGCTGAGAACTGATTGGCCCCCTTCCATCACTCACTGATTCAAAACATATCATTGGCTGACCCCTCTCTATGAATTAAGGTCGCTCTTATGCCAAATAAATAATAACTGACATTGTATAGACCCAATGTCCATGGTCTTTCTCTTTGGCTGAAATGTCCGTCTTTCATATTTGATCCTCTTCCCCAATTTGTTAAACCCCAAGTCCCTGTTCTGTTCTCCCATTCCAGCAGCACATGGATCACGTATTCGGCATCCCTCCTGGAGCAGCTTTCATAGATTGTTTGAAATGACACAGCCCAAATAAAACAGGATAGTGTGGAAGACAGCCTGCTTTGTTCCCTCACATGTGGTGGCCATGGCAGTGCTGGGGTCACTTGGGTCCTCATCGTACAGGGCGTAAAGGGTCACCGAGTAGTCTGTGGATGGCATCAGATCCGTCAACTCGACGTCTGTCTGCTCCGGGCCAAATTTTACCTAATGGCAGGATGTGTACAATGCACAGACACGCAAACACTATCACACAGTCAGCCACAAGAATCTCCATCATGTAACCCTGATCTGTCCACTTCTGGCAAAAAGGCTGCAACAGTCCTGATCTCCAGAATCTATCTAGCTCCAGCAAAACAGAATAAACTACACATTTAGTATGGCTCTTATTTAGCATTTTGTAGTTTTGTACATACAGGGAAAATATATAACTGTCGTCCAGTGAATATCACCACCAGCTGTCCAGCGTCTCACCTCCTTCGCATCCTCCGGCTCCCCATTGGAGAGGGCAGAGTAAAGGACCATGTACTGTGTGGCCCCAGGGGTGGGGCCCCACTGTACACGCAGACTGCTGGGGGAGGACGGGGTGACTTCCAAGGCCTCGGGGGCGGCTAACGGCACTAACAGCCAGGGAATGGGAGAAAAGATGTAGGATATAAAAGGAGCACACCACAGATATACATGGCCGACTACTCGCCCGCATGGGTGTCGCAGGTCGGCAAGAAAGCAACGTACGTGTGGAAAAGGTTCCTCTGAGTGCTGGGCCCATGCTGTCCTCATAGATGGGAAAGATGGACACATGGTACTGGGTCTGGGAGGAGAGGCCCTTCAGCAGCACGCTGGAATCCATTCCACTCACCAGCACCTGCGGCCAAAGTGCTCTGGTTTATGACATGTGACAACACTCATTTACCCGGCCACAGTGCAGCAGGTGAGACTGGCTCCAGGAACGATGGTTGTCTAAGTGGCACCATCTAAGAAATGGCCTGCATTTCCACTGGTTAAAAACAACATGTATAACACATGGTGAGTACACACATGCAGATGAACATGCAACATTCTTGCATTTGTTTAACAATGTTTTTTGATGGAAAATATTTCGGCTAATGGTAACTTAAGTGCTGGCTCTATAGTTAGTATTCATTGAAACATTCTTTTTTGCAAAACATTAGCTAGGTACAGTATAAAACATTACTCACTAATATTTATAACTAATTATTTGCTGAATTTTTGCAGTTATAGAAATGACAGGCAAATCCACCACCAAGTCATTCAATTGGACGCCGTTCATCCAAAAGTTCAGTCATTTGACCACATATGTCACGGTCTTAAACATACGCCAGAGAGGAAGCACCAATTTTTGATTATGTGTACTCATAAGGAAACATGTTGCAATCGCACCGCAATCGTTGCAAGGCTGGCTACCGACAATGAATACAAAACTGTGGGTTTTTTTTTAATTTTTCCCATCCCGCACCACATTGTGAGAGTTTTTTTGCAGTTTTGGTAGAACGTTTTCCGTTTTTCAAATTAGTTTACCATTTGCTGCATTTTACAAATGTAGCCTGCTTTCTCCAGCTCTACTTTAATTTTTGCATGTTTTTAGCAAATGCTAAAATCAAACACTGAAAATATCAAATGCAGCTCTGCTGAAATTTACAGTGCATTGTAACCCCTCCCAACACACTGACTTCATGAGTTCACAGTTTCAGACTGTCAGTTCTTTGGTGTTGGAGTTTTTCAGATATAGCACTAGTTTATTGGCAGTGGAAAAGCACAGAACTGGTTCCAAATTTGACAATGACACCAGTACTATGTTACTGAAAAAGAGATATATCATGTACTTTAGATCTTTTAGCAAATTTAGTTAGAGCTACAGACCAGAAATATGGTCTTGGACCCTGGAAACCCAGGAGGAACACCCTGAGACACTTACTGCAGCCTACGCCTCACCTCCTGTGGGCTGTGGCCCTCTGAGGTGTGGAACACCACTCGGTACCGTGCCACAGCTCTGCTTGGGGCTGTCCAGCTCAGCCGGACCTCCCTAGATCCCAGCTGGGAAAATACCAGATCCATGGGGCTCGGGTAGGAAAGTGCCGGGTCTAAGGTTGGCTGCTCCATTCCTGCTCGATACAACAGCATTACCAAAAGAAAGCCATAATACACGGTCAGTGGCATATAAATACATAGCCCTATTAACTACAGAACAGAACAATATTTCATTTAGGCCCTACTCAAAGAACCATATTAACAGAGAATTAAACATTTCAACTGATGTTTTTCCTCTCAGGATAAATCTTGAAACAGTAAATCCACCATCACCTGCAACCTAGGGTGACCAGATAATCCTTGTCAGGGAGGACACTGAGCTAAAACAGGATTTACAATCTACCAGGTTAACTGAAGAAAGATACATCCACCTGTTTGCAATTAACACTGGTGACACATGCATGACGATTACAGGGGACTGACCAATCAGCTTAATAGCAAGAACTTACTGTTTAAGTGAAATCCTCATGCTTTTCATTAAAATGGCAGTTTATAAATCCTGTCCAAGCTGAAAGTGTCCTCCCTGACATTGATTATCTGATCACCATACTGTAACCCCAAGCACTAACACCTAAGGTTCAGTGACAAAAAAATCTAAAGAACATCATGTGTTAAACCATCAACAATCATCAAGATATTAGTTTTTCTGAATTGCTAAAACACTAAACCTCAATTTAAAATCTAAACTGTCAACTACCAAAACTCCTTCATCAAATCAATCCCACAGTTGGCAAAATCTTAAACACGGTTCATCTGGTTAGACACAATTAGCAAATCTGAATCTCCCAATCAGCAAAACTCTAAACACATTCTTGTCGCGGCCGGTGGGACGAGTAGGGTATAAGGAGCGGGGAATCAGGAAGGAGGACAACGAGGAATCAGGAACTCGGGATTTATTCCGGGAAACAGGCAGACAGGGGAGCACACAACTAACAACGTCAATGACAGACCTGGGGAAACAGACTTGAGGTGGGCGTGGTCCACATGAGGGCGTTACGGGCAGGTCATCACAATTCTCATTCACAAAACACATTTAGCAGTGTGGTGCACTTGGACTCAGAATGGCACACACAGACTCAAAAAGGTACACACAAATAACACCCTGTTTTCATCATTAACACACTACCACTCAAAACTGAGCACACGTGTCCAATCTGTGACATGTGGAACTCATTCAATAAACAGGATATAAGCCAAGTCGACTGCAAGTGGCCTGACTGAATTCCAACATGGAACATTACAACAGAAGAGGAAGAGGAGTGCGTGTCAGAGGTGGTGGACGAGGAGGAAGACCAAGAAGAAGAGCTATAATTTCAAATGAAATTAGAGCAACGATCATAGATCATGTTGTGGTTCATGGCAAGACTACGAGGGAAGCAGGACAACGTGTGCAACCAAATTTAAGCTGGTTCACAGTGGCCTCCATAGTTAGGACCTTCGGAGAAGAAAACCGGTAAAATGTATTTTTGTCTCTGAAAGTTACGGCATGATTTCAGTGTCAGTAAATGACTCCACCAATCTCTAGAAAGGGGACAGGAGAAAATAATTTCCTTATGGTACTATATCTGTTTTTGTACAGTACAGAACATTTGTAATACAGCATGTATACTTCTAACAATATTTTCTTTTTGCAGAAATGAAAGACGGCCACATAGGGGTGGAAGAACATGTACAGTGGGGCAAAAAAGTATTTGGCAGCCACCGATTGTGCATGTTGTCCCACTTAAAAAGATGAGAGAGGTCTGTAATTTTCATCATAGGTACACTTCGACTGTGAGAGACAAAATGTAAAAAAAATCCAGGAAATCACATTGTATGATTTTTAAAGAATTTATTTGTATAATGGTGCAGAAAATAAGTATTTGGTCAATAACAAAAGTTCACCTCAGTACTTTGTAATGTAACCTTGGTTGGCAATAACAGAGGTCAAACATTTCCTATAGGTCTTCACCAGGTTTGCATAGCTGGTATTTTGGCCCATTCTTCCATGCAGATCTTCTCTAGAGCGGTGATGTTTTGGGGCTGTCGCTGGGCAACACGGACTTTCAACTCCCTCCACAGATCCTCTATTAGATTGAGGTCTGGAGACTGGCTAGGCCACTCCAGAACCTTGAAATGCTTTTTACGTAACCACTCCTTCGTTGGCCGTGCGGTGTGTTTGGGATCATTGTCATGCTGGAAGATCCAGCCACATTTCATCTTCAGTGCTCTCACTGATGGAAGGAGGTTTTTGCCCAAAATCTCACGATACATGGCCCCATTCATCCTTTCCTTAATACGGATCAGTCGTCCTGTCCCCTTTGCAGAGAAGCACCCCCAAAGCATAATGTTTCCACCCCCATGCTTCACAGTGGGTATGGTGTTCTTGGGATGCAACTCAGCATTCTTCCCCCTCCAAACACGGCGAGTGGCGTTCATACCAAAGAGTTCTGTTTTGGTCTCATCTGACCACATGACATTCTCCCAATCCTCCTCTGGATCATCCAGATAGTCTCTGACAAACTTTAGATGGCCTGGACATGTGCTGGCTTAAGCAGGGGGACCTTTCGAGCGCTGCAGGATTTTAATCCGTGACGATGTAGTGTGTTACTAATAGTTACTGTGGTCCCAGCTCTCTTCAGGTCATTGACCAGTCCCCCCCCCATGTAGTTCTGGGCTGTTTTCTCACCGTTCTCAATATCATTTGTACCCCACAAGGTGAGATCTTGCATGGAGGCCCAGGTCAAGGGAGATTGTCAGTGATCTTGTATTAATTCCATTTTCTAATAATTGCTCCAACAGTTGATCTCTTCTCACCAAGCTGCTTGCCTATTGTAGATTGGCTCATCCCAGTCTTGTGCAGGTGTACAATCTTGTCATTGGTGTCCTTAGACAGTTCTCTGGTCTTGGCCATGGTGGAGGTTGAACTCTGACTGTTTGAAGGTGTGGACAGGTGTCTTTTATACAGATAACGAGTTCAAACAAGTGCCATTAATATAGGTAACGAGTGGACGATAGAAGAGCTTCTTAAAGAAGAAGTAACAAGTCTGTGAGGGGCAGAATTCTTGCTTGTTTGTAGGTGCTAAATACTTATTTTCTGCACCATTATACAAATAAATTCTTTAAAAATCATACAATGTGATTTCCTGGATTATTTTTACATTCTGTCTCTCACAGTTGCAGTGTACCTATGATGAAAATGACAGACCTCTCTCATCTTTTTAAGTGGGATCGGTGGCTGCCAAATACTTTTTTGCCCCACTGTATCCCATTGCTACCCTAATGTGCATTTCAGTCTTTGAAAAAAGTTAACAGTTAGCTCTAGAATCATGTTAGATTCATTAGCTTTAAATATCAAATTTATTTGTCCCTCATTTTTTTTAGTACATCCTATTATAAACCTGACTACAGAGAGTATGGAAGTGAAGCCCGGACACCCTGCCTCTGTGACTTGTCAAGTTACTGGACAACCAACTCCCACAATTACCTGGATAAAGAAAAGCACCGCTGAGAAACTGGTAAGAGGCTATGTTTATTTTATTTTATTTGTTAATTATTATCATGGCCAAAGAACGAATGACTTTAGTGTTTATTTCGTGTGTACCTGTGTGGGATGGTATGAATTCAGACCACCAGCAGTGGCCGGGTCAAAGTTGTGGGATCCACACTGCGGATTGAGAAGGTGGAGCCCTCAGACGGAGGCTTGTATACCTGCATGGCCCACAACACTGCTGGGAATGACAGCAAAGATTTCAGCTTAGAGAGTAAGATCTCTCTTTGCATATCCTGAGAGTAAGACCTTATTTTAGCAGTATTCTGAAATTAAGTGTATAACATTCAGTATTTCATTTATTTTTTGTTAGTCCAACCTGTAGGGTTTTTTTCCTTCCCTTTTATAAAGGCAGTTTATAAAAACTAACTGAATTGAATTGCATATATATTTGGTGTTTCAGAACCTCTTAAACGTATAATGAAGTGGATTATTATGTGTTATTGACATATTAATCTTTAGTCAATAATGCTTTTTCAATTCTCTTCTTTTACTCATAGATTTCTTTGTATAGTTTTTCCCTCTCATTTTCTTCTCCAATTTCCCCAAAAAAGATGAATATATAGAATAAAGATTTTTTCTTATTATTTTCCCCACATCACATGGTTCTGGGTTAGATGTGTTTAGATCGCTCTGGTACAGTCCGTATAATGTTCTTTCCCATTCATCTGAATGTTACCTTTTCAGCTTGGCCAGACACCCCTGCTCAGGTCACTATCACTGCAGGCAGCACATCAGTTACATTTTCCCCAGCAGTCCCTGTAGTAAATGGAGGATCACCAATCACCAACTACATCTTAGAATGGAAAAAGGAGGGTGCAGATGAATGGACCCGGACATTAGCCCCATTTGAAGGTGGGAGTCTTATTTGAGTATATGCTATCCTATGTATACTGGATTCTCAAGGACTTTTGTATCACCTTGTGGTCCACAGTGTCATCTGACTGATTTTCATGGTGTATGTTCAACATTCAGAAACCATGTCCATCACTTTTCTGAAGCCAAGCACTTCCTACTCTGTTCGACTGGCCGTCCATAACCGCATTGGCCAGGGGGAATTCTCCTCAGAGTATTTCATACGAACACTACCCGATGGTGAGTGTCTTGCCAAAAACCACCCATCTGCTCTCCACTTGGTTTTAGTTTGTTCCAGTTCACTGCATCCTTGTTGCGAGCTGAGCAACTAGATTGATATCCTTAGCAGGTGCATATATTTCATTTACTATATTATTCTCAGTTCTAAGACAAATATTGTTAGTTTGGCCGAATGTAGGAGGTCTGAACTATATATTTTTACTGAATTTGTAATAGGTTTCGTTTGTGGTTTTAAAATAATGATTAGCATTTTTAATCTAGTGGCCATCCACATAGCAACTACCATTCTCCCTACTTCCAACACTCACCCTTGACACATGCCGACATTGTCCTGTTCTGTTGGCTGCAGCAGAAGATGAGCTAGCCTTTAGAGATAGCACTGATTCTAGTATTAGGTTGCGCAGTGTAGTGGTCTGCACTTGGTGGAACTTGCACAATGCAATGGAGAGCTTGTGTAAAAGGCAGTTGAGGCGGTTGCTGAGGCAGTTGAGAATGGTTGCAGAGGGAATGGTTATAGATCTTGCTGGACTGAAACAGCATTTACATGTGGGAATATCAGTGGTTGCATATCATATATTGTGTTGCTGATACATAATCCATGAGAATGTATGCCAATCTCAAGCTGATAATATGGTTATTGCAGATGAGACTGAAAGCCCCATTTTATTAACCAGCGAAGGCAAAGTGGAAAACAATTCCTTCTCCATCTCTTTCAAGCAGCTTGACAATAGCAACATATCAATCATTCACTATTATGTGCGCTACAGGAAAGTAAGTTTGAACCCAGTACACTGAATTATGCAAATCCATGATTGTTTTATCATATTTTGCATTGTCATGAGATTTAGTACTATTTCCTGTATTCCTGAATATTTGCGTTATCATTCTGCTGTTATGCAGGTCATGAAATAAGAATATGTATATTGTTCTTAAAGCTAAAAATGATTTCATGTTGTTACCTATTTGAAATTATTCTTATGATGTTAAAGAGGGATACCAGGATAATTTATTAATTAATTTCAAATATATGACGCATTGTAATATTTTGAAAGAGGGAAAGTTTTTTTAAGTCATGTTAGCTGTGCTGTTTATGATTAATGCTTTTGTCATTCCCTCAGCCCTTTGTCAATGATGACTGGAAAACAGAAAGGCTTCCCGCCAATTCCACCAGGATCCTCCTAGCTAACCTCAGTTACAACGCCAGTTACCTTGTGGAGCTTGTTGCCTTCAAATCCACTGGCACTTCCAGACCCACTTTTTTTAACTTTACCACCCCCCAGCTTGCTACCTGTAAGGATTACTGACATGGAACATCAGTGCTGCTCTCTCTTTACCTTCTTAAATGCCTATCATTGCAGTATTTTCGTGACGTGTCATTAAGACTTCCTAGGACTAGGATTGATGGTTAATAGAGGGACCAAATGGAGTTGCTTTAAACAAAATGGTTGGGGCACAAAAAATAAAAGAAACATGACAGAAAACATGACAAACCAAATGAACATCAGTTTACAAACGATTAAAATGAGGTCAGGCATTTTGGTTAGGGAATGTTTTGTGGGTAATGGAAGACAGAACTGAATAACTGGTCATAAGACACAGGTGGTACCCCTTTGGGATGGTTACATCCCTCCATCGTGTTTTTTAGCATTTTTTAGCATTAGTGACTCCCAGAGGTCCTGTTTTCAAATAAAACCAGTCATTGCGAGCTTGCTTTATTGAACAAGTTTTGAATTTACTGGCAACATACATTTTTGCTGTTGTCTTCCCCAGTGGTCAAACCCAGTAAGTCTGGGATGGGAAAAGCAGCCATGGTGGGCATCGTCATGCTGATTTTTGTGGTGATGCTGGTTGCCGTGGACGCCACTTGTTGCTATACGAACAACTGTGGTGTGCTGATGTTCCTGTCGGTCAAGCTTCTGGGGCGAAAAGCAGCTAAAGACAAGGGTCTTGAGCAGGTCAACGGAGAAATCTCCACTGTGTAAGTGTAGCCTAGTTGGATGCGTGTCTGTCATGTTTGGGTATGTACAATGTGACTGGCAAGTAGTGTAAACTTGGTATGCCTCATGCACTAGTGTTTTAATACTGAATTTGATACTTGCATTCATGTGTGTCATGAAATGTATATTTTGTGCATCACATTTGCGCTTCAAATTTTAGTTGGTGCCCTTTCTGGTAAAGGTGCAGATACTAACACCCTAAACCTAAAGCTGAGCTCTGAAAATAGAGACACACTTCTTTACTTTATAGCAATGATTTGTAAATATGCTTATTAAAATATAAAAATACATTAAAATACATTTAAAAAATAAAAATATGAAATATATAAAAATAAAATTACATATATATAAAGTAAAGAGAAAAAAATATATAATATATAATATAATACATTGTATAATATATACTATAAATATTTTTGCACCCATTTCATTCATATTCCCATGAGGTCATCATTAAATATATTGCACATATCAAATGGTGCTATTTTCCTTTGTTGCATTTATGAAGGCAGTTTGTGTGACCTGTGAAACTGAATACTTTAATGTTGTTCCCCTTTAGAATACTTCCGCCCAGCAGTAAACCTTCCACAGAGGCATGACAGACCAGGAAGGATGTGGCCTAATTCACGCTCAACATTGCTGCAAGTTCTTTAGCTGAATAATTAGTCTAAAAACACACACACACACACACACACACACACACACACACATACACACATATATGTGTACGCATGTGTGTATATATATATATATATATATATACACACACATGTACACATATTATAAACGACTGTATATTTATATATATATGTTTGTATATAAAAAAAATTCCAGATGCTACATCCACAAGCGGGTATAGAAGATGGATGGATGGATGGATGGATGGATGAGCAAATGTATAATATATATGTCCTACAAATATTTTGCAGTGCACTTTTAATTTTTAAATTGTGTTTGATGTATACAACCTAAGAGGTATAATAATTATAATTATAATTACAATGGTAATGATGAAATTATCTGTGGTTTTGAAGAGAATTAGTAGTCATTTATTTTACTGGTAATTTAAACATTGATTCATACCTAGAATATGTAGGGAAAGATTTAAATTAATATTTTATTTTTAAATATTTTTGCATACATCTGTGGGTTTTAGCCAAGATTTACAAATTCGTGCACACTGTTGTTGGTTACAGTGTAAAACCTAGCATACAGCTAGGAAAAAGTTATGTACAAAAAATATAAGGTTTTTGAATTGTTTGTTTACATTTCTTATTTAACTATACTGTATTGTATTTGTATATACATTATTTTGTAAAAAAAAAATTGCGACATGTGCCGTGACCGAAAACACTTGCAAGAGATTCAGGGACTGAGCAAGCATGGTATTATTTTAACTGTGGCAAACACACAGAATTGCCAGGCAAAAACTTGGTCAAGGTCACAGTGTATAAGGTCAGTACAGCCGGGGAAGTAAGTTGTATACTGAAAATGCTGGACCGGGGTAGGAACACAGGAATCTGGGGTAGACAGAAATGGACAGGAACACAGAAGGCGAGTCAGGGCTACATAAGAGACAAGCAAGACACGCTCGGAAAGTCAACACATGGATCAACAAATAGGCTTGCCTTGCACTTGCATGTGAGGCAGCCTAGGTCTTTAAAGGGCCAGCGTCAGGTACAGCCACTTTGTCTAACGAGGCGCTGTTCTCACGAGGGGGGCATGACAATGTGAAAATTACATTAATAATTTTAGTCATATGTTACATTTTTCAGTGTATTTGCAAAGTTCCAGATCAGATCCTGACTTAAATCTGATTTCAAGAAATTACAGAAAATTGGTCAGCACCGAGTTTCAGCTTGAAGAACATTGGGGGGTATCTCAGAAAACGGGTTTGACTTTAAGCCATAAGTCCCACTTGAAATCTGACACAACATACAGTGAATCACTGATCATCATCGCTGAAAGTTTTTACGATGAAACGGACTCCAAAGACTTTAGGGCTTTGTGCTTTTCACTCAGTCAATGAGTGAGTAGATTTAATTTAAAATTTAACATGCATGGCAGAAAGCTACAGTATGTCTCATATAACAAATGGAATATTTAATAGGAGCTGTACATTGTCCATTGTGCTGTGTATTTATGGGAATATATTTCATGTAGCTGCAATCCGTACCAACATTCATGTAACTGTAGACTTGGGCTAATGGCTAGCTTTCATTCTGTTGCTAAGAGGAATACAGCTGAGGCCCACTTAACAGGTGGAGAACCACCACCTCTCACCCCAGCAAAATAGCTGGAACGTTCCCAAAACAGCGGACACCCTAGGCATCCCAGGAGGTAACTCTTCAGAGGCAGAAAGGCCCCAGGATACAAGTTCATACATAAATGTTAGGTTTGTCACATGCACAATGAAAATCTTCCTTTCTGGAATTTGGGTGCTGGAGACGGTCATCCCTCTGTACTTCTGACATAACTGACACTAACTTTTAAATGTTATCATTGGTCTCTTTCCAGGGAGTA
Organism: Mormyrops boulengeri; assembly: GCA_026781065.1. Taxonomy (NCBI): domain Eukaryota; kingdom Metazoa; phylum Chordata; class Actinopteri; order Osteoglossiformes; family Mormyridae; genus Mormyrops; species Mormyrops boulengeri. The sequence goes on along the minus strand of JAODLD010000113.1, from coordinate 15,570,785 downwards.
ATGGCATTATTGATCTAGTGGATCCTCCTGCCACAATACAGCCTCATGCTTTTATATGTGATTGAAAATTTTGCCAGATACTGTTGAATGCATTATGTAAATGAAACCATTTTAAATGAAGAACATGAGGAGACCCTATCGGCCTATTCAGTGAGGGGAGATACAAGGAGCACTGCAGAGACATGAGTGTCACATATGTCAGTATCTGATTATATGCAATTGCCTATTGCCCTCTAATAGAGTTTGGCTGACCTATCCCATGCTGATGAGGATCCATCCACCTTGACATCACAGCTAAGCCCAGTATGAACATAATCCCAATATCCTGTGTGTAAGTGAAACTATGAAATCTAGAGACTCAGGAGTAACAAAATTAATTAACAAGCTCCCTCCACAGGCTCCTTCTCCAGGGCAGGGCCCCTGTCTCTCTAATCCAGGCGGAATCACATCTCCCATTATGGTAATCGTCTTGGTGGTCTATATAAATAGCACTTAGTCCGGCTGCTCACCTAGGACCAATTTTCCTTGGGGCGCCCTACCAGGAGCAGTTGCCCCCAAACATAGCTCTTAGGATCATAGAGACACAGAAACTCCTCTACCACAATAAGACGGCGATTCATAGAGGGGTTCTGTAATTGGATTTCTATGCTAATTTCTATGTTTTTCCATAACAAACACCATGTTCGGGCATAAGGGTTTTCATAAGTGGACCTGGCACCAGAGCACCGTAGGCTACAGTCTGATGACTGGTTTTGTAATAGTATCGTCAGATTTGGGTTTGCACGTTTTGGACACTTGGGTGAAGAGAGGAGCTGAGCTGTCATCTGATCGCCTCCTGGAAGTGAGTTGGATCCGATGGTCGGGGAAGATGCCAGATAGACCTGTGGCCTGTACTACGAAGCAGGGTTATTGGCTTATCGGGGTAACTTGTCGGATTTAAGGTACCACAGTTTAAATACGCTTCATAGTACAGGCCACTGGTAGACCTAAACGTATTGTGAGGGTGTGCTGGGAGCATCTTTTGGAACCTCTGTCTGGGAGATCTTTAACTCGCACCTCCGGTGGAACTTCAGAGAGATTAACAGGCACTTTGGCCAGAGGTTATTGAGTGCTCTGATGACATCATCGGTGACAGTTGATTGACAGGTCCAGGTGGGGGTGTTCCTTTATGATGATATGGCAGGTGTGGAATGATTGACAGGACCGCCTGATTCCATGCAATCACCATTTTTGGTAATCAGTTAACAATAGTTTATTTCAGGACCCTCTGGTTCCATGTAATCACCATTTTTGGAAATCAGCTAATAATACAGTGGTACATCAGTACTCAAACTCATTAGAACTCGAATTTCTTAAAAGTCGAACCAACCAGTGTGAAAAAAAATGACCTAGAACTCAATCTGAATCTCAGAAGTCGTAATAGTAGTTTTTTTCAGGTTACTCTTTTACTGGTAGCCATGGCTCCAAAAAAAGCAGCACCAAAAGTGGTAAAGTGCAAGACTGTGCGAACCACAGTTGAGTTAAAA
>JAODLD010000113.1:15543721-15562468 GCA_026781065.1 Mormyrops boulengeri | reverse complement strand
CTGTAAAGCGCTTTGAGACAATGCAATGTTGTGAACAAGCGCTATACAAAAAATAAATGTTGTTGTTGTTGTTGTTGAAATGTTGTCTTAGTATTTTTAACCTTGTATTTTTGCATGTGAATTCGGACCATCGAGTTTCCGATGCATATTTCCAATGCATAAATATTCAATGTTAGAGTTTCAGTGGCATATAAAATTCAAATTGCGATGGCACAGATTTACTTCCATAGGTAATGCAGCTACTTAGAATGCGAATAGCGATCTTCAAGGTGAGGATGGTACTACATGCCCCCGATGCAGGTAAAACAAAGAAAGGTGACATGGTTTACTTTTTTGCTGATTTAAACTAGTTTTAAAAACTTTAATACTTCCGACAATGGACGTTTTGAAAAGAAGACAGATTACGCATTTAGTCAGCGTTTTTTTCATGATTCTACATTTAAGCTAGATATAAACTGAAATAGACGCAAGAAATACGTTGCATCGCCAATGATGCGCTCGTCCCCAGAGGGTTAAATACCTTGGGTATGCGCACTAAGTGAGACCATGCAAGTCTATCTTGAATGAGCCTTGATTAGTTAAAGCTTAGCTGCATTAGTGGAACGACATGAGGCAAGTTTGGTGATGGCGCTAGTTTGGCTTTCTTTAGCTACTTTCATGGAATACCCTCTAGGTCTGCTCCCTGCTCCCTTTGCTTGGTCCTTAGTTATGTTTAATTTCCTAGTTTTTAGTTAAGTTCATATTTTCCCCTGTTTGTTTTCTGACCCCTTGTAGTCCATTTGTTTAGTTGCATTGAATATCCCATAAACCCTTGTTGTCTTGGAGCCGTAAGTGGATTGTCCCCTCCTTTTTCCCGCCTGCACCAAATCCTGCTTCTGTGACACATTACACTGTGGTATACAGTATTTTGATGGCATTTTAAAAAGCAACGCTATTCCAGTATTTTGAATTCTACTAAGATAGTTTTTGAAAGGAAATATAGCTCTATGCTGCATAATCAATTCCCTTTGGTATAATAAGTTTTCTAATTGTGATTTACCCTGATACCACTCAAGCCTTAATTGTAGTTCGACTAATAAATGCATTTAAGGTGCATAAACATGAAAATAGTGTCTTCAAGTACAAACGTGTGAGCTACATATGTGGTAACCATGTGGGTAAATTCACTCCATGCCATGCATTATACACTTTTAAACGTACTCCGCTTTGCATTGGGAGGTTCTTCACTTCCACAGCCGTGCATTTAAAAACGTATAATGCATGGCTTGCCATGCATTGACCCTTACTTAAGCTACAGACACACAAAAATGAAATCTGTTTTTCCAGAGGAGTAAATGGGGCTTGACATGAACCATCCTAACATGAAGTACAAGAGGCAGCTCACCGATCTGGACCCCGTCACTGCCGATGTGGAAGGGAGTGACCAAGGCCTCCAGAAATTCCCGCACCCTCTTGAAATTGGTGCGACCGATGCTCCATGATCCATCCACGAGCAGAACCACATCAGCGGCATCGGTACTGTCGCACACAAATGTCTTCCGTTCCGATGACACTTGAACCACAGTGAGATTGGGAATGAGTAGATGAGTGGGTTAGCTTGGATAAGGCAGAACGGGCCAGTCATGGAGGGTGACACTGGGAAGGGTGCAACGCATGCAGCGTTTTCACAGGCTTTCATACCCCCAGTGCAGGCGAGGCAGTGCATTCACAGCACACTCATCCCTAAAGATGTGTGTGCATGCATGTGCATGCATGTGTGCTCACAGTGACACCCCGACTGATGGTATCTACAGAGAATGTCTTCCTCAGGACTGAACCATGCTCTTCTTTCCAAAACGGAAGACATTTCTGCCCCCAAGGCACAACAAGGGACTGCCCAATGTTTACTGTACCTGTCCGTGTTTTGTGTCCTTCAGCTATAAAACTTCTGATTTATTCCACTTCCTACCTCCAATCCTCGATCTTTTCTTTTTTCTTTGCTCATGTTTCAAAAGAAGACTTCACGTACACAGCTTCACTCCCACAATGAAAAAGAAAGAAAACAGTACGTTTGTCATACCGGTGACAGGCTGTGTGGGTACAGTCTTCCCTGTCCTGGTTTTACTCGACATCTCCGGCTCTCCTTTCTCCCGCGTGGTCTTCTGCTCTCCCTTTTCCTTATCAGCCTTCAAACGATCCTTCTTCCTCTTTTTCTTCTCCACTGGCACACTCTCTCCCCTGTTGCCCTCATCTGCAGATTCTGGGAGCGTTTAGAGATACATAATGAAGGAGAAAGCATTCGATTTTAAACTCACTTTCCAATCGGCAGATTGCACCCTGTTCACTTTGTGTGGGGAACAACATCTAAGTTCATCTGCATTTTTACACCTTTTCACACCTTTGATAATGTCTTTAATTTAATCTTTATAAGATTACAACTATTTTCAAGGTATTCAACAGGCAGAGAAGGGCTAATATTATAATCTGTCCATTTATTTAATAAATTAAGGATAACTGTATCTAGTTTTGGGAAAGAGGCAGGCCTGTTTATCTTATCTTAAAATGTGTTTAAAATAAACATGTTAGTGTGTGATGAGATGATATATTTCTCTTGACAGACTACAGTTGCTGAGGTACTTAAATTTACGAGGAAACCAGTAAAATGTGCAACATCATGACTGAAGTAAGAAAAAGGGGACTTGACTTCTGAGCCTACAACAGCTCAAAACGGCTCAAAGAAGATCAATAAAAACAGAGTAGTGGCTAACTAGGAAACTGGGGGAGGGCCAGATTTGCTATCTGAATGTCTCCAGTGGTGTCCTCTCGGCAAAGTGTAATGTCAGAGATGAGGGCATTCAGTACTGAGGAGTACCCCCTTTGCATCCGGCTGGGGGATGTATCATGATGTGCACCCACACTCTCACACTCTGTGATCATCATGGAAAATCAAAGAAAGGGGTGTCCAGGCCCCCTACTGCCTGGGAAGCATGGACAGAGCTGCAGTTCACAGCTGCTGAGTCACAGCATCTGGTCGGCGATGTGAGACTCAAAGAGAAAACAATTGTCTTGTCCTTTAAACAATGGCATATTTTCATGCCACTAAAATTATGAACTATTCATATTTGGTTATGAATCTATTTGTCAGTTCAAGGGGGAAAGATACTAGTGCAAAAATAATGGAAACAGTGACCATGTCGTCAAGAACAAACAAGAGTTTATATGGGGACACTGAAACTTGCCAAGAACTATAGCCTAACTATATACAGTTAAAATTTCAGCTAGCATGGTGGTAAAGGACATAAACTGGTACCGAATCTGGATCGCTCCCATATCAAAATGTTTTTTGATAGCATTATAACTTATTTGTCATTGAACCTGTGCAACAGAGAACCAACAGGCCGCCCAACATGTGCAGCACCCCGTGTACCTGTTGTTGTAGGCTGCTGGTACAGCACAGTGGGCACTGCCAACAGAGCCTCCGTGGTGAGGTCATCAGTGTTGGTTGGTCCCCCGACCCCTGCCTGGGCTTTCCTCCTCTGTTCACGGCTGCCACTGCGGTTCCGCCAATCTTCACGCAGGCTGTTGACTGAAGACGGATCAGAGAGTACGGGAGAAAATGCTGCCAGAATGCTGACCTCGTCAAACTGTAATGATGACAGTGGCAGCTTCAAAGACCTATGGGCACATGCCTATGGTAATGAAAGTTAACCAAGATAGCAAGTGATAAGAGATACACTGATGAGCCAAAACAGTATGACAACTCCCACCTGAAGCAAATAATGTTGACTATTTAGTAAAAGCAAGGTCAAGGTCTGGGATATATTAGATGGTTAGCTACCATTCGGTACTCACAGTTAGCATGTTGAATGAAGAAGAAATGGACAAGAATAAAAATCTGAGTGACTTTGGCAATGGCCAAATCAATATAACCAGATAACTGGTTCAGAGCATTTCAGAAACAGTGACAACCACTGACAAGTGAAACTATAACATTGATTATCTCGTTACAAAGGCATCTGTGAACAGTGGCAGATTAATGAGTTCAGGGTTACTAGGCTACACTTTCCATAGGCCCCTCTTCTGCCCACACTCCCCAAAACGATCAACAATTAACTATAAAACTATTAAATATTACTAACTATAAAATAATTTCTGTGAAGTCAAAGACAAAATGACGCTGTACATGTGAAACGAGAGCGATCACATCAGAAGAACAACAAACCAGCAGAGCAAAGACCTACTGCAGATAGCTGAAACCGTGGATAACAGCAAAGGAACACTGAAAAAGCATTTGCTCGTATTGCACATTTTACAACAAAAAATACTGCATCATTATGGAATCAAATTAATGACAAAAGTCGTTGATGAAAAAAAAAACACGTTGAATAAACTTATCGAATAAAAATGCAGTACATTAATGATGCTTTGAATTTCATATACAGGTTCCACTGTATATGAAGGAAACAAACTACACACAGAAAACACACAATGGTATAAAAAGAGCGCAAAAAACAGATACATTTAGAAGTGGTCTTTCGATTCAGCAACTCGCAAATAAATAAACAACCAATAAAGGATAATAAAAAAATAATGATAATTTTAAAAAATACTAGGCAGCCAATAGAGGGCCCCAGGCTGCAGCCTAGGCAAACCTGTTTATTAATCTGCCCCTGCCTGTAAAGGGTGCCATTATATATTAGTCAAGTGAATAGTCAGCTCTTGAAGTTGATGGGTTGGAAGCAGGAAAAAATGGGCACACATAAGGATCCGAGCGACTGACGGGGGCCAAATTATGAGGACTAGACAACTGGGTCAAAGCATCTTCAAAATGGCAGGTCTTGGGGGCTGCTCCCAATATGCAGTGGTCAGTACTGCCGAAAGTACTCTAAGGAAGGCTAACCAGTGAACCGGCAATGGGTCATGGGTGCCCAAGGCTCATTGATGCATGTGGGGAGTGAAGGCTAGTCCATTTGGTTTGATACCACAGGAGAGCTACTGAAGCACAAATTGCTAAAAAATGGCTATGACACAAAGGTGCAAAGCTTGCTGCATATCTTGGTTTTCGTCTAATTTCCTCAAACTTAACAGTGAAAAAACAGAATTTCTTGTAATTGGTACTAAATCAACAATTTCTAAAGCCGACAGTTTTTCAATAACAATCGATAACTCTTGTGTCTCCCCCTCCCCTCAGGTTAAAAGTCTGGGGGTCGTCCTTGATAGCACATTATCCTTTCAATCCCATATTAACAATATCACTCGGTCCGCATATTTCCACCTACGCAATATTAATCGTCTCCGTCCTTCCCTCACCCCCCGTACCGCCGCTATCCTTGTTCACAGTTTAGTCACTTCACGACTGGACTACTGCAATTCCCTTCTGTTTGGTTTGACCAACAAATCCCTCCATAAGCTTCAATTACTTCAAAATTCTGCTGCACGTATTATCACTAAAACCCCCTCTTTACATCATATCACCACTGTCTTGCAGCAGTTGCACTGGCTCCTGGTTCATCTACGCATTCATTTCAAAATCCTCCTCTATACATTTAAAGCCACCCACAATCTCGCACCTCCGTACCTTTCTAATCTTATTCAAATTACTAATCCCACTTGCTCCCCTAGGTCTTCCTCCTCTATTCACTTTATCGTCCCTTCTGCACGCCTTGTCACTCCCCGACTCTGGAACTCCCTACCACAAGATATTAGAAATAGACTCCTTTTCTCTTTTTAAATCAAAACTCAAAACACATCTGTTTAAAAGTGCCTACTCACTGTAATTTCTTTTACTTTTATACTGTTTTAGCTTTGTAATTCTTATTTTGATTGTTCTTATTGTTATGTAATTCTGTGCGGTGTCCTTGTGTGTTTTGAAAGGCGCCTTTAAATAAAATGAATTATTATTATATGGGGCTGGATAGCCGCAGACCAGTCAGAGTGCCCATGCTGACCCCTGTCTACGTGACAGTGCCTACACTGGGCATGTGAGCGTCAGAATTGGATCATGGAGCAATGGAAGATGGTGGCCTGATCTGATGAGTTACATTATCCGTTACATGTTGGTGTCATTTACATGGGGAAGAGCTGGCACCAGGATGCACTATGGAAAGAAAGCAAGTCGACGGAAGCAGTGTGATGCTCTGAGTCTGAGCAATGTTCTGCTGGGAAACCTTGGGTCCTGCTGGCATTCATGTGGATGTTACTTTGACACATACAACCTACCTAAACGTTGTTCCAGACCAAGTAAACCCATTCATGACAATGGTATACCCTGATGGCAGTGGCCTCATTCACCAGGATAACATGCACTGCCACGCTGCAAAAAAAATTGGAATGTTTGAGGAACATGAAAAAAAGTGCAAGGTGTTGACTTGGCCTCCAAATTCCCCAGATCTGAGTCCAATCGAGCATCTGTGGGATGTGCTGGACAAACAAGTCCAATCCATGAAAGCCCCGCCTTGCAACTTACAGGATCGGCTGCTAATGTCTTAGTGCCACATACCGCAGGATACCTTCAGAGGTCTTGTGGAGTTCATGCCTTGAGGGGTCAGACCTGTTTTGGCTACACAACCCACACAGTATTAGGCGAGTGGTTTTAATGCCATGGTCGATCAGTGTATACTATATTTGCATAAATATAGTGGACATGGTTTGTAAGAACAAAAACTCACTTTAAAGTGTACTTTACCCCTGACTACAGATGTGCTTTACAATGATGGACAGGGGATAACAGAGCACTGTCATGTATCTGAATGGTAATGCTATCCCGAGGCCTCAAGAGCTCACTGCTCAGAAATTTACAGCCCGCCAGTACATAAACTACACACCTGAAAGAAATACAACCTCTAATTCCAAAAAAATCCACAGGTCTGAGGGTGTCAATAACAGACTGCTATGGTGTGGGGGGATGGCGAATGTCCAGAAGTCACGGTGTGCAGTTTTGTAGAAGCACACCAAACATTCAGAAAATCTCACACAATTTTATGGGCCTTTTAATTGCTTCCTTAGGTCTGCCTTACAATTATCTTCCCCAGGTCTGAAATCAGGGGTCCTAAAACAACAGAGTTGTGCTTGGTACTAGGAACGTTCCACCCCCTTCCTATAAGTGTTATTTTTCTGATTTAACAAGGAGCAAGTAGCTGTTATTTTTTACATGCAGGGTGCAGTAAAGTGAGCTGTGGGAAGTGGGAAATACAGCACCCGTTAGAGAGTGCGGCTAATCTGCTTTGGGGTAACAGCTACTGAAAATATGGCCCATTCATTATCTTTATGGCCTTCAAAAAAGGACTTTGTCACTGTATGAGAATTAATGTTTTTCATTACATCACTCTGATTCTTGTTTGACTTTGATGTGTGCAAGTAACAAACCCTTGAGTATACCTTAAGCAAAGGACCATCAATGCCAATTGAATAATCCAGGGTAGTGTAGAGTAAGTGTGGTGTGATACGGAGATGTCTATTCATTACCTTGTGCCACCTGGATCTCATGTTATCCCTTCAATCAAAGTCGCCATTTGGATAAAAAGACAATGAGCCAATGTAACTTTATAACCGCTTATATGTCTGTTTCCCTCCTCCTAACCTCTTCCCTTGCCCCTGTCTCTTACTGGTGAAGCGTCTCTTGGCAATGAGCCGCTCCTGGGTCCCGTTGAGCATCAGGATATGCAGGATGTGCTCCTGATGGGAGTCTAGGCCTGCCACCGTTGCCTGACCCCGCGTTGTCGTCAGCATTAGCTCTGGCTGGGGCTCATCTGCTGACAAGTTTAGGACGGCATCCAAGGAATGATAGACAGTTTTAGAATTTTTGTTCAGAAGTTAACCTGTAGAAGCAAAGTGGGTTCCCAGTACTACAACTGAACAGTGAGGATCAGTCTTCGCTTCTGTAGCTTTGCCATAAAGCCCCAGCTGTTCATTGTTAAACCGCTAAAAAAATGTATAAGGTACAACACTGCACAACCTATAGGCCACAAGATAATAACAACGGGTAAATGACAGATTCAATGACAGATTCAGGTAGGCTAAATGACAGATTCAAAAACATTCCTAACCTCCAACCCCATACTTATGCAAGTGGGTCATCTGTATAACAATATGCTGAGGTTTGATGGCTGAATTTGGGCATTCCAGCATGTCTCGGCACCTCACCTGAGATGGGTTTGACCCGAACCTTGTACCCCTGCACCGGCCTGTCTGCCTCCTTCCACTTCATTTGGAGCCGGTCCTCAGAGAGTACGGTCAGCTTCAGTCGCCCTGACCCCAACAAGTAGACGGCATGAGAGACGTGAGCATGACTGATAGTGTGTGCTATTCTATTCCTGTTTGACATCAAGCAAGTGCAGCTTTCAAGCTGTTTTGTATTTGTGTAATGCTCATATGTATATAAAGTGAATGAATGAACGAATGTTAAACTTATATAGTGCTTTTCAAAACACCCAATGAGCTTCACAGAACCAATGGGGAGCCATTTCAACCACCACCACTGTGTAGCCCCCACCTGGATGATGCGACGTCAGCCATTCTGCACCAGTAAACACACAGTAGGTAAGGTTGTGAAGGGCCAGGAGAGAATTCACCAGTTAGATATAGGGGATGATTAGGAGGTCAGATTTTACAGGGCCATACTGGGCAATTTTAGCAAGAACATCAAGCTACCACCCCTACTCTTTTATGATCCCAGAGAGTCAGGACCTCAGTTTTACATCTTATCAGAAGGACAGCATTTTTTATAGGACATTGTTCCAAACAATGCACTGGGACATTGGGATCCCCAGACCACATGATGGGCTAATCTGTTGGCCACACCAACACCTCTTGTAGAGGGGATTCGGAAACGAGCAAGTGAACACATAAGCTCCGTCTGGAGTGGACAGAAAGGCCTGGGCGAGGACCGTGGTGGACAAAAGGCTGCCTAAGGCTATTTGGAGCCACCAGCAGATGAACAGAATATGTAACCAGTCAACAAGCAGACTGAATGAGCAGTAAAGGGTGATGCCCTTCCTTGAATGGGGAACTGATACTTAATATAATGAGTTTTAAAGTGACAGGGTGATTCATGGGAATATGTATGGGAGGCATAGGGGGAAAAGTGCCACAAAATCAAAGGAGCAAGGGAACAAAAAAAAATCAAAGCAAAGTTGTGAAGTTTTTGAGGTCCTTCTGTTTTGGAAGAGGATCACCCCCACTTTGCCTTCCTGACCTCCGCTCCCCTTCAACTTCCCTCAACCCATCTCTTGTCCCATTTCATTTGCACAGTTTCCACCAGCTCTTTCTCAACAATTTCCCCTTTCACTTGCATGTCCCCGCTCTCAGCTCCAGCTGCCCCAGTCTTCTCAAAGCGGGTCTTGTATTTAAGAGCCAGAGGACAGGAAGCCTATTTGGGGAAAAGCTAGTCTGATAGACCAGTACGAAGTACGCTGGATAACGAACGTCAGACCATTGGGAACCCTGCAAAGGAAAAGCATAAATTTCTTTCACCCTCTGCATCCTCTTCTTGTAATAACAGTTCCCATGGAAATTCCTGAACGTACCAAGAACTGGCTGGCAGCAGATAAGAGGGAACCTGAAGAAGGCCCATCCTGTCCAAAGTCTTGGGGTATTTCACAAAATGCTTACTTGACTGTACTTGTGTTCTCGTATACGCATTTTACGTCATCTTCCATTGCAGAAGACCAGTTCCTATACTAAGAATAGAAGTATGGAAAACAGTAAAAATCCCTGGATGTTGTTCTTGCCCCTCCAACAATATTAAGGATGCATCAATTGCATCCTAGCCAAACCAGACCAATCCCATGATTCACTGCATCCCAAGTTCATTCTTGGGAGGCAAGTTAGCAAGATGGCTCTTGCTAAGACCACAAGTACGATTTTTGCGTTCTTGGTATTGAGAAACACCCCTGTTCTACCTCTACAGCCAGTATCAAACAAAGCCTGTATTGTCTGTAAATGGCCCGATGTCACGTTTTATTCTGAAATAATAACTTTACAGAAGTATGGATAAGGGATTGTTCAAACGCTTAAATGCATACGCTGGCCCCATCTGAGGGGTTTGCCCCAAGTACCCTTCTGTGTGCAGCTCCGTTCTGCACCTGTACAGAGAAAATGTTAGAGAAACAGCCAAGGGCTGACTGGCCTCTCAACGTAGTCGACAGTGCGAGCCTCTGCGTGAACCAAGAGCTGAGGAATGCGCTCTCGGGATCAACAAAAAAAACAGCAAAAGGATGAGCAATAAAGTAAAGAAAGACCTGAGAGAAATGACAAAGAGAAAAGGCAAGATTGTGGTAGTTTGGGAATTTTTCATTCCAGTGACTTTCAGAATACTTTGAAAGGAGTTTCACAATTATATCTACTGAGCAATCCAAAAATCAATAACTACACAAACACATTTGCTATTGGCTGACAACAAATACTCAGAAAAATGGTATGCAAAATAGCAAAAAACACTGTATTCTACAACAATATACAGAGATCAAAATAATTGTTTTCTTTGACAACATATGCATAAAATTGGAAATATACAGTAGATGACAAATACATGACAAATACATGACAAATACTGCCAATCAGAATTCACTTATTCACTGCCAATCCTCTGTTCACACAAGGTGTGTAAGAAAGTGTATAAACATGACTGCACATATACAGTAAGTGAGCCTCAGCTAGAAAAGAGGAGAAAAAATGCTAAAATTAATGCCAGGGCTACCGCCTTACCAGGACATGATCAAACAAGTCAAAGTTTACTTGGCAACCCTTGTTAGGTGTATTCAACTGGAATCTCTCAGCCCAACATAGAGGAATACAGAAAACACATGAGTGAATAAAACTGTCTTTATATTCATGTAAAATCAACACCAGTGCCACAATGTTGCCCCCTGCTTTGAAGACAATAAGAAAAAAATGGAAGGAGTGAGATAAGCATGAAGTAAAGGTCAAAACAAGACCCTTAGCGATCCTCCTGAGATAGTATGCAAAGAAGTAGTGTGTAAACTGCTGGGTGCAGGAAATGAGGTGGTGGCTTCAGGGAAGGAGACTGTTACTCAAAGATGACTAAAAGACAATGAGACAAAGACAAAAAGATGGTATTTTAAAGGTACAATTCAGCTTATCAACAGGGGATTTTTGAAACATACCTTCGTTACGGATCAGTGAGGAGCTAATTTTCTACACCAAAAATATATATAGTATCTATATCTGCACATCATTTTTTGCCTCTCTGGCACCTTGGTTGCTATGGCATTGCAGCTCTATGTGCCTTTCGTTGTTACTGTAGTGAGTCGGTTACCATGGCACCCTAAGGTGAACCTGCCTGGCTCCTGCATAGAATTTGTATGCTATCAACAAAATGGATCACACCTCTGAGGCAACCGAAGGCAACACATGTTGAAAATCAATTTGCAAATGAGTGTGGGCACATTCCTGATTATACAATTGTTGACTAGTTATAAGGTATGTGTTTGAAATAGTTCATCTTCGTGAGTATGTGGGGGCCGTTTCTGTAAATCTACTCTAAAGACTGATGATTTGACATGTAAATGTAGACATTTATACTTCCCGAGAGTGAGGATAAGTGTCATAAATTAATTCTTTTGACAAAGAGTTTGACAAGAGTTCAACATGAAAGACAATTGTGGATTTTAAAGACTGCAGTGAAAATTGCACATAAAAATGTTAATGGCTGGTAGCAGTCTAATAGCTAGTAGGTTGCATACTGAGTAAGACACAGAACTGCACAATGAAATGACAGGAAATGAACTGCAGTATCCTCAAACATGTTTTAACCTAAGTTGCTACAATGACATTAAACATGACATTGACATGACAAGTTTAATCCAGAATTGCAGACTGGAGTCCAGTTCTGAAGCAACATCGATACAGACTAATGTTTTATCTTACAGATTTCCTCAAGGAAAGAAAGAAAATTATAATTTTAGGGTCAAGGTGCATACATATACATACACACACCCTAAATTGGATGCTAATCCACCCTATGGCATATAGTCCCACGCAACCTGAAATCCAGATATACCAATTCACCTATCTGCACAGCGTTCAGACAGAATCAGAAAACCTAGCAAACACAGGTACAACTTGCAAACTCCAAACACACCAGAGTCTGGGGGGAAGGGTGCCAAGAGTCAAATCCCAACCCTGGAACAGGGGTGTTGAAGGGATATGGATACCCTGGGTGATTCAGGGGCCCATCATTTTAGAAGGGGGGGGGGTCGTTTCTGGGGTCCTCAGATGGCATTTCACCAGGGGCCCCAGAATTTCTAGCTAAGCCCCTACCTGGAGGTGCACAGTTACCATACCCCCATAAATAAAAAAACAACATTGTAAACTGCTGGCTTATTCACAGTGGGCTATATATAAGGTGTAAAGAAATGAGTGAGTCGTCACAAAGAAGTGGGAAACCTTCTCAGTTAAAACAGCAAAAACCATCGAATAAAAGCAGTATTAACTGGTTCACTTACTGCCTATATTTAACATAAAGTGTACGCAATAAAGCTACACTGAACTGTTATTTCCCTCAGAACCGACCCCAGGAAAGTCTGCATGAACCGTTTGCCAGGAGACTGCTAGGGACTGTAAATAACCATGGACAAGCTTAAAAAAAGCATGAAAATAAAGTACCTTGGCTGTGAACCCCGGAGACCAGCAGGAGGAGGAAGGCACACAGGCCTTGCTGCAGTAGCACCAGGATGAGCTGGGGACGGCAGATGGCCGACATTGGACAGACTTGGGCTCTCACTACCTCACAAACATAAAACAAGAAATTACAAATCACTCCCATTATAGTAAAATACACAGAATATAAGGGAAATCTTTTATTTTAGTTCTTTAGTGGCAATTTTTAAAAAGCTGCTTTGAAGGGTAACAAAAAATTTAATTTGCTTATACAGCTAGATTTTAAATTCCATTTTTTTCCAAAATAACTAAACATATAATACATAAAACACCTATGTCCAATGAATTCATTAACAGACACTTAAGCACATTACATAACACTTTTACACATAGGTTAGATTCAGTAGTAATAGTACGAAGTACGAAGGACTATTAGTCTATTTTCAAGGGAAGGATACGTAAAGGAATAAGTAAACTCATGAGTTTCCCGAAACCGGTTTCTGCATCCTAGCACCGTGACCCACATCCCCAACCCCCCAAGCCGACATTCGCAAGAGCGCCGGCTTGTTTTCGCCCGTCCGCCTGGAGAAAGACGGCCGCCGGCGCCGTATCATGTGACAGGCAGCATGAAAGTTCGTGTACAACAAGCGCCACTTGCGGGTCTCCATAAACTCCCATACCTGTCTGTAGGCGACGAGACACAACGCCAGGTTCACGTAATTTAAGATGCTATTTTTCCTGTATTATAATTGAAAGTGCCAAGTCTGATAAATGCTACTTGAAAACCACAGGAAGACATTATAGTTTAATAACTTTGATAAAAATTAAATTGTTATACGGTTTCCGCCTCTGCGTCGTAGAAGAACATGAGGCAGAAAAAAGTCAAAATTCCACAAATCAGTCACTGTATCTTTAATAAACCAATTTTCTATGGAAGTTGCTTAAGACTGGCTACAAATACATCCCATTCATCCATGCAAAGCGTTCAGTGGCCCATACGGCGTTCAGAATAGACTACAAAACAGGTAAAGAAGCACGTAATTCGTTCCCGAGATTCTAATGCAAGTTAGTGCAACATAAGTACGATAATATCTATCCTGTCTTTAGTTATCGCAGAATCACTCACTTTTTTTCTTAAGAGGCAGTTTCATAAGATGCATTTGAGTAAATTTGCGACACGAAAGGGAAAATGTAGTAATAGCTAAAAAATAATAAGAAATTATATTAAATAATAAAACCATACTTGCCGTGGCAGTGCTTCTCTGTCTGGAATATAAGATCAGTCCTTTGCATTCCAAAGTATGGGACCAGGACTCCCGCTAACTTCTTGTTCAGCGTTCACTCCCAGTTAAGTGAAGTTCAGCCGAGCGGGATGGGACATTTACAGTAATAAGTCAACTCTCTTCTTGGACGCGGGTATGGGCGGGTTTTTTTTTTTTTTGATTGCGCTAGTCATACTCACAAACCTGGAGGATAAAAAGTACTGTGCAAAAGCCTAGGCAGTCAATGAAAATGTGTGTAGTAATTGTAGTAAAATCTATGTAGTTAATGTATATTTGCTCAGGAAAAAATTAAATTAGAAGATTAATTAAGAGTAATATAATAAAAAAAACTAACAAGAAATTCTTCTGTTCTCCAAAAAGATGAGTGTAACACCACCATTTGAGTTCCCAAACCTCTCCTCACCTTGGCCATTTCATGTAGAAGTTAAATTTCACCACCAGCTCATTTCATTTATTAATGAAGTTAAATTAAGTTAATGCAATATTGATTAACCATATAAGGTGTGCTAGTGGTTGAGTAAAAAAACATGTAGATGTATTGGATGGTTACTGCAAATACTGGGGTGACTTTAGAAGAAGTTTTGAAGTGGTTAAGCTACGCTTTGACAGACATAGTATCATAGTTTTTCAACAAGATGAATATCACTGACTTTGGCTGCCTAAGACTTTTGCAAAGTACCGTAGATCATACTGTAAAGTGTGCTGTAAGCCATGTTTGGTTTCAGCACTGGTAGGTACCAAATCAGCCCCGAACCCCCCGCCTCCTTAAACACACAGTACTCCTCCAATATTGGTAGGGATATGTCCATACTGTCCATACCCAAATGTACACCATTGCTGTTAATGTTGTAGAAATGCAGGTATCTTGGTTTAATGGAAATCTGACATGGAGATTTAATTAAACACAGTATTTGTTTACATAAATGATTTGGCATTGGTGGAGCATGGGGCATAAAGAACACACAGTAAATCTGTAATATGCTGGGGAAAATGGCTCCAAACATACCTGCTATTGTGTCCTGTGGCTTTTGTTTCAGATTTCAATTTTCAGTCAACACGTTATGATTTCCAGGAAGATTTATATGTAATATACTATATTATTAAGGGAGGTACAGTATTAGGATTTTGCCTTTACATACACAACATGGCTTCCTATCCAGGGTAAACCCCAGTCTTGTGACTTACACCCATCAGCCATAACATTAAAACCACTGAAAGGTGACGTGAATAACATTAATTTCGTTACAATGGTACCTGTCAAGGGTGCTGTCATATATATGGCAGGTGGACAGTCAATTCTTGAAAATGAAGAGTGTAACTGTCTTAAGGACATTGTTTATTGAAAATGACATGCGAAGAAATTAAAAGGGAACGATCCAATAAGAATGAAGGTGGAGAACAAACCAATAATACGAACAATGATAGTTTATTAATGCAAGCATTGCATGGTTCAACGATGGTTCTAAGTAGACTTCCTGCATCAGAGCCCTCAGTTTTTGTAGGGGACCCACTTAAGTCTTTAGAGTGCAGTGCAAAATTTAAGGCGTTGATAGAATGGCGGTGTACAAATCCAGCTGACAGAACATTCTATTTACAGAAATATATTGGTGGTGAAGCACGATCAGTACTAGAGGCGAAGCCTATGATCGAGCATGGGGGGCTATGAATGCTCGTTATGGCCATCCTTTTGTAATACAGCGTGCATTCAGAGAAAAATTGAATAACTGGCCGAGGATTGGTTCACGAGAATCGTTAGAATTGAGGCAATTTAGCCACTTTCTGACATCTTGCAGCAATGCTATACCACATGTAAAAGGGCTTCAGGTGTTAAACGATTGTGAGGAGAATGAAAGGTTGCTCCAAAAGCTCCCTGATTGGGTGAAGTCTAGATGGAATCGGCACGTCACAAAAAAGTTACGGCAAACAGAGGAATACCCTAACTTCGAGGAGATTGCCGACTTTATAGCACAAGAGGCCGAAATAGCGTGCAATCCTGTAACATCCTTCCACGCCTTGAAGTCACCTGAATATAAGTCATCCAGAGACATACAGCGTCCCAAGGCTAACACATTTGTCACAAATGTGAAAGCATCAGATAAGTCAAGTACAATGACTAAACCATACAACGCTGTGGAGAACAGCTCAAAGGATTCAGGCCAATTTAAAAGTGCTAATGTCTCACCAACCCCTCCAAACTCAGTTGTATGTACATGTTGTGGAGAAAACCATTCCATTCACAGGTGCCAGATGTTCGCTGATAAACCTTTGGAGAGTAAAAGAAAGTTTATAATAGAGAATAACTTGTGTTTTGGCTGTCTCAAGAGAGGACATGATGCAAAGGACTGTAAAGGTAAAGCTATTTGTAGGGTATGTAGAAAACATCATCCAACATCACTTCATGAAGATAGATCTGTGATAGTAGATCCACCTTCTCAAGCCTTACTGGCAGAAAGAAACGCATCTTCTCTTTCCTGCTGTGTGAATAGAGGACACGCAGGGAGCACCTGCATGATAGTGCCATTACTGTATGGGTTTCCTTAACCAGCACACCTAATGTGTGGTGTTAGTGTATGCCCTGCTGGATACACAGAGCAGTAGTACTTTTGTAGACCAAGAGGTATGTGAAAGAATGGGAGCAGTCCTAGAGCCTATTAAGCTGAAGCTTATCACTATGATGGGAAAAGATTCCATTGTTCAGAGTAATCGAGTTAGTGGTCTTAGACTTAGGGGGTTTTCATCACAAGACTTTATCAATTTGCCAACTGCCTACAGATTTCATCCCGCTGGAACGTTCTCAAATCCCTACACCAGAAACTGCCAGAGATGGGAACATTTAAACAGGATAGCCGGGGAGATACCAGAGTTAATGGATTGTGAGGTTGGAATCCTGATTGTCTATGGCTATGATTGTCTGAGAGCACTAGCACTGCGAGATGTTATCACAGGGGGTGAAGATGAACCATTTGCTGTCAAAACTGATCTTGGATGCAGTATTGTTGGTAACTTATCAAATGTGGCGAAGTCAAATGAAGTGACAGGTCTGTGCCACCATATATCAGTCAAGGAAATTCCATCAATGACACCAGCCACTATTATTAAGGCTCTTGAGTCAGACTTCCAAGATACTAGTCAAGGGGAAAAGAGCATATCCCAAGATGACATGCAATTTATGCAATCGTTGAACGAGAGGATATGTCATAATGCAGAAGGCCACCTAGAGATGCCCCTCCACTTTAAGAGATGTCCACATCTGCCAGAAAATAAGCAGTTAGCTCTAGTATGATTGAACCACTTAAAGAGGAAACTAGAGAAAAATCCCAAATTTAAGGATGATTATGTCACATTTATGGATTGGAATCTTTAAGGATAAGGATGCAGAGAGAGCTGAAGAAGAACCCAGAACAGGTAACAAGTGGTATATTCCTCACCAAGGAGTTTACCACCCTAGAAAACCAGAGAAAATCAGGGTGGTATTCGACTGTTCTGCTAAATATAATGGCACAGCCTTGAATGACCACTTACTGGCAGGACCTGATCTCACAAATGGACTAATAGATGTGCTTTGTAGATTCCACAAGTACCCTATAGCAATTATATGTGATGTGGAAAAAATGTTCCACAGGTTCCACGTAAGCGTGGAAGACAGAGACAATTTACGGTTTCTTTGGTGGGAGGATGGCGATACCAAGTCGGAACCCAAGGAGTATCGCATGAAGGTTCATCTTTTTGGTGCAACATCCTCACCTGGCTGTGCAAATTATGCAATGAAATATCTTGCAAGTGAAAATGAAGAAGAGTATCCTGCAGCAGCCAATTTCATTAAAAGGAATTTTTATGTTGACGATGGCCTTATTAGTGTAAAATCTTTGAACAATGCTATCAAGCTAGTTAGAGAGGCACAAAGGGTGTATTAAAAGGGGAAACTGCACCTTCACAAGTTCATTTCTAATAGCAGAGAAATCTTGAATATCAGAAAGTGAATGAGCTAGAGGAATCCAGCATGTGGATTTAAACCATGATGAACTTCCTGTCCAGACTGGGAGTTAAGTGGAATGTGGAAAGTGACACCTTCTCCTTTAAAGTTTCCCCAATCGAAAGACCAGCAACAAGGAGAGGGATACTTGTAACAGTAGCCTAAGTTTATGATCCACTAGGCTTCCTGGCTCCTTTCCTTCTGTTAGGAAAGAAGGTATTGCAGGAAATGTGTCAAAAGAGTATTGGATGGGACGAGCCCTTGTCTGGAGACTTAAAGCCAAAGTGGGAGAGTTGGCTTAATGATCTGGGAAACCTGCAAGAACTTCAGATTCCAAGATGCTTTGGTCTAGATAATGAGGGGCAGATTCAGCGAATTGACCTGCATCATTTTTCAGACGCAAGTAGCAGTGGCTATGGTCAGTGCACTTATATTAGAGTGGTGAGAGAAGACAAAGTGCATTGTTCTTTAGTCATAGGCAAGGCAAGGGTTGCACCCATAAAGGTGCTAACTATACCAAGGTTGGAGGTAACGGCAGCAGTGGTTTCTTCGGTAGTTAGCAGCATATTAAAGGAAGAGCTGGAGCTCAAAATAGACCAGGAATAATTTTGGACAGATTCACAAATAGTTATTGGCTACATTAACAATGAGGTTTCATGTTTTTGTGGCAAACAGAGTCCAAAGGATCAGAGAATCAACAGATCCATCTCAGTGGGGCTACGTAGACTCTGATCAGGATCCTGCGGACAGTGTTGTATAGTAACATGATTGTTGTATAGTAATATGATAAACAGTGACTTATGTTTTCAAAAATGGCTTTAAAATACGTTAACATTAACCTGTACTTCTTTTTTAACAATAGCCTACTCCTGTTTAGGTTTTTAAAGCCCTGTT
>JAODLD010000113.1:15529981-15543621 GCA_026781065.1 Mormyrops boulengeri | reverse complement strand
AATCAGCTACCTTTATTTCAGTGGAACCCATAAAATATCTGTACTTTATATTTCTACTCCCTGCATGGATCACCTTATATTTATCTGTTAAATTTCATCTGCCAGGTATCAGCCCAGTCGCTAATTAAGTAAAGATCCCGTTGAAGCCTCTAATCAGTTAATAATGGTTTCCTCTAAGCATGTCTTGCAGTTTTTGCCAGCAACAACAGCGTCTTCATGGAGGCAGCCATGTTTGTTCCGAGATGTGGTAGCTTGAACGGGAGATTGTCGGACCTGACGTCACGCACCTCGGAATGTCCGAGTTCTGAGAGATAAACAAACACAGGATAAAGCTGGAAGCACCTGAAAGCGGTTAGACACGTCACTTCAGGTGATGCCGCCAAACTGTAAACACCCTTTTCTACGTCTACGACCTACGTTCACCCAGCTCTATTGACCTACCTGTTCTTCATTCTCCCCCCTCCCCGCTTGTGACATACATACCATCTCCTTAAAGGCATATTAATCCCCTCCTTTAACTCATTGTTGTGTTGGAGAGCCAGTTGCTCCTCGAGGTCACGAATCTTGCCCATGAATGAGTCCACTAACTTACATCGTTCACAGATGAAGTCCGACTGGACGCAAACATCCAGAAGGGCAAACATCTTGCAAACATAACACTGAGCTGGCCCCATAATTACCTAACTCACTATGACCCCGTCCTTAACTCCCAGCCAGGTATATTAATATATATATTAGTATTTAAACTTTAAGTTGATCTAATTAACGTATAGTTAAAACAATAAATTGCCGAGTACAATAAAACACTAAATTACCACGAATTAAAACTGAACTTTTTAAAATTATCCGACAGCGTCAGCGATAACAACCTTGGAAATTAAACTTTTAAAAATAACTCAATTAACAATTACCTACCCGAAACTAACTTCCTGCTGAACCACGTTTAACTAAAATAAAGCGAAGTTGCTCTAGAGAGGCTGAAAAACCACAAAAAACCCTCTCAAAGCAGGCTACTGCCGGAGCAGGAAAAAAAGTGGAAAATGTCCTCCGGGCCCCGACCAAGCAAAGCTCAGGAGCAACTGTCCTTTTCCGAGTTAATGTTACCGACGTTAGATATTATCCTGTGGGTGTTTGTTGCAAAGGTACGCAGACAGAAACGGCGCTTGTGTGACACCCGCAGCTATCAATAACACTTACGCTGTCTATTAACAAGGACAGACAAGTACTCACACAGACCGAGAAATATAAATAAAAATAAGTAAAAGTAAAAAATTAAACAACCACCCACGTAACTATACTGGCACACAACACTTAAATATACTTCCAAATAATTCCAGTCAACCGATTCAACAGGTACACAACACAACACAAGTGTACACAAGTGCAGACTTATATGAACCATGCGCTGTTTTTCATATAGGCAGAATCAAAGTCATGAGATGCAGTTGCATTAGCATGCTAAAAAAACTAAGACAATGTTCACCAGCTAATGAAGATCAACATTGTTATCTACGTAAATGAACACACAGAATCATTAGTAATTTTATCGTTATTCTTACCATTCACAAAGTGCTCACATCCTGGCCATGTTAAGGTTCTTTTCAGTGAAATCCATTTTGAGATGTCGTGTAACTATTGTTGGCAGCGTTCACTAGATAAAACTTCATGTCACAATCTAGCGCAAGCACAGACCGGGGAAGCAGGAAGGTAGGAGCGGGGAGACAAGGTATCGGGGAAACTGGGGTTTTCAGGGAAAATAAAAAAGCGATATACAGAGGACAGACGGCAGACTTCACTTAACATCGATGACTTCAATGACAGGACTGGGGATACATACTTGAACGCGGGCTCAAATACAGAAAATTAGTTACACAGAATTGAAAACAACTGGAAAACAGGGATTTCACATGAGGTTAATGAGGGGGCGTGGCACACAGGAGGATCAGACGATCTGGCGTGACACTTCATCTCTCAATTTTGGGAATCCTATAGTATTCTTTACCTTTGTTGTATACACTGCTGTTCTTGCAGCCACATTATATGCATTCATACATTCATCTATCTATCCACTTTAAATCTATCCACATTAGTCAGGGTCGTGATGAGATGAGTTCTTGCGTCAGTAAAATATTATACACATGAGTTGTATACCTAGAACAAATAAGTACTCAAGCTGACTTTGTAATACAGCATATAATTCACAGTTACCTAACTTTTAATCATATATTTATATAATTATATAATTCTGGAGAAACAATAAAATGATGACTGAAAAACAAGTAAAAACTTTCACATACAAAAACTTTCAGCCCACCAAAAGCTAGATGACCCGAGTGACCTCCCCTCCATCTCTAATCCTTACTCCTCCCACACTCCCTAACCTATATCTCTAGCCCCTCTACACTCAGACACATATGAGTCATTGTGTTTTTGGAGTCTTTATAGTATATGTGTCATTATGTGATTGAGTATATTGCATTAAGCATAGGAATTGAGATAGAATGTCAGTCTATCATGGCCATCCCATAGTTCAGTACTATTGATTGTTAATCAAAATGTTATCTGAACACTGACACCATCAACTGACACAACTGACCCATAGAGTTGGTACATATGCCTATGAGAACCCACGCAGGCCACAATTCATACTTCAACTTCTTACACAGGGAGGCATGGGGGTACAGTGGTTAGCACTGTCGCCTCACACCTCTGGGACCTAGGCACGGGTCTCGCCAGGGTTCCATGTGTGTGGAGTTTGCATTTTCTCCCCATGTCACTGAGGGGTACTCTGATTTCCCTGCACAGTCCAAAAACATACTGAGGTTAATTTGAGTTACTGAATTATCTGTAGGTGTACATGTGTAAGTGAATGGTGTGTGAGTGTGCCCTGTAATGCGTTGGCACCCTATCCTGAGTTTTTCCTTGCCTTGCACCTGTAGCTTCTGGGACAGGCTCTGGACACCCCACACCCCTGAATAGGATAAGTGGTTACAGAAAGTGGATAGATGGAACTCCTCACAATGTCATACTTTCTTACACTCTTACAATCTGATTGGCTTAGAAGTGTACAGTTTTTGATATACTTAGTAACACTGCTAAAGCCCTTCGATTCTGCCTTGCATTAGAAATATGACAAAGCCATATTAAATACAGTAAATTGAACAGTAGTCAACAGCCAACTATTTAGGAAGTGGTTCCCGCGCTGGCGTTTCCTGCTCCGCCCCCCCGTGGTTCCCGTGCCGGCAGTGGATGCTCCACCCTCCATGGTTCCCGTGGTGGCGATTCCTGCTCCTGACCCCGTGGTTCCCGTGCCGGCAGTGGATGCAACACCCTCTGTGGTTCTCGTGCCAGAGGTGTATGCTACGCACGCCGTGGTTCCTGTGCCGGCAGCTCCCGCTCCACCCTCTGAGGTTCCCGCCCCGGTGGCTCCTGCTCCGCCCTTTGGGGTCCCCGTCCCGGTGGCTCCCGCTCCGCCCTCCATGGTTCCTGACCCTCAGGCTCTGGTCCCCCTGGTTCCGTACTTTATATGATCCTCCGGCTCCAGCTCGGCGGTCGCCTGCAGTCCCCCTGGCTGTTCAGTAGTTCAGATGGAGGGGGTGGGTTGGGGGGTGGCTGAGCAGCTGCCCCTTTTGCCCAAACATATGAACGTAACCTCTTTTGAAATTCTAGTGTATCCCTTTTTGGAAATTTACTTAGGTGAACCCCTCCACTGGTGAGCAAAATTCACCCTAAGCCAGCCCGCCCCCCCCATCCGTCTGACCACCTTCCCCTCAAAAAGTCTGAGCACAGCACTGACAGTGTTTCCTAAGTTGAGTTATGAATATTAGCCATTGAATAGTCTCTCATACAAAGCAACTGCTTAATCACAAGTATGCAAATAATTTGTAGTGACATTGGTGATCTCTTAAACTACATCACACTGTTCTATAACACTATGACACATTCTTGGAGTGGTTGGTGAAACGTCTGGAGAAATGCAATCATATCCTCACTAGAATAAATTGCTCAATTGTACAATAGGGAGAATTAACTGGTGATTCCTGGGGATCAACATCTCAAAGGACCTGAAATGGACTGTTAACCTGGTGAGGAAAGCTCAACAGAGACTTATCTTCTTAAGAACACTCAAAAAAGCCAGACTTCCCACTCAGCTCCTTGTTAACTTTTACAGGAGCACAATAGAGAGCATTCTCTGCTACAGGGCTACAGTGTGGTATTCCAGCTGCACTGCAGAGAACCGGAGAGACTTGGCCCGGATAGTTAAGATCGCACAGAGGATCGTGGGTATCGAGCTCCCAGATCTGAACAATGTTTATGTTAGCTGACTATGAAGGAAGGCTAGTAACATCATCAAGGACCCCACCCACCCAGGTTACAAACTGTTTGTCCCCCTCCCATCGGACAAAAGATTCAGGACCATCAAGTCACAAACAGACTGAGGAACAGCTTTTTCCCTGAGAGCAGTGGCTTCCGTCACACCCCTTCCCACTATAGCACACTGACTATAGTCACTTCCACACCTGTGTATTGTTGTTGATATGCACTTGGGTCACTTTAAATCACATTGACTTGTAAATACAATTATATACTGTATTTTATTAATGGTTATCTTAGGTTTTATTCATATTTATACCATGTCTACGAGACTGTATTCTATATTAATGTGGTACATTAATGTATACCTCTTTGTTGCTGAGCCATGAGCTACCAAACAAATTTCGTTGTATTTCTGATACAATGACAACTATAAAGTTTAAGTTTATTATTTGACATCAAGCTGAGAGACATTACATGGTGAATATATCCTAATAGTTCACAGCAGTGCTTAATGAAATGGATTATTATAAATGCAAGAAAAGGAAACATCACTCAAAATAAATTTTATTGCACTTATGCACAACCGCATAAAATGCTGTATTTTACTTGATTTTATTACTTTTCTTTTTAATGTTATGTTTAATAATACTGTGCATGCACTTTTTCTTTAAATTGTTTGGTGAATAGACTTTTGCTCTCCTTTTATTCATTTAATTAAATTTGATTTCATTTTATACTCTTTACTGAAAAGTACATTGAGCTGCATTGCTTGCATGAAAGATGCTAAACTATATTATATAATAATAATAATAATTATTATTATTATTAATAATAATAAATAAAGTGAAATTTTGTAGAACTGCAGGCCAAAGTCATGAAAGAATATCTGGTAATGCTTTACATTAACTGCACCTTCATAATGCATTCATAGAACATTCATAAGCAGCATGTAAGTATACCTTAACATCCTAACATGCCTTAATAGCTTTAAAATAGATTAATAACAAAAAGTAAATGACTATACAATCATGATGTTTGCTATTAATGTATATTAAAGCTGTTAAAGTATACTTTGTGTTCTGCTTATGAATGCATTATGAAGGTGCACTGAATGTTCTACAAATGCATTATAAAGGTATTATGAAGGTGCTGTTAATGTAAAGCATTACAGAATATTCATTCTGCCTCATCATCATGTCTCTGGGCTAGGTCAGGACATAGAACATAGAACTTTGTCTACACCACAGGCAATAAAGAGCATGACAATAGCCAAGGCGTGTTAATAAAAGCATGAACAACCCTCTCATAAACCTTAAAAGATATAAATGGCTTAATTTTAGAGAAGAGCCTTAATTGAAAGAAACCCGGCTTTACAACTGCATTAACCTGGGCGTCTAGTTTAAGATAATTATCTAATTTGAAGCCAAGATTCATCACAGTTGCCTTAACAAATGGTTCCATGACAAATGGTTACTGACATATTTCTAAATGTGAACAAGCCAATGAGTAACTAGAAGAGAGAATACATGCCAGATGAGTGTGCAAGTGCCATGGGTGAGTAGAATTTCAATGTCAAGGTATGGATGGGTCACACCAGAAGATTCTTCACCTTGACATTGAAATTGGCTTGTTCACATTAAGAAATGTCAGTAACCATTTGTCATGGAACCATTCACTTGCATGGTTCCAAAAGTGTAAGTTGCTACTGGAATTAGCAACTCTGTTTATATTTTTTTTTCATTTTGCCATGTGACTTTGCTGCTTCCATTTTTGAATGACCAGAGAACACCAAAATTGTATCATTTATGTGAATTATAGTGTTTTAGTTCTAAAGTTAATATTTTACGTAAAATATTTTTTCAGTAAATACAATCTACTATTTTAAACTATTTTATGATGTATTTTGAGAAATGCAAGGTAAATAAAATTATCTTATACTTGCAAAAAAGTCTCATAAAGGTAGTGCAAAACACTAGAACAACAGTTACCAACAGTTTGCATATATATATTTTTTTTAATCTGAATTCAGTTTTCCATGAAATGAAGAGATGTATTTTTATCATTTCCTCAGTGAAAACTCTCACAAAATAAAAGGTTGAAACTTCAGCCAGTATAACCCAGACACATGCTATTTATACAAGTCAAATTGGGCATTTTCCTGACCCAATAACAACTGTTGGGTTATCATATCATTATTATACAAATAGCACTATTTGCAAATAGGTGGGCGATCAGGACTGCTTCCTGATTCATCAAGTCAATGACTCCTTTTTTAAAATTCTCCTTACAAAAAAGATATTTAGTTTCTACCTATATACATTTAAAAAGTAGACTTTCAAGGTTTCTGGGGTTTTTTTTGTGTCTATGACAAGATGGTTTGGTGAGATTTCCGTTTCATCCTGTGGGCAGGACCACCGACTCCAGAGGGTTAATTTGATTTAAAAACAAAATAGCGGGTTAAGGTTGCCAGATTAATCACAAGTGTTAAGACGTTAAAGTCCTAGTTTTATCATAACTCCCAATTACAACTTTTGTGATCAATTCAAAACACAAAAAACACTGTAACAGACAACCCTTTTACTCAATTTGCCAAGTAAATTTAATTAAGCTATCGTGCACAAGACCTATCCAGGGACCTGTATCGCAAAGCTGGATTTTTGGGTTAGCCAGATAACTAGTCTGATTAGAAGTAGTCTGAGGTAAATGTAAGTGAACAAAATAGTCAAATTAAACTGGGGTACCTTAAATCCGACAAGTTATCTAGCTAACCAACAAATCTTGCCAGAGGAAAGGCAGATTCTTTCGAAACACTAACCACTGTGTTTATTTCTCTCCTGGTTTGGCTGTTGTATTGCAATTAAGTAAAATGTGACATAAAATCATATTATAATACTAACAGGACAAAGACTGAGAGCAACCATTAATTTTTTTACAGTGATGGGGGAATAAAACAAATTCACGTACACAGTGATATATTCCACAGCTTTAAATAAATTATGAAAAGAATTTCAAATTATTATGCAGAATTGTTGGTCCTATTTAAAAATAATGAAAACAAACAAAATATTTGTTTTGGTCTCTAGAAAACCTATTGCTTAAAGGCAATGCAGTTAAGTTTCGCTGGCCACCAGAAGGAAATCAGTAAATCAGCTTTCACATGCCTTGTTTTCTTAGGCACACAGGTTGGTCGTTGATATATCAACTGATTTTAATTATAATAAATTTTCATTGAAACTCTGAGAAGCAGATGGTTCTTTAGGCTATAATGTAAAAAATATGTAAGGCCTCTATCAGGCAGTTGAAATGTTTGCTGCAAAACTAACTGTGGTGGATCCACAGTCCTAATTTCCTCATGTGTGCCTGAAAATAGCAATGGAGTTTTTCCCCTATGCCCTTCCATCAGTGCAGGATCTCCTGTTCCTCCTCTTCAGCATCTTCACTGTCATCCTCTTGGCCTTGGTGCAATAGTGGAAGTTCCAGGTCTGGACTATCTTTATTGGGCAACTGCCTGAGGGTGGTGCTCTTACCTGGTGTCCACAAAAGATATGCTTCTTTAGGTGACAAAAATTAAATACTACTGGTACAGCTTTATAAGACCAAATGCATAGAGTAAGAGCCGAAAGCAACCTGATGCTACGGGGATACCCACCTTATTAAAAAGAATGAAATAATTTGACTGTGCCAAATAGTAGGCAATAATACCACCCAAATGTAGGGCTGCACAATGTCACATTATGGGATAATCTCAATTGTATGGCACCTAACTCCAGGGCTTCAAATGACATGCAGAAACATTAGTCCAGATGCTGGCTTTTCGGTACTATATGGAAGTTTACTTATGCCCACAGTTTGGTAAGCAGATTAGTAGTATGCCTAAAATATTAATGAGGCATATTGTGACACGCTGAACTTATACAGATTACTAACTTTTGGATGTCACGATATGCCTCTTGTTAATATTTTAGGAGTACTACTATATTGCTTACCAAATTATGGGTGTAAGCAAACACCCACATCGTACCAAAAAGCTGGTGTTTAGACAAATGTTTACACCCATCATCTAAAGCCCTGGTGATTATTGCACATGCGCCATATAATCGTGATACGATATTGTGCAGCCCTACCCAAATGTTTTTAAATTGTTGCTCAATTTTAGATTTTTGCAGCCTTTCTCCATGCCGAGGATATGAGAATGCAAATCCTACCTTTGGAGAAGTAGGTCTTCAAAGCTACATGCAGTGAGATCCCAGACAGGCAGATGACAAAGCCTAGCCATTTCAGAGCACTCATCTCATCCCCCATAAACCCTGCTGACAGCAGCAGAGTGCACACCTCCTATGCAGGACAATTGGAGGGGGGGGGGAGGGGAGAGAGAGAGAGAACGAGCACAATGGGTGAAAGGAGGGACTGTATATATTTTAACATGCAGAGTCAAAAAGACTAATGGCAAGACAAAAGAGATAAAATCTTACCTTAAATATGCCTGCAATGGACAGCGTAAGGCTGGAGGTACGGGAGACCAGCAGGAACTCAGAGAAGCCAAGGCCGAAGGCAAGAATGCCACCCACCGATAATGTGAACAGGGAGTATATGAGTGCAGACACCTCACTCACCCGGAAGAGCTTTGATGTGGTACTAAGGTTCAGACCTGCCAGAAAACACACAAATAGACACAGTCACCAGAGGCACATCAGGAGCCTGGAGCCCTCCTACTAATAGGGATGCAATGTCCTTACCTTCATTGTAGACGAACAGGGGGAAAAGACCCATGAACATGAGTGGCTGAAGGTGATACATAGTGTCCACTGGATTCTGAAGACCTGAAGGGCCAGAACCACTATAACATTAACTCCTTAAAGCCTTCTGTTGATTTCCCCTTTCTAGATTCAACTGAATGAACCCAGGAAAACCCCAAATCCACTTCAGTGAAAGCCCATATCCTACAATACATGCTGTTTCTTAAGTCTAACATAATTAGGTCCATTCTACACTGTACATTGTAAGAAACTACCGATAGTTACTGTGATTGTCTGCCTCAGTGGTGACACATAGCTGAGTCTCGAAAAAGTGTTAAGTATGATTAATGAGGAATAAATGGGGAGTTTATGAGTATGTACTTATGAAGTACTGTGAAGAGTTATAGTTAATTTCCATTAATGTGAAATGTTTTCAAATGACACCAAACTAAATGAGACTCACGGTGAACATCCAATGCTATGAACTGCCTTGTTGCCCCTCGCTCCCCATTAGTGACCAGGGGACTCACCCAGTTCAGCTTTCTGCATGAGAACCTGTGTGAGAGTCCAGCGTATGCCTCCAATGAAGGAGGCCAGAAGCACCATGATGAAGCCCTCCAGGTTGAACTGGGTAGACTTGAAGGTGAACATGAACAGGCCAATCGAAATTAGCAGAACCACCACGACCAGGAATGGATTCTGAAGAGGCAGAAGGAATGCCGATCAGAGCCAAAGAGCTATGCATCTGTGTCTGCAGTTTCAGAATAAGTGAGACTAAAAATCAAAACATCCGTGTGTACACATGCATCTGTAATACAACCACCAACTTACGGGTTCCTCCAACTTGAAGATCAAAGAGAAAAACAAGATGAATAGAACAGCTGAAGACTTGGTCATTGTGTATCTGTAAGGTATTCAAACAAATAGTGACTGCATGACTCTGATGACTTAAAAACATGAAAGAGCTTTGACGCATGGTCTTCCATTTAAAATGTACATGGAGGAAATATGACAAACCTCTGAACTATAAAAAGGATCTTTCTGAAAATTTTCCTTTCTCAAAGGACATGAACTTAACTTTTATATTTTTAAAATGACACTGATACTTTCAAGCAGAAGAGCAGGTGTGAATATAGAGACCTGCAGTGGCGTTCTTACAGGCTGATGGTGATGAACAAGAAGCTCCAGTTAGACAGGCCTATATCCAAGGCTGTAGCCAGGGCTGGTGAGGAGGGAGAAAAGGACAGGGAGCTCTATTAAATTTCCATGTTGCCAGATTTGAGTAGAATGAGTCGCATATACATCACTGATTAAGTGGCGAATTGCATTAAATTCACCACATGGGCTTATTCTACAAGTTCTTTTCAACACCACAGCATAATATGATAAAGTTTTTCTTTTTAAATTATTCTGGCCCATATACCGATCAGCCATAACATTAAAACCACCAGCCTACTATTGTGTAGGTCCCCCCTCGTGCTACCAAAATAGCTCTGACCCATTGAGGGTGCCTTGTGGTGACATATTCTTAGAGAGTGACATCCACGTTCATTTATAATTACACCATTCAAAGTGCAAAGGACTAATAACTAAAAAACTAAATGAAATGAATGAAACCTTTATTAATACTTGTAATTACACTGTGTCCATACGCCAGCAGCTATTGAAAAGGAAGTACATATGCCAACATTCAAATATTAATTAAAATTTGTCTGTAACGTAAATGCAGAAAACCAAGGGCTGTGCAAGAGTTGCTATCATTTCAAAATGCTAAACCAATATCTTGTTACAGCAGAGATCATCTTTTTAAGCAAACAGCGAAAGCAAAAATGATTGGTGGGCATCTCTGCCTGTGAACATCATAGGTCTGTGATTAAAATGTGTTTGGCTTGCTTTTGCTGAAAGATATTACAGCCTGAATATCAAATATACAGCTAACTTTACCTCAGTCACAGGATTCTCATAGAAAGCCATATTGAGAGTTTGGGAAAGCTCCTTTGTTACGTCAGGTAAAATACCAACTTATTCTCTTTGATTGGTCCGAGCACTGTTTGACATCCATGATCCTGAAATATATCCTGCTGTGCAGCAGGTTTGGCGTGTAGCATGAGTTACTGTGGTGATGTGTCCCGCTAACAAGACAACCAGCATCATGATGTTGAAAAGGTAGAGCTACCTCTACCTAGCCACAAAGTTTTCCAGCTAAGCAAGGAATCCAGCTTCATGATACAGGCACCAGCTGTTACACTGGAAGTTTCAGCAGAAAATAAACAAAGATGGCCCCTCCCTCATTGCCATAGATAATAAGGTGAACAGTGTTGAACTTTCAACATTTTTAAAAAACGTATATAACAGACGTTTTTTAGTACCACTTAAGGTACAATTTATGCAGATTCTTCAATACGCTTATGTTTAATTTGAATGACAACTGTCCAGAAAATGCATACAGCAGTAACAAGACTGACTTTGGTAGATTAATGGAAAGGTAAATCAACCTGGCAGACATACACACCCATTGGGGCCACTTTGGTGATGTAGATTTTCCAGCTCATTAAAACTCTGGGTTTGCCAGTCCAGCAATGCATAGCTGAACGTACTAGTGCAGAGAAGCAGAATATCATGACCAGGTGCACCAGGGTCATGAAGAGAGGGAAATGGAAGCCCTGGGGGATGAAGGATTAGTCAGAAAACAAGCACACAAGAATAAGTTCCTAGCTCCCATTATCTCCAGTTTCTTTTCCACAGAATTTCAGGAATCTTTCTTTGAATGCTGAGGGTTGGCAGCCTTGACTTAGGCATAAGTAGAAGACCAGTGGTATGACTGGATGATACATCACTTAAAATGCTGATGTTCTGCATATATAAAGAATGTTGTGTACATTAAAAAGCACCTAGGATTTCTGAGTCAGTGACAGAGAATAGTGGGTGGCTCACAGAAGGTATACCATTCCTGCCTCACCTTCATCAGCCATTTGTTGTAAAAGGTGATGCCAATGGAGAAGACATAGTAAAAGAGGACAAGGCCCACAGTGCGGAGTGCCCGGCACAAAAACTGCACCGGGCACACCATGACAGCACGTGGGCGTCGGCCTGCTTGCGGAACCAGCCGGGTCTACTGATGGGGCAGCATCGCGAGGGGAAGCCTGAGCCTACCCTGGGGCTAAAAGACCAAAAATAAATGAAAATGCATCTATAAGAATAAATATACATTTATATGCTTTTAAAAATATTTATCAGACAAAGGGGCAAGGAAGTAACAGCTGTGAAGCAGCAGCAGCACATTGCATTCTTTATCAGCTCATAATGAGCACATGACATGATAATGGTACACTGTTACTTTCCACTTGGAAAAGATAACCAGCTCCAGCACCGGATCTAGCTTCAAGGGGAAAATGTCAATTCATGTCTTTACCAACTGCCCCTATTATTACTGTTATGTTGGGCTGTGGTGACATAAACACACATTAGCGAATCAGCTAGCTGGTGGAAAAAAAATGTTAACGAATGGCGATAAAAGAAAATAAACACACATATAAGTTACCGATTCTTGAAATGGTCGCAGCTGGATGGAAGCGTAATATTATGCAGTTTACTAACTTGCATCACGTGCTATTTAAGAGAGCAGACCCGGTTAGTTTATTAGTTACATTCATTTGGTCCTGTAGCACACTGTTGTCATAATTTCGTCAACAAAGCTAGCAGTCCCTTCCGATCAGATTAATCTTGAATAACCGTATTCACCCAACGTGCTTTAAAATGTGTATTATAAATAAATCTTCAAAAACGGAGAAATTACCGCTAACGATGAACCGTATTGTTGTCCGAGCCAAAGGTAGACAACGTCCGCTGACGTGAGGTAAGCACGCGCAAGGCACCCCGGGAATGGGCGGAGCAGCAAAGTGTATTCAAAACCGGAAACCACACGTCACGTGTTTCATTCTTTTGCTGTGCCAGCTGCGGTCTGACTTCCGTGCGCTTAAAATGGGCGAATATGTTGCACAGCGCGGCATTCGACGCTGAGTTTCGGAAGATTTGCATCCTCAGTGAAAAGCGTTCGATGTTAATAATATTTTAATAACTACGTTCTGTTGTGTGAACGCAAACACAATATCAGGGTTGCCAGATTTGGTCAGCTGTCTGGCGTGAGATATTCAATTCGAGTATGTATGTAACAGTTTTATTGCCTTGTAAATACATTGTAAGGTTTGCAAACTTCCCGACGCTTCTAATGTAGCGTTAGAGTGAGTCAGAAAGCGTGAGTGTCACGCCACTTTGCAATATAGTTGACGTATTTCTGTTTATTGTAATTTGAAATTGAAGTTATGTCCAATAGCGCAGGATATAATTTTGTTTCTGAACAATATCAGTAATATAAAATGAGTATAATGAGCATTAAAATTGACGGATGTTTTGTAAAATAAGAATACATTAATCAGATAACCGCACAAACACACCGTAATATTTACAGTATATATGCCGTAATAGAAATGAATATTCATGTATCAGTGTCATACTGAGGTAAAGTTGGTTTCATATTCGGATATTCGGGTATTTTCCGTCAATAGCTTACGAAAGGAAAGAAACATT
>JAODLD010000113.1:15512636-15529881 GCA_026781065.1 Mormyrops boulengeri | reverse complement strand
TAAATGTCAATAAACAAAATGTACAAGTATTTCTGCTTTGGCACTCACACGAAAACAGCTAATGAAGTTCAAAATCCTGAATATGAAACCAACTTTACCGCAGTCAGTGACATTAGCAGAGCATCACGTTTGATATATTTCGTACTATTTACAATATATATACCGTAATAGAAATTAATATTCATGTATCAGTGTCATTAGCAGAGAATCACGTTGCTTTATTTATAAGCTACTGTTTTGAACGCGTTTGTGTGTCAGTTCGTGAAGGTGGGTGATGATTTAACAAACTACCGTAGCAGGGATACGGTCCGAACTCCTGCCTGAGGTAGTACCCTACCCCCACTGTCACAGTCTTGCAACTATGTTTTTATTTTTAATTAATTGCTGCTTCAATTGGCTTAATTTGGCTGATTGACTACAGCTGGAAATGGATTAATCACTCACTTGGATGATCCCGGCTTCTGTGGTTTTAAATAGCCCACAGAGGAAGGACTTTAGAGCCTCAATTTCACAATTGTTGTTTGTGAAACCTAAAAGTTATAAAACACTGTAATTTGGGGTTGTCTGCTGAGTTTTTCTGTTGTGTGGATTGAGTTCCTTGTATTATTTAGATAATTCAAGGGAGAGGTGTTGTACAAAAAAATTTTTCCTCAGGTGTAGATCAGAGTAGCTAGTTAGGTGCAGAAGACTTATTTGGCTTGGCCATTTATATATATTTTTTTGTTCTGTTGAGAGGTAGGTAGGTGTTTACTTTTTTTTTCTTTGGGATCAATTCTTTTCATGGTTTATACTGAGTTCTACTTTTCTTTCTCCTTCCCCCAATAAAAGCATCCCAATTATCACTTGGCTCTGTATGAGTGTTCTTCATGAATAGGATGTTTAGGTTCCCTTTTCCCTTTTGTGTATGGCCCCTTTTCCCTCTATAGACTAGACTATGTGTTGAGCCTGTCTCAAAGGGGGTCATAACACCACCATATATCATTCAGAAGAATGAGGTGAGAATTAAGCAGAATTTAAGACTTTGAAGTGCACAAAAGACTTTAAGTTCACAAAATGAAAAATGTGATGTCTTCTTAAATTAAACAGTATTGCTATGAATCATGTACATTCATGCAGTTCTTGGAACTACTAAAATTTCAGTCGCACAATGTACTGGACTTTGAGAAAACTATGTTCTATAATGGACATCACTCAGAGCCAATGGAAAATTGTGGACTGTCCCGATTTCTGGGGGTGGTGTCACCCCAGTCTGCCACATAATTGTGCCTCTACAATCATCTTGGCACAACTAATAATTAAGAATCACAGTTCTTCATAGACATCTTTACATTGGCCTGTTATGAGTCTTGATCAGAATCCATTAGACTGCTATACAAAGGGCTGAAACTCAGAGTTGGCAGAAGGAACCCATCAAACCAAAATGAATTGGAGCACTTTGCTCAAAAAGAGTAGACCAAATTACCAGTTGAAACATGTAGAAGTCTCATTCTGAGCTACAGAAAAAGATTGATTAAACGCTTGATTACAGTTATTGCTTTAAAACGCAGTGCTACAAAATATTAAGTTAGTGGTCCCATTAATTTTGTCTATGCTGTTTGGACTTATTTAACAGAAAATTGTAATTCTATTTTTAACATTGGAGGGGTACCAATACCTTTAGCTCTTTGTACCTGCATATGCCAGTGTTCAACAATACAGTGTTTTAACCCTGTCCTGTGCAATCCCAGGTGACTTGCTTCATTGAATTCAGGCCTGTTTCTCTCAGCAACCTCTAATTCTGGACCAAAAATATTTCTGACCTTTCTTGTCCAGCCCCTCCCTGTTGTATGGCACTACATCATACTGAAGACTGAATGGCTGCACTGAAAAAAATATATTTCCAACCCTGGCTGTGTGGCTCTGAAGAATGTTAATAAACAGAAAAATATCTGGAAATGTACAAAGTAAGGTTATTGTTTGGTTTGAGTGACTGGCATCTGGTCCAGGGTGCACTCCTGCCTTGTAGGCTCCAGGCCAACAGTGACTCTGGTCAGGACAATGGGGTTACAAGATGGATGGATGGAGTTAGCTTCATGTTAGCTTCATGATAAATTTTCAAACATACTCAACCTGAATCAGCTATGCTGGTGGTCCTTGTGCAGTGTTCCAAGAAGAGTAGGGTGTACACCACTTTTCAGAGATTTGAAGTTAATACAAGATGTCAAGGAGCACTAAGAAAGGATTCAAATAAAAGGGGGGCTTCTAACACTACTGCTGATGCTGGAGGTATTTGGGTTACCTTCAGCTTGGCCCTGTAGCATTTAGTTGGACACTGTCCTCTGTCTGCTGCTGTTTCAGGGAAGCTCTTGATGTCTTGGACAGGGAAAAAGCTTTATTTATATTCCGAGATGCCATGAAGAGGCACACTGTGAAGAACAGCTTTTTCCCCTCAGATCATTCAACTGTTGAACACTCTGGCCTGTCCTAGTTTAAGACTGGGATTGATAACTCTAGACTCATAACTCTGAAAATACACCTATTCAGTTATTGCATGTTCTGCTTCCATGCCAATTTACTAATTGTAATTCTTCATCTATGTCTTCATGTCTTAAACCGCCAGGTTTCTATTGTTTATATGTCTCAGTATTTGTATTCTATTTATTACTTTCTCATTTACATTATAACTAACAAGAATGAGATTTCACCTCAGTACATGATTCCATGCATGATATATTTGAATTAGATTGTAAAAGATACTATGAATGGATCTATCATAGATTCTATCCTTTTATTAAGTTATCTTTGACATGCTACCAATTTACAACTTTCTCTGATATATGTCTTTTTTCTGCAGCATTCTTCAAATCATATGCCACATAATTATATGAGAATGTCTCAATCATTGTATGTTTTCCATCATTTTCAGCCACTCTGGAAAAAGACAAGAAAATGAATGAATCAGTGAATGAAGCGACCACTGCCAAGCCACATTACAACTCACTTCAGTTATGAACAGGGCTGGATTTCATGTCCTCTGCATAAAATTTTGCTGTGTGGGGAGATGGGGGGTTGGGGTGGGGATTCTGTCACCCCACAAACCCATTGGCTCACCAGGAAAACGTCCAGTTATGAAAGTAACAATTAATTAAATGTACTGAATATAGAGCTGACCTTACATGAGAACATGCATTATATATAAAATCTATGTTTAAGTCACCATAGAAACCATGTGCTCAATCACATTTATAATGGTGACTACAAATTAGAGATTATTTGTGTGACATTTCATACTATTGATTAAAAACATAAAAATCTTTATTTTAAGCTGGCATATATTTAGATGCCACACAGATAAATACATTTCACATGTAATTTATGTAGCACGTTAGAATGAGCGAGTGTCTCACCATCAAAGTCAATCTTGCCATCATTGTTTTTATCGGCATCAGCCATGAGTTCATTGATTTCATCCTCAGCCAAAGGTTCTGCAATGGAGCGCAAGATATCTCCAAACTCTTCACGGTCAATGAAACCATCACCATTCCTGCAGTAAAAGACAAAGACAAGTAAGAAAATAGTAACCTGTTTAGTAAATCTGTTGTTTTACACACACACGCACACACATATATATATATATGTGTGTGTGTGTGTGTGTGTATATATATATGAATATATAAATGAAAAAACAGCTAAAAATCAAAACAGTGCACATGTGAACTGTTTGTACTTGTGTACATTCATTATGTGTAGTGTATTTGCACTTTGGATCACAACTATATCTGTATCTATGCAATTTATCCCTGGGATCAAGTATATCTTATGGTATCTTATCTCGTGTCATTATTCAAATAACTAGCAGCACATTATCTATTTTTTTTCTATGAAATATGATCAACGTCATCAGATATGAAGTACATTGCTGAAAACACTGCATTATAAATTAACTATACATTCAATTATTATATTAGAAATAAACTAAACAATATATTATATATCTTATACGCAGCAATGATATTTGGGTTTGGGCAATCTGTGTTTCCACAGCAACCAAAAGCCATATACAGCTGGTCACTATGGAAACAGACAGACTCTTTAATTAATGAAACCCTGCTGGTCCAGTTTAACTCCACTATATGGTCTAGGTATTTGGTTTTGGTTAAACCCAGGGGCCCTGACATATACATAGAACAGTAACTGTCTCTGTCACCTCAATATCTATATGGGTTTTTAGAATTTGAGATGGTGACACTAAAATTTGTCGACTGGGTGTGGCAATGGTACAAATTTTGATTGCCCCATCCCATCTTCCTCTCTTCATTCAGCAAGTCAACATTGCTTGGAGATTCCTATACCATGCGAGAAGCTTCACTCCAGATGTTTCTTATTTGTGGTTCCCTGATGGTGGAATGAGCTGCCGAAGCCCCATCTGTTCCAGGAATACCTCCTAGCTTGATGCCTTTCCGTGCATTTCTGATCCTTGAATAGTCTTATTAGGTTCTTTGTTGTTGGAAATTGTTGCGTAGCTCTTGCTCTAATACTGCTTATACTTGTACTGGATATTCATAGGAACCCCAGCCTACCTGCACTTATGCCTAATCAACTCCTTTCACAGCGCATATGTCTGTAATATGTTATTTCCCTCACTTGTACATCTCACTTGTTCAGCAGTAACACACCAATGTAGCCTTTTCATGCAGTTGTTCATGTAAAATGCAATAAACTTTTGTATCTAATATATCAGCATTGACCCGTATCATGGATTATTATTTAGATTGATCCTAACATTGGAACATAAAAACAATACATAGTGCACTGTAATCATGGCAACAGCCAAAACCCAGCAACGTACTTGTCAAAAATTCGGAAGCATTCTGACAACTCCTCCTCGGTCTTTCCAGCCTGGTCTTCCTTCAGCTGCTGCACCATCATCACCAGGAATTCCTCAAAGTCAATTGTTCCGCTTCCTTTTACACAACAGTTGTTTTATACAACAGTACACAGCAGTAGTACAGGAAAATGAAACTGCAGGCTAAAAAAGTGACTTGTGAGTAGCAGACTTACCATCCTCATCTACCTCCTCAATAATGGCGTCCAGCTCCTCTCGGGAGGGATTTTGTCCCAGCATCCTCATCACTGTACCTAGCTCTTTGGTGCTGATGTCACCCCCACCATCAGAGTCAAACATGTCGAAAGCAGCCTTGAACTCTGCAATGAGGATAGCAAATATATTTTCCCCTCACTGAACAAGGGATTTACCAAACACTGAAGTAAATTAATAGTCGCCAAATCTCATTTTTGTATTTTCATACCACAAACAAGCACTGCCTTGATACAATTAAGCAAGAAATGCCCATTTCAAAAGACTACGTAAAATAATCAACACATTCTGAGGCTGTGCCACTTCTTGGAAAGATGTGTTATTTAAAAAATATAAGGAAAATGCATGAAAATGATACAAAACATGCTAATTAATGGCCACTCACCGGCTATCATTTCCTCACTCAGGAAGGAGCGAGCATCAGTCTGTGCATCAGTCGGCTGGGGTTGGAGACACCACACTATCAACAATCAAACCCGTGTTTAATTTAAATGTTTTATTGATGCAGCTGTGCGATGGTGATATCCGAGGGATCAATGAGCCTTTGTTCCTAAAGGATGCACAATGTCTCAAATATCTGGCTAATCACAGTTCTGGATGGAATACTGTACAACTTGGGTGGAAAAGAACAATGTGGCACAATTAAAGTTATTTTATTTTTTGCATTGAATGATGATTATATAGAACAGTTGTTGTTTCCTGATGTCTGGTCAAATGCACACCTGCCACATGACTTCCCTGTCATTGTTTAGGACATCAACCCTCAGCACTAATTCAACCACTTGTGCTTTTCAATGGTATTCATGCATGTTCTATAATCGCTAAGCTTCAGATATGCAATTTATGTCAATTAAGTGTGGTTTGTACCTGAATGCATGAATATAAAACAGTCGATTTTCCAAAGTTAAAAAACCTTGTTAGCTTTTTGTCTCTTTCAGAAATAAAGCCATTGTCAGCAGGGTAACATTGTTGCCTCAG
This sequence comes from Mormyrops boulengeri, assembly GCA_026781065.1. Taxonomy (NCBI): domain Eukaryota; kingdom Metazoa; phylum Chordata; class Actinopteri; order Osteoglossiformes; family Mormyridae; genus Mormyrops; species Mormyrops boulengeri. The sequence continues at coordinate 15,523,826 of JAODLD010000113.1, read as the reverse complement.
ACTCCCTTAGTTTCTTCCCGCTGCTTCGTTTTCTTTCAAAGACATGCACCTGTATTGGCTTTCCTCCTGCATTGCAAAGATTTGCATTTAAGCTAATTGATACATCTAAATTGCCCATAGTTTGTAAGTGCCTCCAGGCTCCAGGCCCCCTGTGACCCTGACCAGAGTAAGTGGATGGATGGATGGTTATAATTTCCCAACAATCCTGACCAGGATAAGTGGTTAGAAGTTGGATGGATAATTTTAATTTATATGTAGTTGTATGACAGGAATAAATATAGAGCTTCCAATAGGGTTGTGCAAAAAAAATCGATCCATCAATATATCCTGATTTTTCCTTTCACGATTTACTATATCGATTTCTAACTCCAAAAATCGATATTTCCCAGGGGGAGAATCATGCAAAATACAACCAGACGTTTTGGGAACATCCTGGAGCCACGCTATCCCAACCTCCAAACACATTACGGAGGAGAGTGGCATTTACCTGCGATTGCTGGACTTCGCGAGCCACTGAATCTTGCGTTACGATCACGTCCCACCACATTAATGACGATTGGCAACTGATTTCCCATATTTTATTGAAGGGGGGACCCTTTTCACAACTGCACCGCTAAAAATGTACGGCGAAAGATCAGAAACGGAAGATACAGCTGACACTGGAGTTGAAAATAATGAGATACTGGGGCTGTCACAAGAATGGATTCTCAGATACTAATCGATATTAAAAATAAGTATCTGATTAGATACTCATTTTCACCATTATTGATACCAACAGTTTTGTCTCATTCGCCACACTTCACACAGCACCAATACAGCGCACGCACACACTCGCGCAGCCCCTCCCCTCCCCTCCCCTCCTCTCCATAGCCGCTGAACGAATTCGCGCTGGTTAACACACACACACCGAGTTGGCCGAACATGGCATATGCTGCAGTTGAAGGCACTTCGCAAGCTGCTTTAGTTAAAATTAAAAAAAAAAAACAAAAGTGCCGTTTGCAAGTACTTTGCAGACGAGCATGGACAGACTAAGGATGTCAATAAGCCAATGCAAACAGTGCTACAAAGTTGTGGCGACGAAATCAAGCAGCACGTCAAACTTGGCAAAGCATCTTAGAGACTTTGAGAAATTTCGCGAGGTCAGTAAAGCTCGTGTTCCAGCAACACTGAACTATTAAACACTTATGAACAGGGCTGCATATACTTGGTAAACAAGTACGCATTCACCTTTAAAAGCGATACGTGCGGCAATCGATTGCTGTGACAGTGCAAAAGCGTGCGTATTTTATGTGCATTTGCGCTGATATGACAAGAAATTACCGTGCATTTTAACCTCTATATTGCAAATGAAGTACGAATTAGCATATACCCTGTGCAGGTTAAAATGCACGATAATTTCTTGTCATATCACCGCAAGTGCACATAAAATACGTACGATTTTGCACTGTCACAGCAATCGATTGCCGCACGTATCGCTTTTAAAGGTGAATGCGTACTTGCGTACCAGTTATATGCAGCCCTGCTTATAAAAAATGTTAACTTGAAGGACGCACACCTTAACATTAGCCGTTTATCTAATAAGCAGTTAGCTGTATGTTATCATTAAGGTAGCGGACAGGCCAATGGCTAATAATAAAATAATAGTTAATGTGGAAACAATGAACAATGCAAAAACGTAAAACAAAAATGTGTCCTGTAAAATGTAGTAAACGCCCAATCATACTTTTTTTTTCATTAAAATACAGTCGTATACCGTGAAACCGATATAACTTGTGATATAAATTTTTGGTCATAGTTCTAATCATACTGTCTGTTTTATTTTCTTTATAAGAAGAGTTAATAATCTCAGTTCTCTTCAAGCACCACACCAGCCTTAGATAACTGACTGGCACTTTAATTTCTTATTTTCATTCTTATGCACTTATCTTTTTGGTGTCCACTAGTTCAGTGCGTTAAAATGCAAAGACAATAAAGTTCAAATTCAATTGAGTTATGTTTTTTTTGGCTGAATTATTAATGTAATGTGATTCATTAAGACCACACAGATCATACACAGCAACTTGTATTTCAGCTCTATTTTTACATTTTCAGTGAATTGTAGAATACCGCTATATATCGCAATATATCGTGATTTAATCGTATCGTGACCCATGACCCGTGACATATCGTGATACGTATGGAATCGTGAGGTCCTTGCCAATACCCACCCCTAGCTTCCAATTTGTCATTTTAATTACAGAGTAATTCCAAACTACAGATCACTTGTTAAATTATTATAAAAACTTATAATATTCATTGTGTTAAAAAGAATATTATTATAATGTTTTCTCTTAGCCACATGTGTACCTTAAGTTATCTTAAAGCATTGTAAACTTCCTAAATTTTCTAGTTTGAAATTATTGTATTTCATGCCGCAGCATTGGTAAATATTATTCTCTTATTGGCCCAGACATATCATGTGGGTGTTGATTATTTTTGTGTAACCGCGCAGATAGTTCAGCCTAATAACAGTTCTATATTAATGCATTTTAATGTTTTATCAAGCATGTTAATGTAAAACCCTGTGTGATGTTTTGCTCATAAATAAGCAGTCATTCTAATCAGCATAATTTTTCGTGGTTTTCAAAATGCAAATGTCTGTACAAATATGGTTTCTTTGGTAATTTAACAGACCTATCCAGTAAGTAGCCTGACCAGACCTAAACCACCCTAACCCTAACCCTTATTGGAACTATATTTTTAAGAGCACATTGGAACATTATTAAATAATTTTCTTCTGAAATATTACTAGCTTATTCTAGTATTATTTTTTTGTTCGTTAACTGTGGTAAAAGCGGGATAAATCGTAACAAAAATGTGTGGTTATACGAACATAATCAACTCCAATTTGGTTAGAGGCCCTGCACTTTGACTTGGTCTGCATTACACCAAGTTGTTGCTGATTATTTTCGTATAACTGCACACCTCCTCATGCTTTATCCTTTACATAATCATGAATCATATCCTGGAGTGAATTAATTAATGAACTTTCTATGGGTGGCTGAAAATCTACAGGAAATGTGGAATTAAACTATGCAGGTTCTTAATATGAAAACTGCTAAACAGAAATGAAAAACGTAACAGAAATGTTATGACATATAACCACTAATCAATAGGAAATGTTTATAACTCCTCTTGGCACTTCTAACAATGTCATCTTGCTTGAAAATGTCATCTTTACTATTATAATATTATCCAAATCAGTCTTTACTCAATCTTTAGGGTTTATATCCAATGATTCTGTGACCCGTTTAAAAAAAAAAAACGATACATCTAATACCTTAATCAGAGAAGTAAGTATAATTAGGAGTATAAATAAATGAGCCAGTGCTCCATCCTAAACAAATGTCATTTAATTTGTACATGTACTTCATGTTTGAATAATACACATTGGTCATATTCCACAGGCCAATGTAAACTGAAGAAACCTCTAAAAGGAAACAGCTTTTTAAAAAGTATATTTCAACTCATCCTTAGTTTCAGTCACTTTGACAACCCAGTTAAAATCCCTTTGTCAACTGATATTGCAGCTGAGTCTACACCAGACATCAGGAAGCAACGTGCACATCTCTGAAATCAAGAAAATGCATTTTTGCACATTTTTCATATATACCTATGAAAAACATTACCATGGTGATGAACTGATGAGACCTCGGAGATTGGAAAGAAAATGTCTACCAGCTACTGTCCCGCTGTATGCAGTCAGTCCGAAGCTTGTGGTGCTTTTAGGAAGTTCACATTGAACCAGTTTTACTTAAAGGATGATGCAGAAATCCATGCAAAGTCTTTCAAAGCATTGATTGGCTGAACCCCTCCCCCCTGGTCCCCACTGACATTAGTTGCACCACCACCAATCCTCCATATTTAGCTGAAGGAAAATACTACCTGACATTTATTAAAAACACTAAGCACTGCACTGGCAGGCTATTTAGGCAGTGTTCCAACTACATGTCTCATTGCAAATGAACCAGTACTGCCTGGCAAGATATCAGAATATGAGGTCAATTTCACAAATTTGTAGTCTAGACAGGAAAAAAAACTCACCATCATAGTTATGGTTCACAATCTGTCTGTCTACCGGTGTTGTGAATGTACATGACTCAGTCACTATAAACAACTGTAATTATAATGTTTGTGTTTCTAAATAGATGTTTTGCTGCAGAGTCCAACTCTTCTGTATAAAACAGAACAGAAAAGACAACAGCATTCTTGTTTTCTTATCCGCATAGCTCTGTGTCCATTCCAAAAAACTTTTCTGCAAGCAGGCATTGAAAGGGTGACCTTGTAAAAGAGAGATTAGGTGACTAGAAGAGTCTTTTCAGTCGCGATCGTATTTCATGCTACAGTCTTTACAGTACTTGAATTTCAGATTCTTGGCAGAACAAAACACATGCCTTCAAATGTTAAACAGACAAACTCAAGTTGTAATGCATTGTACTGCTCCCAGCCTACTTGAAAGTCCCATTAAAAGAGAACCACAAATAAAGTAAATCTCATATTTTTTTTCTAATGGCGTACATTTGGTTTTGGGTGGTAGGGACATGTCCCTACAAATATTGAGGAAATACCATGTGTTTAGGGGGGCAAGGGGTTCGGGGCTGATTTGGTCCCTACTAATGCTGACACCAAACCTAAACTTACTGTGTACTACAGTTTAGAAACAGTCCCACTGTGCTGGTCAATTGTGACAAGAGAATCTATACCAATTCAAACAAATTCTTACCTAATTAATTAAAGAACAGCTTTGGAAATTTGGAAAATTAAACAATCATAAATTAACACCTGTTGGGAGGAGGCCTGACAAATCTAATCTTTATGGCATATCTGAACCCAAAAATTAATCAAAAACACACACAAGGCAACCAACACATGTACATGAAACAGCACAGGCATTCATGTAGATTAATAAAAAGTAAACTTTCAATCACAATAAGCTTAAAAGAAGGGAAATTTGGTTCCATCAAAAAAGACCTTTTATGGATAAATGCAGATATAGGTTCAAAATGTCCTGGTTAAAAATAGCAGCTGTACTCTCTCAGATAATTCAGGTAATAATGGTAGTCCAAGCCAGTTCAGCACTATAAAACATTTTAGACAGATTGTTAAGGCAATATAATTTAAATCCACAAACACACATATAACAATCTGGAAACAAACAAATGAGTAGATATTAGGAGTGTAATGGTACACGTATTCGTTCTATAAATTTTTGGTATAGGTCTTACGGTTCAGTATGCATATGTACCGAACGAATAGAGCAAATGCAGAGCCTTTGTGTGTTTCTGTGTTTCCCCCAAGCAACATTCGGAAAGAGGCGGATGAAGCCGCGCCGCTATACATGCATGTACATCCTAATGTGAAGCTGGGAGTTGTTAATGTGAATACAAGTACAGCACATGTATTCTTTTAAATGCTGCACCATAATGGATATTTATTTTGTTATGCTTTGTATTTTTTGAGACAATTTTTGTGTTGCACAGTTCAAATATGAAGCTGAAAGCTGCTAATGTGAATACAGTATAGATCAGGTGTTTAATTTTCTAAATGTGCACCTTAATGAATGTTTATTTAATTTTTATTTACTTGACAGAATATTTATTTTGATTTTAGTTTTTTATTAGTAGGTTGCAGCAGTATGGACAGAAACTTTTTATTTAAGAAAGACAGTCATTCTTTGTTCAGTAAACCAGTGTTTAATAATGAAAAAAAGAAGCATTTTATGTTTTGTTTCTTTTACCCCTGCTGTACCAAAAACACAATGAAACGTGATTTCAAAACCGAGGTACCTACCGAACCATGATTTTTGTGACCCGTTACACCCCTAGTAGATATATAATCCCATTCTGTCATAATAGACAGTCATTAACAAATAGAACCTTGTACTGACCAGCCAATTCACTTGCTAGCACTGTATTGCTAGTATGGCATGTGCCTTTGAGTCTTGAATGTCTCCCCATCATACAAATAATTAAAAAAATGCTTATGTAGCTCCTGTAGCTCAACAAGTGGAGCATGGCAATAACAACAATGCAAAGGTTGTGGAGCATAGGTAAATTGTATCCCTTCCTTCAGTGTAAGTCACTTTGAATAAAATGACAAAAAATGTGCATTTTGGTCAGATGAAAATAAGATATGTGAACCACAGTCATTATGTGACTGAATATCATCCGTAACAGAAAGGGCAGGACACTACTGTAGTGCACAAGTTCATGTACATGATCTACCGAAGACTGCTAATACAGACTGGCTGAAAACTCCAAGTGGTTCTCCTTCCCTCGATCTCTTAATCCCTCACTCTATTCTTAGACATTTGCAAAAAACCCAGCCAAGATCTTCAACTATATATAAGGAGTAAGATGATCACTGACCACCCACCACAGGACAAGGACGACCGTTCAGTTACCATGATGGGTGGTATTTATAACTTTAAGAAAGTAGGCTGGTCACAAAAAAAGATCTAGATCCCTTTCCCAGGATGCTGACAGTAATTCAGTGATGGCCTGTTCAATATTTGAATACATACTAGCAGTTTTCAATGAAAGCATGTAATCGTAACAAAAGAAGGACTTTGTGAGTATTTGTGTATTACTTTCTCTGGTCAGGGTCACAGAGACCGGCAATCTATCCCAGGTAGCATAAGGCACAAGGTAGGGGTACACTCTTGGTGGGATGTTAGTCCATCGCATGACACACACACAGATCATACTGTTGCATACTGTTGGCAATTTAGAGGTACAAATTAATATAACTTTACTTCTTGGACTGCAGGATGAAACTACAATAGAAAGAGCAAACCCTTAAAAGGGGAGAAGAACACTGTATGGACAAATGTACTGGGACACACCTCTCAATCACTGAATTCAGGTGTTTCATTCAGACCCATTGCCAGAGGTATATAAAATCAAGTACCTAGCCATGCAGTCAGGTTTACAAACATTTGTGAAAGAATGGATCATTTTGAAGAGCTTAGTGAATTCAAGTATGGTACTGTCATTGGATGCCACCTTTGCAATTAGTCAGTTCGTGAAAATTTCTTCCATATTTGATGGTAAATTGTAAGTGCTATTACTGCAAAGTGGAAGCCTTCAGGAACAACAGGAGACTCAGCCATGAAGTGGCAGACTACATAAAGTAACAGAGCAGGTTGAAGCACATAGAGTGTAAAAAGTCACCAACACTCTATTGGCTCAATGACTGCAGAGTTCTGAACTTCCTCTGTCATTAATCCCAGCACGAGGAATTAAGGAGCTTCATGGGATTGGCTTCCATTGCCAAGCAGCTGCATGCAAGCCTCCCATGACCAAATGCAATGCCAAGCGTCGGATGAAGTGGTGTGAAGCATGTCGCCACTGGACCCTGAAGCAGTGGAAGCACGTTTTGCGTAGTGACAAACCGCACTTCTCTGTCTGGCAGTCTGATGGACAAGTTTGGGTTTGGCAGATGGCAGGTGAATGTTTGTCAGGGTCAGCATCAGTTTGTCCCAGTCTTTCGTGTCCCTTCCCCGTTTGGCCAGCAGGTGTCGCTGGCCCTCCTATCCTCCCTGTTGTCAGCCTCTGTGTTTTCCTTGCCTCCCCGTTGGCCACATGGGTCAACGAGTTGAGCATGAGGCTACCTGTTAACCCTTCAGTTGTGTGTTTGAATCCCGCCGCCTCTGTTTTTGTATTTTGTTTCATTGGTATCAGTTTTCCTAGTTCCTGTGATTTTGTGGTTGGTTTGATCTCCCAATTTCCTTGAGTTAATAATTACTACAAAACTACAAAACAAGTACCACAAGGGGTTAGGAAACAAACAAAAATACTCCATTAACTACAAACCAAGGGTATTTCATGAAAGTAGCTAAAGAAAGCCATACTTGCCCAAAAAAGTCAGACTCAAACTAGTGCCATCTCTACTACTGTAAGCATCATGTCGTTCCACTAACGCAGTTAAGCTTTAATTAATCAAGGCTCATACAAGACAGACTTGCACAGTCTCACCCGAGATATTTAAGAAGCCCAGATGAATGGATGAACGATAGATCGATCGAATGAGTTGGAAAGCATGTAAAATGAGAGCAGTGTTTTTTTTCCGCTGCAGAACAAACACTGCTGATGTAGCTGTATGAAAAATACAAAGATGTAATCGCTAAAAAAGGCAATACTGTGGCCATAAATACAGCCAGGGAGTTGGCTTGACAATGTATTGCAGATAGACTAAATGCGTAAGTTATGTAAATAGCTTATGTGAAGTGCTTAGTACAGTGGCATGGTGGTACAGTGGTTTATGCTGTCGGGTTACACCATGAAAGTTGCTGGGTCGATCCCCATAGCCAACTAGGAACCTTCTGGGTTGAGTTTACGTGTCATTCTTACTGTATAATGCTATTCATTATTCATTATTTTTTAATCTCCATAAAATACTTTCAATCGCATTCGGGTGAAATGTTCTGCACAAATAAGCGTATCTTGTCTTTGCTATTTTACTAATAAACTTTCAAAGTGCACAGTGACTAAACGAAATATAAAAATATCTTCCTGTTCATAGTATTTTAACTGATTTTTTTTTTTCAGTTTCAGTCATTGTATTTGTTACGCTCCAATCTAGGGTCAGAGCGCAGCAAAAAGGGAAGGAGAAGGGAAACCAGGGGCTAGGAAAAGGGAACACGGGACGCAAAGGGAGTCGTTTTTTTTTAGTTTTTTTAATGGTTTTTCACAGACACTTCACAAACACTAGGTGTAACAGGCTTCGGGAGTGACACAGGCCAAAGAAACAAACAAAAGCACACCCCAAGCTAACTAAACCTAAAGGGAAAACAAAGTGGAAACAAAATGACAATGCCTAAAGCTAAACTCCTTAACCAAACAATAGTAAACACCACGTATCGCATAAACCAAAACAGCAGCCACTCCTTACACACCTAGTGATCACAGACAACAAGCACACAGCCAAAGCAAAGGTATCCAAGGGGAGTAGCGAAAAGCAAAGTCAAGAATCAGGCAGGAGATCGAAAACAGAAGAGCAATCAAACCAAAGTGAAGGTACCCGAAGAGGGCAAAGCGAAAGTCGGAAACAAGGAACAAAACAGTCATGCATGGGTAGTCAAATCACAAAGGCAAAGCACAGCAAAAAAAGCAAGGGGAGGGCAAGCACACCGGTGAGAAGCGAGCAGCGAGCAGACGAAGTGACAAAGCGATGGCCTCTTCTGAAGGTGAACCGGAAACTGCTCCGAAGGCGAGGGAGGCAGGGCCAGGTCAAGAAGGCGGGGTCAAAAGAGCAGCTGACGAACGGGCGAGTGGGCAGGACGTCCGGAGATCCTGCAGGCATCCTTCTGAAACTTACGGCACGTATCTTCCTTACGGCACATACTTTCTTTGCGGCACGTAACACATTTCATGTTTGACCTTTATAATATGAGTAAGCTGATGGCCTGATGGAAAAAGCTGTCCCTCAGCCTGCTGGTTCAGGACCGGATACTGCAGTACCTCCTGCCTGATGGTAGTAGTTTAAATAGTTTGTGACTGGGGTGACTGGAGTCTTTGAATGATCTTCCCCGCTTTTCTCAGACACCACTTCCTTTAGATGTCCTGGAGGGAGGGAAGCTCACCTCCAATTATCCTTTCAGAACACCACACAGCTCTCTGTAGAGCTTTGCAGTTGTAGGCGGTGCTATTGCCGTACCAGGTAGTGATAGTGATTTTCAGACCTTGAAAGAAACAGCACTTATCTGCATTGTTATTCTAAGTGGAAGAACCTGCAGTATTCAGTGTTAAAAGGGGACAGGTAATGAGAAACACAAACAAATGCAATCCCAGATACGGAAAAACAAGGCCATACTTCAAAGATTGCAGGACATGATTCCATATCTAGTTGGAATTTACCCTTCAGAGGGGGCACTGCCAGATTTGATGAACCCGACAATGAAAATTTTTAGATTTAGCTGAACTTATGTCAAAATACAACAGAATTCTAGGTGAATATGTGGAACATGATAGGGAAAAGCAAAGAAAAGGAAAGCAATCATACTTACATTATTTGTCACCTGAAACACAAAATGCATTTATTGACTTGTTTGGAAAGCCGGTTGCAGACACCATAATGACAGAGAGCAGACACTGTGCACTGTTCACTTATATGTGATTCAACCCCAGATAAATAAAAGAGAGGCTTATCTCTCAGAAAAATATAGAACAAATTGCTAGAATGGTGATGAAAAAAACTACATGGACACAGAATTGACATAATGGATTGTCAACGTCATGAAATGGTTCAAATATGTCCGTAAATATAAAAGGTGTGCAAAAGCCCAAATAGACCCTTGCTACATTTCCCCCCATGTGCATCACACACATGGAATCTTGTTGGTGTCCTTGTGTTCCAGGCAAGCTCAAAACAGGACACATTTTTTAGTCATTAATTGCCCTCTACACCTTGTTCAGTGCAAGCCCAGAAAAATGGAAGATTTTGAAAAGCACTTCGCATCGATTGTCTTATGTGCTGGAGAGAATGTATTAAAGCTGTGTGTAGCATTTAAATGTGTCTCCCAGGTGTAACAGAGGCCTACGACACCGATGTTCTACCAGAGTCAAGGACATTGACAGGTACCATTTGGCTGAACAGCATCCAGACTGTTAGTGGTCAAACTATTTGTGGTCGCCAATGAGCCAAGACAGACTGAACAGCTTGGCCAGGCACTCCATTAAATATGATCTTGAAAAGACTTTGGACTCAATCTGGAATTTTGCAGGAAACGGCTTTCCACAGCTATGACTGTCGTGACAGTCTAAACTCAGGTGGCAATAAGAAGACATCACAAAGTTACAGATGCATTTAAGTGGTTTCCATAATGCCATTTTGGTTGACACGCATCTGCGGCATCGCGTGGACATCGGGGGCAGTACCTCTGGACTGGCAGACCGGGGTGGTGGTTCCCCTCTTTAAGAAGGGGGACCGGAGGATGTGCTCCAACTATAGGGGGATCACACTCCTCAGCTTCCCTGGTAAGGTCTATTCAGGGGTTCTGGAGAGGAGGGTCCGTCGGATTGTCGAACCTCGGATTCAGGAGCAGCAGTGCGGTTTTCGCCCTGGCCGTGGAACAGACCAGCTCTATACTCTCAGCAGGGTCTTGGAGGGTTCATGGGAGTTTGCCCAACCGGTCTACATGTGTTTTGTGGA
>JAODLD010000113.1:15495510-15512536 GCA_026781065.1 Mormyrops boulengeri | reverse complement strand
GGGCATTTAGGAAGAAACATAGTAACCAGATTGTTGCGACAGTGATATAACTGAGTGATATAGAAATAAAAAGTGACGTTGTGTTATCAGGAATTGTTGTGATTAATTGAATATATTTTCAGGGTGAAGTTCTCCACTTCATTACCATCATCAGTTCAGTTCAGGCACTGCCCCCGATGTCCACGCGATGCTGCAGATGCGTGTCAACCAGGACAGCCCCGCAGCATCCAGAGCCTTAAGGAACTCCGTATCTCATCCACCCCTGGGGCCCGTCCAACCACTTCTTTTTAATTTCGGCTACCGTGTGAATTTCGGAACCAACACTTTTAACTGACTCACTGCCACACTGTGCTACACCGTCAACTTTCGTTTATTGCTTAAGCCACCAAATAATATCACTTTTCTTTTCTCGATTTCTGTTAACATGACCTCCACTTTGCACTCGCTGAAATACTTCTGTTTCCCACGTGGTTTATCCATTGTTGTTTAAGAAAAACATAGAACAAAGTGGGTATTTATACAGATTTACATATGCAAATATACATAATTATGGGCAGGTCGGAGGGGTGGCTGTGGGCTCGTTCACGTACGTAAAATTTCACTCTCATTGGGATTTATGAAGGGAATGTGTGTACGTCTGTGCATACGCACAGTCTTGTGCATCTGGATTTTTTCTTCTGTACGCACATTCCTAGTTTTGTCCGTACGCCATGTTTTAGTGTGAATTCTACGCACGTCGTTATATGTGAGGCCCCAGGTGATGAAGCCCCAGACAATATAGCTTTGTGAATTGTTAAAGCACACAAATTGCTCCATCATGATAATGTCAAGATCATCGGAAGGGAGGAACATGTTCAAGGCTTATAATCATTTCTAATACTCTTCTAATGAGTATATTGCAGATTATTATATTTATGAATGTGATTGATCATGGATTGGCCAAAGCTATCCTCATGTCTTGCTGTAATATTTACAACAAGCCTTTCATCTGTTGGGATACTATTGGAACTACATGACCAAAGTGCTTTAATGCAGTTGTCAGCTGTAGCCAATATATGTCATAGGGACCCATGAGCTACAATGGTTGCCAAAAATTCACTTAATTAAGTGAGGATTTCTCTCAGTACAGTATTTATTACAGGCTGGCATTAAAACTTAGTGACGTTACTTTCCATGCCGTATGGACGTGAGAGTTTTGCTTGCTATGACTCAAACACCAATCCCATGTCAGTGTAATTTGAGAATTGAGGAGCTGAATCAACTTCATGACAATTTAGTTCACATACTTACTCTTTCTGGTAAAAGGCTGTCTCTGAGTCTGAATGCACATTTCCAGCCATGCCTATTATTTGGGCTTTTGATTATTATTCCTTTAATACTTTGTCGTCTCCTCACATTTGAACACATTTGCTGTAAAATACAGTACATTACTACAAGCATAGACTGGCTATAATGAATCCTTATGTTTCAATCCACTGAAATGAATACAGACGCTCCTCTACTTATGAACAAGATATTTTCCAAACAGCCATTAGTAACTTGAAATGTTCGTAAGTGCTGGGAGTATGCACGCTACACTGCTGCGCGGCTGAGGTAGCGGCCAGAAGTCAAACTAGGCAGAATTGGTGCGCAGAAAAATAAATTATGTTGTAGACAGGGAACAGGAGCCCAGCGAACACAGTTTGGACTTACAGTCCTCTTCATTTGTATGTCTGAAAGTTTGTAAATTGAAAACTCATAAGTAGAGGAGCGTCTGTAGTTAACTTTCCATTTTATTCTTAATGCTTTTTTTAAATCTTGAATTTGATTTGAATTGGAAAATTGGAATACAAAACTAAAAAAGTCAATTCTTAGAATGACAAAGCACAGTTAAACAGGTTATAATCAGAGGCTGAGTAATTTGCACTGAATAGGCTATATGCACACGGGGTGCTGACGTATTTCCGGTAAAATCTTAGCCGGCTTAATCACTTCCGCTATCCATACATTAGATAGATAGACGGATAGATAAATAGTCTTTATTGCCATTTGCACAGGTGTGGGGCAGTACAATAGACACAGTTCTCATAGTCTTTGTGTATTTAGCCTATGCTAAATGTATTTTTTCCCACATTCAAACATATGAGTCTAAATCTTCAAATGAGCCATTCTAGGGTGCACTTGGGACCCTGTAAAATGCATTTGTACCCTGTCAGGGAGCGAACTACAGGAGGGTGCATAACGATAGGGTGGACATTTTTAGCTAAAGTTAGCATTTTGGGAAAAAAGAAGATTGAACTAGCAAAGTTAGCAACTGTTCAAGATGACACGATAATCCTCTACATCCCATCACAAAATGGTACATCCATGTATCCATCCATCCATCCATCGTTTTCTATAACCGCTTGTCCTATTCAGGGTCATGGGGGGTCTGGAGCTTGTCCCAGAGGCTACAGGCACAATGCAGGGAACAACCCAGAATGGGGCGCCAACCCATCACTGGGCCAAAATGGTATAGGTTATATAAAATGCAATTATATAAAATGCAATTTAAAACAAATGTTATTATACCTCTTGCATCCAACAAGCTTGGGGCTGGCCAGTTACCAGCAATCAGTACCTTCACCTGTCCCAGTCCAACCCCTTCTGCCCTCACACTCAGCGTGACATATTGTTTGCTTTCCATGAGCCTTGCTGATTCTTGCCTTCCCAAATCCTGTGCATCCTCATTCCTGCTTTCTCCGGACCTGCCTTGTGCATTGACCCCCTGTTCTAAATGCCATGGTAAGATCTCCCAGGCTTCTGACCTGTTTAGACCCTGAGACAAGCCCAACGATTCCAGTTTTGTTTACTTGATCGTTCTAACAAATTCCTAGTTCCCCGATTTCTGGTCTCCGAGTTTCTGTCCCTGCCAGGCCTGACAATACCAACATATTCATAACTGTTGACCCATTCAGAATAAACCCTGAAAAAAAACGGTAGCGAAAGGAATATGAATCAACATATGACCCAAATTAATATTTAAATCATTTTTATGACACATTTGCAATAAAAGGACATTTCCTCCCTCGGGCTAATCATTAATAGACTGAACTTTTAAGCATCAGTTTGTAATGTTTAATCCACTAAGAAACAGTCAGCTCCATTTCAAGAACAAAACGATCTCATATATGGACTGTTTCATATTGAAGTCTGCAGCTAACTGTGTGGCTCTGCTCAGTTCTATCCTAGTCACATATTTAAGTCGCATAAGTGAAGACATATAGCGTTAAATTTAAGGAAAAGAAATCTGCACTAAACAACACTATTGCAATATTGTCCAAACATTATCAATGAATCAGTTATTTCACAATCATCCCTTTATTACAACATTGAGTTTTTAACATATTTTTGAACTATTTTTATTTAGATTAACTCCTCACTAGTCGGACTTCTCACACATTTCCCCCTTAACCCTCCTATTCTTCTAAAGAGGAAGTATAAGGGTAATTTTGTGGTTCCTTCTTGCCTCACCTTTCAGGTAAGCATGCACAAAGGAATGGGGAAGTAGAGATAAAAACATCGTTTATGCTAGGCATAGCAGTCAATCTCAAAACGCATTGAAGTTCACGCAGCACAAGCTAAACAGAACATTTGGATGAGACAGAAACACAACATTAACACGGTAAGCCCGTTTGATATAATGGCTTGTAATAATGTGAAACTAACGCATACCGACTTTCAATTTTAAATGCGTAATATAAAAGGGACTTAACGACACAGTAATACTAACCTTCTACAAGTTTTACCCTTTCCCTTTGGAATGCATTTAATTGGTTTTCACACGGGTTTCTTCCGTGCTTCGATTATTTGTTTGTAATTTCAATTGTAAAATTTAGTTTACTTCGGTTTCAAGCACACTGAAGCTAGTGAATAGCGTGTGAAAATCGCAAATTACATTGCAAATTAATATTTAGCAAATATTTTCGTAATCTGTTCAAACAGATAACATATTCAGAGAAGTAATAACGTGTTCAGAGAAACAATTATGCTACATACGTAAAATTACAAATGGACGATTTAAACTGCATTTGACGGAATGCTTTGATCGGGTGTAATACGCTACGTAATTTTTTCTATACTGAAATGTTAATGTATTCTGACGGGTGACAGGTGTATACGACACACTAATAAAAATCAGATCAGACTGTTGAAAATTACTCCAGTTTTGACAGCGAACAGAAACACGTGACATAGACTCGGCTGGAAATAAACTGGTTAGATTTGGTTAACTTCGTCATTGTTGGAGTGTACTAGTAAGGGTAAAACACAGGGCAGAATAGTGAAAAACAAGGATCCCCGTCAGTTCATAACGCACCAGGCACGTGAGGGAGGGTGCTCGGGGTACCAGGGCACCTGTCCCTTTCGTCTGAACGATTGAAAGTGCCCCCACCCCCCTCCCCCTTTGATGTTCCGACTGCCCATATTCGAGAAAGCTAAAAAATGAGCCCGCCCTCATTAAACTGACCGAGGAGAACCTCCCCGCCCCCCACACTAGGCTGGCAAAAAGAACCGGTCGGCCACGCCCACCTGTTCGAGCACCTGCCCCTCCAGATGTCTGTGCACGTCATCGTAACACACCAATAAGGAAGGAGGTAGAAGTGGAATTAACCAAAGCGAATAACACGTGACTTCCCCCCATGACGGCTACTGTTAGGAGCATAATATGCAGATATATTTTCAGAAAACATTTTTTCCTTGTTGCACAGGTTTCCTTTCTTGTGACATGCACTTAGGTGAACTGGCATCCCTAAATTTCCCATAGTGTATAATTGTGTGTGTGTACCTCAACCAACTTAAATAGCTGGACTAAAAATGGATGGGTGAACCGAAACTAGCAACACCATTATGTCATAATATTATTGAAAATTATGTACAATAACAGGTCCAGGTTAATGTGCATATCTGTTATTTAAACATTGACATTTATAGGCTTACCTGAATTTTAGTTTAAGCTTATAATTACACTAATTATACTGGTTATTCCCCCTCTGATTCATGCAGACATGGAGATGGAACAGATCTCTGATCAGAGACAAAAGCAGTTAGCTAGTGGAGGTGATTCTCTGCCAAGAACATTGTCCTCAAGATCAATCAATTCAACTGACAATGTCCTAGCATTCATCTGTGAACTTCGCCCTAAGAAAGACCACCAGCTGAAACACAACCAAGAAACTGTGCAAGTTCAGCTGCCAAGTCGCTGCAATGTTCATCAACTGCGGTTGCGTATCTGCATTCAGGCCCAAGAGCAGAACTCCGTCTTAGATCCCTTCAGCTTACTTGACCCGGAACAGTACCAGCTTCTCTATACCAAGGGAGGTGAATGGTATGAGATCCACGATGACCACCAGGTCCTGCATACATTGAATGTTGAGTGGCAGTGTGATGCCAATGGTAAAAAGATGGCCAATATTGTACTGGAACCTCTTCCTGAAGTTACAGAGGAGGCAGAGAGGTTCCACCAGCTTTTGACCTACCTTATTGGGTACGACCTCAGCGCTGCCGCATCTAATCGACTAGGGGAACTTAACTTTGCCCGCCGGAAGTTTGCTGCACCCCGTAGAGAGGAACTCCAGAGACGTGACACTAGAGCTTATGCCATAGAGCCTTGGGTCACCTCATCCCCACTTGTAAAAGAACAGCAACCACTGCTTTCTTGCGACCTATTGGTCACCCTGTATTACAGTGATAAGAACTTTAATTTTAAAGTGGACATTAATGATTTTCCTAGTGACCTAATTGAGACATTCATCCAAAAGATGTTTGACAGTGGTTTTGCCTTAGAATATACAGTTTCCAACTTGACATTAAAGGTCTGCGGGAGAGAGGAATTCCTCAGTGGAGACTATCCACTCTCAAAATTTCTATGGGTGCGGCACTGTCTGAAGACCATGCAGGGGCTCCACCTGTCTGTGCTACCCATTGCATCATTAGAGGAGGACACATTAAGGTCAGAAGATTGGCCTCTAGTAGACAGCTTTACTGGACTACCCAGTTCTCATGAGGAGCTTGCTCTGTCAAACAAAGAGTTGGATGACATCATGATGATATCACTAATGGACTGTGACCGAACACTGAGAGTGAAGCTGGTGGGCTTAGACATACCCCAGCTCCCCAGCAAAGCCCCCCAATATGTTCAAGTTGAAGCCTCTGTGCTTTATGGGAACAAAGTTTTGTCCTCAGTCTGCTCACTGTCAAAGCCATTTTCGGATGAAGTTTTGTGGAATGAGTGGCTTGAATTTGACCTTCTCCTAAAGAACTTACCATATGGTGCCAAGTTGAGTCTCACAGTTAATGCCACGACTCCTGACAGCAATGTGGTTGTGGAGTCAAAGCCTCCATCTACAGAACTCAAAACACCTGATTACCAAAAAGGCAAAGGAAAGGTATTGTTCTTTGTAAATCTTCTTCTCATCGACCACAGATCTATACTAAGCCAAGGGCTGCACACTCTGTACATGTGGCCATTCCCTGAGCATGATGAAGAGGCATTGACTTATGAGGCAGACAAGCTCTCGTCTGCTACCAACCCTGATCAAACCAATTCAATGGCTATCACCTTCTTGCTGGACAGGTACAGCTTCCCTGTAGTTCTTCCCAACAGCTACAACTGTCCCGGGATCTGTGCTTCTTCTGGGGCCTTGTATAGAGACAACACAGATGTGGTTTTTCAGCAATCACGTTCAGATCAGAGGAGCCCTGGGTCTGGTAATGGAGAAACGTCACAGTTATCTAGCAAGGAGACATTAGACAGGGCTTGCTTAAGGAGGTTTAGAGAAGAGAGTGTCCACTATGGCTCTAACCTTCCCCAGTTTCTCCGAAAGGTCAACTGGTTAAATCCCAATGCAGTTCAGGATATCCACTGGCTGCTCTCCAACTGGGACCCTGAAGACTTGGAGGTGCCTATTGCCCTCGAGCTACTTAGTGTGGACTTTGCTGATAAGATGGTCAGGAGGCTAGCAGTCCAGAAGCTGGAAACCCTGAGTAATGAAGAGGTGCTGAGGTACTTACTACAACTAGTCCAGGTGATCAGAAGTTTCTTGAGTATAATTTCCTCCATTAAAAACAAGTTAGACTAGACATACTGTAAGTCACATTTACTTATAATAAAATTAAAATGTATTCCATGTCTATTTATCGTAGCATGTCTTTTATACTCTGTTTATTGAATACTGAAGTGTACTCATTTGATCATACATGACAATTTTAGGAATTAATTATTTTTCTAAAATTATGTTTTGCAGTTATCATAGTTTTAATACGTCACGAACAATGGAATGTTTAAATCTTAAAGCTGCAATAAAATGATATCCTAACATTTATGCCATTCTTCCTAGACCTTGAAGGTTGAGCCATACCATGACAGTTATCTGGCACGATTCATCATCCAAAGGGCCCTAAGAGTAGGTATTCTACCATGCTCATCAATATGTGAAACAAAACTACCCTAACTGTGGGATTTGTAAGTGAGATGGCATGGTGAACTATGGTGAATTGTGGTGATAACCTATGGTGAATTGTGCAAATGGAAAGGATTGCAGTTATAGATGGGATTTGAATGGGGATGGGACAAATCTATGATAAAAAGGTGGGGGGGGGGCAAAAATGCTGTTAGTTCTTCCAGGAAAATGTCTGCCACTGTTGAATGGAATAAACTAATAGTGCTGTGGCTAAGGACCTCGGAAATGGTGCGGTATCATTGTTCTGCTCTAGTGTAATGGATGTGAAACAGAACAGAACACAGTAATTTAAGCACGCACAGGGAAACAGATACAGGTGAACAAAATTAACCTTGATTAGTCTGGGTGAGCTGTTTCTCCCACCCTAGACAGATGCCTCACACCCTTTTGTGCAATGAGTTTATGCTATTATGTCCCATTTGGACAAAATGTGAATATGAGGTCCTGGAGTATAATTAAAGTTTTATTTGAAAGTGTATGGATTTACTCGGGTGCACTGATCCAATATAATCGTGGTAATCTAATCGTCCCCTATCAAGTAACGGATTTCTTACCACTTGCAACTGAATCCTATGTCAATGTTGGGTTGCACACGTTGGGCAGTATTCTGTATCAGATACAGTTCTGATTGACTTGAGTAAAGTACATTATTGTGGTAATTCATCATATTTGAGTTACGAACAAATACTTGAGAGGATAGTTTTTAAACCCATCATTAGGCACTGAAAACAGAATTGAGCTCAGAAAAATGTTCATATCGGGCCCAGATCTTCAAAACCACCTCTGGCAGTGCCCCCATCACTTAGGGTAACCAGATAATCCATGTCAGGGAGGACATTTTGAGCTAGGATAGGATTTGTAAATTGCCATTTCAATTAAAGGGACCTGGATTTCATTTAAGCACTGAATTCTCCTATAATCATGCATGTGTCACTAATGTTAATGTGAGACAGCTGCATGAGTCTTTCAAAGAAAAGTAAAGGGTAAAGTAAAATTGCAAGAATAATGGAGCTATTTAGCCAAGCACAGGAGCTTTTCAGTTTTAATGTAGTTTGTAAAACCTGAAGTAGCTCAAAGTGTCCTCCCTAACATGGATTTTCTGGTCACCCGTCATTACTACTCACTGGCAGTCTGAAAATTCTTAAATTCTAAATTATCTCTTTCTATTATCACTATCTATTATAAACCACACACACCTGAGAACTTCGGCCTACCACATATACCCAGCAATTCTACTTTGTGTTTTTCCTACACAGAGTAAGAGAATCGGCCACTTCTTCTTCTGGTACCTGCGTAGTGAGGTGTCCAGCTTCCCCTACTTCCAGCAACGGTTTGCCGTGGTGCTGGAGGCCTACCTGCTGGGCTGTGGACAGGCTATGCTGACAAGCTTCCTCCAGCAGGTACAGCTGGTTGAGTGTCTACACAAGGTGGCCGTTGACATAAAGAAGCTCTTCCCTGAGAAGACTGACCTCACAGCTACTGGTAATGTTTATGGGGTAGTTGTAATGGGGTAGTTGTATTGCTAAGTTGAATTGCTAAATTACTGTGTAGTCATTAAACTAAATTAATGAAATGTGAATCCGTTAATTTTTTAGAGGATTGCAGGTCTGTATGCAAATATCGTTTATTCTATGAGGTAAGAGCTTACCCAAATGAAAATGTTAATAATTTGACAAATAAATATCCATACACTGTTGTTTTGTAGTGTCTGGCTCAGCAGGTTAAGCCTCTATGCATGTGCTCATATAGTTGCTGGTTTGAGCCCAGCCTCAGCAAAATGGTCATATGTCTGTGGGCCCTTGAGCATGGCCCATAACCCCCTGGGTGCTGCCAGAGGTCTGGTGCTTTGCTGTGGTTCCTCACCTTGTTCTTACCTGTATGTGTCTCATGGAAAGCAAGATGGGGCAAAGAGAATCTCCCCATGGGAATTAATAAAGTATCACTATTCTATAAATCAGCTGCCCAACAGCTGCAGGACATGCTGAGATCTTGCAACCTTCCATCTGAGTTCCAGGTGCCCTACGACCCCCGCATCAGAGCAGGGGCAATCATGGTGCGTTAAGTTGTGGGTATTATCACTTTTGTTTTATTCACCAGTATTAAGTTGAAGCAATGTGTTCAGTTTGGTAAATCATAACATTTTCTATACTATGACATGTCCTGAAGCATGATTATTAAACTTCAAGGATTTCTTGTCTGAGAACTTTTGTTTATGACACCTATTTTATATTCCCACAAATTAGCAAAAATTATTCATGAACTTTTTGGTATCTCTTATGGGATGCTTCACGCCATCACCTTCCCCAGCTGGATAGATGCAAAGTGATGGCCTCCAAGAAGAAGCCATTGTGGTTGGAATTCTCCTCTCCAGCTTCACAAGGATCTTCTGGCCCCCCTGTGGGCATGATTTTTAAACACGGCGATGACCTGCGGCAGGACATGCTGGTCATTCAGGTTAGGTGCCACTTTAAAAATGTCTTGCTCATTACCTGGCTCCTAAGGAATTGGACTGGCACTGTAAGATGCTATGTATTTTTAATTCTCACTCAAAATTACCTCCACATACACTTGTAGAGGTATACAATTGCCTGTTAATTTGGTAACAAGGGCTGCACAATGTCGCAGCACATTGCAATGTACAGACAGTCCTCTACTTACGATCGTTCAACTTACGAACTTTCAGACATACGAACGAAGAGGACTGTAAGTCCAAACTGTGTTCACTGGGCTCCCGTTTCCTGTCCGCAACATCAATTTTTTTTTCTGCGCTCCAGTTCCGCCTAGTACGACTTCTGGCCGCTACTCCCGCCGCGCAGCAGCGTAGCGTGCGTACTCCCAGCATCCTAGTTCTTAGTACTTGCGTATGCCCTTAAAATGATGGTGAATAACGACTTACGAACATTTCAAGTTACGAACGGCCGTAGTAGAGGAGCGTCTGTACTCACATTATATGGTGCATGAGCAATAACACTGATCAACAAATTTTTACAAAAGTCTTGTTACTGAAATAAAATTAGTCATTTCTTATCAATTTTTATGTGCTCAACACGACAGTCAAAATTCAAAATTGGCTCTAGTTTTTTTGTAATCTGCAATAATTATTGTTTACATCACGAAATGCATGCCAATAGTAATAGGCCTACAGGTGATACCTGTAAAAAAATCAAGTGTGAATGACGGATAAAACTTTGCGTAGAACTCATACTAAAAGTGTACACTCAAAAGATGAAAATGACGTATGCAAAGAAAAAGTCAGATTTGAAACGGGCTTCCATATATTTTGGCACACTTTTGGGGGATGGTATAACAACCGGCCACCTGATGCATCTAAACATCGGCATCTGCATTTCAGAAGCCGATCGCACGCTCCACAACGGTGCACGCACGAGCGTGAGAATTGTTATAGTAATGTTCCTGTGCGCTCTGGGGGTTTGAAAGGGGGTGAGGAGCCAGCGCTTGAGAGGGTAGCCGCTGTCACCTACATTTCATTACAGAACGATTCAATACATGAACAATGAATAGTTATAAATTACACAATGTTTTTATCACCTTACCAAGGAGCCAGCCATCGCGCGCAGTGCCAGCCTGCAGTCTGCTCCCTGCACTGCTGTGTTCCCAGGATAAACGAGTCATGTGTTGAACCAGGGCATCGTGCAACCACGTTCGTCAGGACCATATTAGCGTCACAAATAACTTGCACATTTTTAGAATGCACGTTTTCTATTTACGTAAATAAATTTGTTTTCATATGGAGCCCTTATTGCAACATGAGTGCAGTCAATTTCGCCGATTACATTTGGGAAACCGGATATTGCTGCAAATTGCCTTTTGATGTTGGCCTGTTCTCCCACAGTGTAAGGGAACTTACTGTAATGTATCAACTAGTCATTTTAATAATCCCATCCAAAACGACAGGTATTATTGAGCTTAGTGATGGTTGTGATATCCCAGACCTAGAATACAATTAAATGCAATTAGATTATTATTGTATTTCCTAAACTTTAGAACAAATTCCCAATTTTTTTGTTAATTATTACATATGCCTGTCGGCTAATTCCCGCTGGTAACAGCTAGTTGCAAGGAACCCCAGGGTCGTCAGTACCTGTATTTGTACCGGGATTGTGCGGTTCCGTCGGGTTGGTCTCTCTAACATTGGACCCAGTTCAGCACATTGCTCCAAAAGCACACATCTAAGTTATCTAAATCGGCTTATGAGCCAGTCATCATCATGGGCCAAAAAATCTTCATGGTCCCTGAACACCTGTTCCCTTCTAATTCTGCCATTGGCATAATCCAGCGCATCCATTATGTTATGTTGTGCACAAATGTGATCGTGGTATTTATCTGTTTTCAGCAATGAGACTGATTGTTTCACTCCGTGTCCAAATGATTGTGATAATCACGACCACCACTTATCCATTTACATTTCAACAGCTGTAGCGCATAGATTAAAAGTGCAGATTAAGTTAAGATTTGAGTCGGATTATATATTTTATTTATATTTATTCACTATTATAAATATGTGACCGCATAAGTGAAATTAAATGTACGGTGTGTGACTCACTAGCACAAGGAATTATTATTTATATACTGATGCCACTACTGTTTTCTCTCACCCTCTTCACCCGCGGTCGTATTTTTTTTTCCCAAAATGTTCGCACGCATGGGTCAGAGTTGGTGTACATATGCGCACATTCTGCAGTTTGTTTCTATAGATCGCAACATTTGCGTAGAAAGAGGCATACGCATCTTTTAGGTCCCGTTTTGTGCGTACGCAACGGTTATAAATGAGACCTCAGGGCTTTAGATGATGGGCATAAACATTTGTCTGGACGCCAGCTTTTCAGTATGATATGGATGTTCACTTATGCCCACAAACAGATTAACAGATTAGTAGTGCGCCTAAAACATTAGCAATCTGTATAAATTCAGCATATCCTTATGTTTAATAAACATGTGGGACTTTAAACTGAAAAAAGCATAGGGCTGTGAGGCGGTGTGGCAGTGTGGCTCTGTGGGCTAAGCCTCTGTGCCTGTGATCAGGTCACCAGATCAAGCCTGGCTTCAGCATGTCTGTGAGTCCTTGAGCAAGGCCCTTAACTCCCAGCTCCCTGGGTGTTGTAACAGGTGGCTGCCCTTCATAGCCTAGCTTGCTCTCCTGGCACTAGATGGGCTAGGTGAAAAGAGAATTTTCCCCCAGGGATCAATAAAGTATGAATTATTAATATTTAAAAAGTATCACCACAGTACAATGTTTTTACCTTGTTTATCCATGATATCTCCTTTTTAAAAAAATGTGGTGGCTGCTGAGCTGTCCCTTTCCTCACTGCCACTTCAGTGCTTATTGCTTCCATGATATACCAAAACAGTTGCATGTGGCTAATCAAATTTAATAAACATGAGGGTACGCTGATTTTCTACAGGCTACTGACTCATATGCGTCACATTATGCATCTCATTAATATTTTAGGCATACTACTTACTGTAATTACTAAATTGTAGGCGTAAATAAATGTCCGTATAGTACTGAAAAGCCAGCATCCGGACAGATGTTTACACCCATCATTTGAAGACCGGCAGCATATAATGGAAAGTTCATTGCGATGTGATGTCATGCAGCCCTACCAGGGAACACAAATAATGTAGTAGTACGCTGTTACCTAATACATTAATTAACTAGTAAAGTGTTAGTTGTGTACTGATCGCATGTTCGTTTATTATTCATCATAACTATTAATGTATTTCATGCAGGAACTATATTAGCACAGTATTTGTTCTGCAGTAGTAACTGAGTAAGTTATTTGTGGCCCCTCAAGCAAAGTGTTATCATTTATTCTTTTAAAAACAGCGGGTAAATATTCTTTTTTTCCCCAGTCAATAGGCTGCTATTCATTGTTCTTACCTGAGATAAAGTTGGCATTTTTGGAATAATGGGGTGCAGAATTGCGAAGTTCAGTGCTTAACTTCTCATACAGCATGAACAGTCCGATCTATCTCAAACTCGACAAACCAATATCCTTTGTTACTTCTGCTACTGTTGCTGACACGCTTTGTACTTATGGCTTTTCTGTCTGTCTTATAGTTCACCTGCATGTAGCTATTAATCTTTTGGGTTTGATCTTCCAGACCCTCATACTGATGGATTCAGTTTGGCAGGAAAAATCTTTAAATCTGAATCTGGTGCCCTATGGCTGCATTTCAACTGGCCATAACATAGGTAAGTCACAGGGTTTATTTATCTTTCCAGAGACAGTTACTAGAAGCATTTATAAAATGTGAGTTATCCTATTGGTCATACTGCAAGTTACTCTGTACATGATTAGGCAGAAGACAAGCAAAGGTTTGCGATACAGATTAACTTAACATTCAGTTTGAGTGCCACCAATGTTGCCATGCGACACAACAGAAACATCATCAGAAAGTGCTGATTGACCACACAACTGCAGAAAAGTGCAAGTTAATTTTTTCTTGTTTGCCGAATATGCAAGACAGTGTCTTCGTATGCCTCAGGTTTGATTGAAATCGTGAGGGATGCAGTCACCATTGCTGCCGTGCAGAGAAGCAGAGGAGGAAACACAGGAGCATTCAAAAACGATGCCCTGCTTGAGTGGCTCAAGGGGAGGAGCCAGCTACAGGAAATAGTATGGTGCACATTCTTAAGTCGTCTATTGCTCCTGCATGTACTGAATGAGGGGTTGGGGAAGATGGATTCTTCTTCCTTAAATAACGAATTCTTCACTCTATAATCCAATCATTCTGGAAGAATCCCAGCCATTTGATATGTATTACTCTCATGCTGATGTTCACTTACCTTTTTCTGTTCATCTGTTCACTCTCACCCACAGCACTACCAGGCCATGGAAAGGTTTGTCACTTCCTGTGCTGGCTACTGTGTAGCCACCTATGTTCTGGGGATAGGAGATCGACACAATGACAACATCATGATCACAGAGCAAGGTAATGGGACAGCACTGGTACAAAGGAAGGTTTTCAGCAGATACCGGTTCAGGAATGCATTGGCATGAGTGCAAAACACAAATCCAGTACTCATAATCAGTAGTGAGGTCAATCGGGCTCAAACAGAGCAAAAAATGGTAACCCAAAATCACAGATGGAATACACTGAGGGAAAGTTAAACACAGGAAAGACACGAACCTCATCTAATGCTCAGACTGTAGTTTTGGATCAAGAAATGACTTTGCAACTAAAATGAAGGAACAAGGATTTAAATGACCCAACAGTCACAGGTGCAAATAATCATCCAATTAATATTCGATCTAGCAAGAGCACTGATGATTGTTTATGGGCCAGACATATGAGACAACAGAGCATACTGCAGGTTGCTGGAAGTGAAGTTATTACGGCTGTGCTAAGACCTACCCACTGTTTCCATCATTGGTGAACCTTGTGTCTATGAATCACATGACAGTCCCAGCGTCATTATTTTCAGGAACAACACAGATCATCAGAAAATATTATTCAGATCATATCAAACACACAGAATTACGTAAAACTTTGGGTGTGATTCATTTGTGTGTTGTAGTCTTGGTTGGGCTCAGGTGCACCCATCTCGTGCCAGCAGAAAGACGCATCTTCTTTGTGTACCTTGTTGCCATTTATTAAGTATAGCACTGTATTTTATCAACTAATTATAGCTCTACTTTTCATAACTCACAATTAATTCTTTTAGATTCTCTCAATGAAATTCCTCGGGCAACAATTTTTCTCTCAGCTTTGTGCTACGTGAATTGTATAATATGTAAGCTGAAGAGCATTAAATTGAACTTTAGGGGTTTATTTGTTTTTGTGTCTCTAATAAATGCATTGACTGAATACATTCAGACAATTATTGCATAAAGTGTGTACTTACTGAGTAATTTAATAAAGGGAAAAACTGTTCGTTCCAAAGGAAACCTTTTCCACATTGACTTCGGACACATCCTGGGGAACACCAAGCGCTTCCTTGGTGTGAACAGGGAGAGAGTTCCTTTTGTTCTCACGCCTGACTTCCTGTATGTCATGGGCAGGGTGCCCAAGAAGTCCAGCCTGTATTTCCAGAGATTCAAGGTGAGGAATATTTGATTTTCGCATGTTGACAATTAATCTTTGTTCTTAATAGAGATATTAAGTTTTCATGCGTAAATTGAAATATTTTGTGGACTAGAGTGAGTTAGAACTACTATGAAACAGTACTACATTTCACAATAAAAGAAATGTATTATATTTGAATTTAAGTGTGTCTCAGCTGGATGAAACACTTCCAACCTTTTCCCATAAAA
The DNA here is from genome assembly GCA_026781065.1 of Mormyrops boulengeri. Lineage (NCBI taxonomy): Eukaryota > Metazoa > Chordata > Actinopteri > Osteoglossiformes > Mormyridae > Mormyrops > Mormyrops boulengeri. Next base: position 15,496,779 of record JAODLD010000113.1, on the reverse strand, counting down.
TGTTCTTTGTCTTAACGTATCACCATCAACCTTCCAGAAAACCTGTATTGAAGCATACTTAGCTCTACGGACCCACACCCGTCTGTTGGTCACCCTATTCTCCCTCATGCTGCTGACGGGTATCCCTGAGCTCAGCTGTGCGCAGGACATGCAGTATTTGCGCCACGCACTCCAGGACAACCAGAACGAGGAAGTGGCCCGCGACCACTTCCTGCAGCAGATCGATCAATGTGAACAGCTGGGTTGGACTGTGCAGGCTAATTGGTGGATCCACATGGTGGCAGGAATCAAGTAGTCCCGAGGCTCACCATTGTGGAATATCTTGCCTTCCAATGATTTCATGAAGCACTGATTTGATTTATCATGTAAGAACATCTCAATACCTGGAATGGAGAGATTTACAGCTTCACCTGAAGGGTGCAGTGACACTCAAAACCCGTCTAATATAATGTATTAACCTTTACCGATAGCCATTGATCACATTGGCACTGTTGGCGGTCCTTGTGTGATGAATTTCTAGAATAAAAGCTCATGGTGTGCCCAGTCCTCATGCTCCTCCTTGTCCCCTCTTAGTATGAAGGGAGCACCACACAAATAACTGACAGACAAAGCCTAGTGTGAAAGGCCACTTGACCAAATTTAAAGCTAACATTACTAATTATGCCTATTCAATAAATCAAGGAGCTGATGATACCTCCAGTATAGCAGGGCAGCAGCTGACCAGTAGAGAGGAAGCAAAGTGTGTACATTGTTTCCCAATCTGGTCCTCGGGGACCCATAGACTGTCCATGTTTTTGCTATCGGGAGCTGGGATGGAGCAAAAATGTGGCCTGTCTGACTGGGAAGGAGGCCCAGTTAATGATATATGTCATGATTTACCAAGCAAGGCTATTAAGAAATGTTAATAAAAAGTATGTCATTTGGCAACACATTTTAAGGGAGAAATTTGTTGTTTTTTGAAATGAGGTTCTGACACCCATAGTTTCACACCATAGAAACCACATCATTTTATTTGACTAAGATATATATATATATATATATATGTATATGTGTGTGTGTGTATATATGTATAAATATATATATATATATATACACATACATATATATATATATACATATATATATACACATACATATATATATATATACATACACACACACATTTTATATATATATATATATATATATATATATATATATAAACAGCTCCCAAAGTTCTTCATTTGGTGCAGAAAACATACGCCCAACTGATGCTGAACCATCTTAGCG
>JAODLD010000113.1:15477289-15489383 GCA_026781065.1 Mormyrops boulengeri | reverse complement strand
ATATCCAGCATGATTTTTTTCCCATTGAGATCTGATGTGTTTTCAAAGTGTTCCTTTTATTTTTTTGAGCAGTGTATTTTCAACTACTCAACAACTGTTTGAAGTCATTAACACTGTGTGGAACAATATTGATTCTTCTTTCTGTAAAAGGCTGTCCACAAGTTTAGCCACAAGATTGTTTTGCAATTTTGCTCATTTGCCTAAAATTTGCATATTGCCCAGGAGTATATATTGAGACTGATTTCTAAGGAAGCAATAAAATGTGACAGTGCATTTCAGGTTGACTTTCACAGCTACATATCCTCCAGGTGTCACTCCAGTTTGCAAACAGCACAACAGCTAGTCCCCCAAGGTGTGGAGAAGGGCACCTGTCTCGCTTGTCCTTGGTCAGGCTCATGTTTTACTCTGCCCAGTTGCACCAAGCTCAGACTGCCCTGCTACTTTCCAAAAACCCCCTGCCCCAGCCGAATGACTCCCAGGTAGGGGAGGGTCCACATAAGTATCTCCCTTAGGTCAGTAAAAAAATAAGGTAGGCCTGCTATGGACCAGCAATAAATAAGTAGAGTGAATACAGAGAGATGTGGAACCCTGAGGAACCCAGACCACCTTAGCATTATAGGAAAAATATGTCCATTGGCTAAAATGATCATACAGACCCAGTAAACTCAAAAACAGGTGTTTTGTAAAATTAACCCTTTCCCAGTCCATGTTATGAAATGTGCCATATACGACCCGCTGGGCTGTTCATGCTGTTCCAACTTGTTAATGTCGCCTATGAAATAAGGACAGAAAAGAAGGAAAACCCAAATCTTTGCAATGTTCTCACTTCCAAAGTGCATTTATTGAGTTTTCCTTTTCATCATTCACCATGTGCTGACAATAAAACACAGGCTTCAAACATGCCAACCCATCAAGAAACAGGTTAAGTGAACAGACCTGTAAAAAGGTGTATTACACACAGAAAGTTTACTTGGTGGGGGGTTGTAAGGTCTGGTGCACCACCTGTAATCTCTCTGAGACTGATGTTGAGCACTTGGAACATCATCATCACAGTTGCCAGAAAAGTTTCAAAACATCCAAAACCTAGTTGTACATGTTCTATAACATCTAAACATTATAACTTGTGATGCAAAATTTTTGCCACTTACCTATCCACAGCTTGACAGGTGAATCTTTGCAGCATGTACAGCAACAACCTCAAAACGTGGTGGGGGCCATATTTAATGTGGAAAAAAATCTGGTTAATTCAGTCAGTAATCACTAAATATCACTATTACTGGGTTGTATATGGTACAATGGGCTGTGAAGCAAAAAAAAATCTTAACTTTGATGAGTGGGTTGAATGTAAGGCAGAAATAATAGGGTCATATATGACCCCGGGGGTTCCCCAGGGAGGTGTAAAAATAAATATTTTTTATGTTTCTATTTATCAGATATTGTTCTGTTCAAGTAGCTAACCTTGCATATGTTGTGTTAAACTTCGTGTTCTATGTTACTCCAGAGGTTCTTCAGCCCAATCACACTCTTTTAAACTTAATGGCAAATACAATCCACAAGAGGGCAGGAGCTGCCCACAAACAAATCTGACTCCGAATGATTTGCTTTCATTATTTACGCTATATGGACAAAAGTACTGGGACACACCTCTTAATCACTGAATTCAGGTGGTTCATTCAAACCCATTGCCACAGGTGTATAAAATCAAGCACCCAGTCATGCAATCAGGTTTACAAACATTTGTGAAAGAATGGGTTGTTCTGAAGAGCTCAGTGAATTCAAGCATGTACTGTCACAGGATGCCAACTTTGCAATAGGTCCATTCCTGAAATTTTTTCCCCGCTAGATATTCCATGGTCAATTGGTAGTAGTATTATTGCAAAGTGGAAGCATTTAGGAAAAACAGAAACTCAGCCACAAAGTCGCAGACCACGTAAAGTAACAGAGTGGGATCACCAAGTTCTAAGGCACATAGTGCATAAAAGTCACCAATGCTCTGTTCACTCAATAACAAAACTTGTCCTGGGAGCTTCATGGAATGGGCTTCCATGGCCGAGCAGCTGCACAGTGCAAAGCGTCAGGTGGGGTGGTGTAAATCATGCCACCACTGGACTCTGGATGGAGCATTGGAAACGTGTTCTGTGAAGTGATGAACCACGCTTCTCTGTCTGGCAGTCTGATGGACAAGTTTGGGTTTGGCGGATGCCAGGAGAATGTTACCTGTTTGACTGCATTGGGCCAACTGTAAAGTTTGGTGTGGTAGGTGGGGGGGCATGGGGTTATTTTTCAGGGGTTGGGCTAGGCCCCTTAGTTCCAGTGAAGGACACTCTTAATGCTTCAGCATACCAAGACACTTCGGACAAATCTATGCTTCCAACTTTGTGGGAATAGTTTTGGGAAGGTCCATTTCTGTTCCAGCATGACTGTGCCCCAGTGCACAAAGCAAGGTCCATAAAGGCATGATTGGGTGAGTTTGATGTGAAAGAACTTGACTGGCCTGCACTAACCTCTGACCTCAACCCCATCAAACACCTTTGGGATGAAGTAGATCAGGGATTGCAAGCCAGGCCTTCATCCAACATCTGTGCTGGACCTCACAAATGCTCTTCCGGATTAATCTGCAAAAATTTCCACTGACAAATCGTGTGGAAAGCCTTCCCAGAAGAGTGGCAGCTGTTATAGCTGCAAAGGGGGGGACCAACTCCATACAAATACCTATGGATTTAAATTGTGATGTCATAAAAGTTCCTGTAGGTGTAATGGTCAGGTGTCCCAATACTTTTGTCCATATAGTATATTTAATGTGGAAGTGTGTACATGCTAATTTTTTCTGTTCATAAATGTATTAAAGTAATGAATAAGGTAATAGAAAATGAATAAATCTGCATGCTTAACAGAGCAATTCCTTTTTTCAGAACTTGTAAGTATAATTTACACTGCAGCTAAAAAAATAAATCATTTGTATTAAGAAAATGTTTTGCCTTAAACTTTAATGAAAGAATGAAATCAAAATTATGAAGATAGGCACTAGGCCTTCATCACATCATCAGTGCGCCACCCGATGTTCATTTTCTTGACAAACAAAGAATACGAGTACTCTAAACTGCATATTCTGTACATTTCAATTGTAATCCTTTACAAATGATGTTTTCCGCCTCAAGAAAAATGCATCCCAGTGTCATGCAGCTATTGCAATACAGGCATATGGCCCATTTGGTTGATTTTACATCAAATTGATTTTGCAACAAATTGATCTGTTGGCATATCAGTGGACAAGTGGATAAATGTTCTATTCACAATAAAAGATACTAAGAAATGTGAGTATTACTTCAATATGCTGATTCAACTATGGAAAGGCTACTTAACAAAACAGCGCTAATAAACATATGGACACTCATTTGCTATTGAGTGATACCAGTCCTTTTTTGTATTTTATCAACTTGTGTAGTAATTAAACCCAAATACTGAAGTAACCATAAATTACTATGCACAGGCTTTATTGGGCAAATAAATAACATGACAGAACATAATATTACACCATTGTTAGAAAACCTTGAAGGTGCCAGAAAATGAAAATTTGACTTTACCTCGGCTTAGCTGAAAAAGGAGAGTTTGGTACATGGAAATGACGTAATGTGATCTCAAAGATTGTTGTTCCCTCTTTCAAATATAATTGCTAAATATGTAAAATTCTAAAATTTCTTGACTGCTGCATAACAATCTTAACCACGCCTCCAAACCTAACATGTCCACTTTCAAGCTCAATGGAAATGAGAATTCAAATGAACAGTTCTGCTAGTATTGTGAAGAACAAAGTGGAGGACAACAGCGAAAATGGCAGACTATATGCATAAGTGTGCTGTTCGAGACTGTGGATGATCCCAAGGAACCAAACTGCCAGCAGGCATGGTTGATGTTCATCTTTAACAGGTAATTCAGGGGTATGTTTAACAAAACTACCCATAAGCAATTTATTTGGAACTGTTCAGTTAAGGGTGTCGTTAGAAATTTTGGGCCCCATGAAAGCATATCATACTGGGCCCTGAACTGAGACCAATTACATTATATTTCAGTTTTTCTTTTTTTGGGAAAACATACCATAGTTTAGCAGGGGAGTAGTAAATAACATTACAAAGTCTGTGATATTGACATTGGCAAGGGGCTTCTGCACATCCCGTGGCCTACATCTAGTTAGCTAAATAATTATCTAATCGATACTGCAGTAAAAAACAAAAATTGAAAGTTGGACTCCAAATTCATCACAAACAACACATTTAAAAAGCTGCTCAACTTGCTGTTAGTAGTTCTTGATAAAACTCTCATGATGTAGCTAGCATTGTAAAATCATTTGTTGAGTGAAATATAAAATAATTTCAATGTTCTTGTTACAATATTGAAAACAAATTTATAATTGTGCCAATGTTGTGCCTTGGTTGAAGTGGAAATATTACAGTTACGTCAGGCAAATTGTTCCAGAAAACAAAAATGGCAAAACTTACCACTCATAAGCCTTTATTTGCAATCTCAGAGTAATTAGCAGTTCCTCAGCATCCAATTTCTCTTCTTATACAGTCTCAAACATATATGGTTAGATGCCTAAACGCTCCAAGTTTCACCTCATCGGTAGTGATCTACTGTATGTTAGTTCCGTGTGAATTATGGCAGAGCCTCACAATAAACCAGCCAATCAGAGTTCATGAACATAATAATGAGCCTACCGCCAAACTGCAAATGGGCCTGCAAAATCACTTCTGGTCAGTATTCGACCAATGTTACCTTGCATATAGACACCAGACAACAATTTGAGAAGAAAAATACATTCGATGGAATCTTTAATAATGACAAGATATTGTTATTCATTTACATGCTTAAGACGTCAGTAAAAAAATCACTATTTAAAACTTTGCAGAACAGACAAAGTAAGCAGTTGCACTTTCCCTATCAACATTAGCAGGAGTGGGTTTGTTGTTTCTGGGGCCTTACTTAAAAAGTCAGGCCTGACTCCCCTCTAGTGTAGTGACTATTTCCAACAGGGCGGAAAAACATTGCCGTTTAGATCCTCTTCCACTCTTGGTACCACAAAATGAAATGTCAACATCTCTTAATAAGGTCTTTTCAAAGAGGTCTTAAAAGTACTGTACTTAAAAACCGATTCACCTCGATTGCAGTCGCCAAAAGCGACTGTTTATGGTATATGCATAGGTTTGCCACAATTTAAGAGTCTCGTGTACTTTGGATTACTAGCATATAATTACCAACCAGCGATTCCTAGTGCAAGCTGTTTTACGTTAAAATAATTATTGATTAAAATGGCAAGCGAATCTATTTAAAACCCCTCGGTCTGTTTGTAAGAACAATGACGGAGCGCGGGTTTTGATTCGAGTCCAACGCGGTAAAATGCGTACCTGTTGGGTATTTTTTATGGCACCATGGGCAAGCACGCGCTTCGGCTCCACCTCCCTTTAAAAGGCTCCGGAGTTGATAAGTAGTTCCTGACACAGTCCGAGCAGGTGGACCTGTAAGCAGCCGGGGCATTGGCCACACCGAGCAGCTTGAAGGTGAGATAACTGAACTTTCGCTACCTTAAAAAAAAAAAAAAAAAAAAGACTGCATTTCACATGTAAAAAAAGAAAAAACCTGGAACGGATCTACGGGGGAGCTTTAATACCCATGCAGGCGCGAATATCGGCTAATGCGTACAGTGTTCTAGCGGCTCCGAGCTTTATTATACCTTAATAAGTAGCTTCAATTTTGGTCATTAATTACTGTAGTATAACTGTTCTTATGTTTACTGTAAGGAGGAGTTGTTGAGATTAGGCGTCGATCAATGGCTTTAATTCGTTTTACATTTAGCATTAAAACCTTAACTTAAATCTAGGATGTTGAATATGTCGAGGAACAGTAAAGCTTACTTATGTCTCGTAATAGACAAGTTTTCAGTGAATGTGTTTGTAGTGCTCTGGATGCAGGTTTTGGTCTGTGCAGGGTGGTGTCTGCAGGGTATTGGCAATGAAAGCACGGTAAATCGTAATGCATACTGTACAGGGCACCAATGAGAATTGTGCAGGACACCAGCGAGAAGTGTTTTGTAGTTTGGCCAGCGACCACGCATCAGAGTTTAAACAACAAATATAACAACGTAAAAGTACCTTTATATGTTTGAAGTTGCTTGAAAACAAATTTTATTTTTCTTCCATTCAAACAACATTTAATATAGGCTATATATTGTATGTATTTACGAGTTCTTTTATACATTATTACTCGTGTAAATGTAAAGAAATGTAAAGAAATTCTCAGTAGTTGCCAGAATAACCCTTTTTCACTATATAACTTTCTATATCATAAATTCAGATATCTAATTTATAGGTATTTGGAGTTGTCAAATGAAATATATAAGAGCATGTTAATAATTTTTCTGTTCTGTTTTTAAATATACTGATCTTTATAAATCTACAATATACTGTACAAGCACACATGCATTATACGTGTGTGTGTGTATGTGTGTGTGTGTGTGTGTATATATATGTGTGTATATATATATATATATATATATATATTACACACACAATATTGGTAATTGTGCTGTTAGTTAATGATAGATTCTTGAAATCTGACTTTTGCACAGTTCTCACTAGACTAGCTTGTATTTATAGACATGAACTGTACCCCTCATAGGTGTGAATAGGTCACAAAGTAGAAGTATCAGTAATAATATGCAAGGAACCCCCATGACTGATTTCCCCCAGGAGTATCCATGCTTCTGTCTTGGAGATTCCTCTTAGTGTCCAGTTATCAGAGATTAAATTAAATATCTTCTAAAGTTTTGCACACAGCCAACGATTTGTTTCCCTCCTTTTGGAATTATATTTTTTGGTGAGCATTTATCTGATTTCTCAACCATTAAGCTGCTAATCTTTGATCTTGTATCACAACATTTCCTCTATTGTCTTTCCTTGCTTTTTTCTGGAAACAAATTGATCCAGAAATGCACCAGATGCACACATGAATGTACCAGATATGAAACTGTACATAACAAACAACTAAAACTATTTACAGTTTCTTTACAGTTGGCTGTCAATAAGGAATAATAAAGAGCCGGATGTGATTATTGCTGTTTTTTACATATTCTAACCTTTTAAGTTGGAATTTGAATACTATAATGAGAGAGATTTAAGGAGCATGCACTGATTACAGTTCATTGCCACATGACAAACGACCTCAAGAATGAGAACCTGTGTGCAGCCATGCAGTTGGTGATACCTCAGCACTACACTAGTCTGAATGGACCAGTGTGAATTTTTTCTGGCAGCTGGAGTTCCAATCCTGCCACCAACTCCTTAATTTCCCTGTAAGTTGGTGGACCTCCTTACAGGGCTGGATATAGATTAGCATCATACTCAGGATGAAGCAATTGCAGGTTATGGGCCTTGCTCAAGCGCCCAACAGAATAAGATCACTTGTGGCATTCACAGAATTTGAACCAGCAACCTTCTGATTGTGGGAACAGAGCCCTAGTCTTAGAGCCACCAATCTGCCCCCATACTATTATGGATTCAAATACATTTTTGTAATGGAAATATTTTCTCCTCATGTTGCTCTGGCTTCCTCCAGCTGCCAAAACACATGCAGTGAGGCTGATTGGTGCCTCTTACTCAACTAGAGTTCAGTGTGTGTGCCCTGCAATGAACTGACATCCCATCCAAGGGGTATTAGTTTGGGCAGTTGACAGATGGCTAATATTTTCCTGCTCATCATTTTATAACCTAATTCTTATATGAAGAATATAATAATAAATACGGAAAAGTAAGTGAATTAATGCGCTGGCAGAGGATGCTCAGGATGATGGTGCTTCTTCCTGAGATGGTTAGGATTTGGTATTGTCAGTAATGTTTTTAGGGTGATGGTATTCTTTCAAGAGGTTTTTCAGTGTTAGGTAGATTGGCTGCCTATGCAGAACAAGTTTTAACACACGGGATTGATTTAAAGACTGGCTGTGATGCAGATTCCCTAACCTCACTTTCGTACCCTAATAGACTGAAAACATAGATTCTCAGGTATACAGTAGGAGGAGATACTCTGGTTGAAAATTGCTTTGGTATGATTCTTCCTTGTAATACAGGTTTTATCCAGTGTATCATTCTAAAAATAAAACTGAAAATCTAGCAAAGTTATCACCAAGCCATAATGGGGTTGTTGGGTATGAATGAAGAAGAGGAAATCAATGTCAAGTGTCACCTGACCATACTGAGCACTGGCTCGCTCAAAATCCATTATGCCAGCAGAAGCTGGGTAGTGGCTGTATTAATGCTTCTGTTAATGATCCACTTATCAGCACTTTGAGTTGCGAATGGAATGCTGATATTTGAGAAACAGCACTTATAACACAATGCAGACTTCATAGGAATGTAACTGGAGTAGTGTTACAACCACAGGTAATTCAGCGGAAAAGCACCTGGATGTTACGCTGATGGTCTCCAAGGTAAATCTTGCAGTGGCATTGTTGGTGTACCAATGAGACAAATGCTTGAAATGTTCCAGAAAATCATGCTTCTTAAGTGTGTCTCTAATGTAAAGGAACAGTGTTTGAGAAGCAGGTCTGAAATAGCTTGTTGGTGAATTAACGTCCTAGATCCTCATGAGTTTTATTGGGGGAAAAACACAGGAAAATACATTTTTAAATTCTTAAACTAGCATGACTGTGTTTATGATTAGTGTTAACAGAATGGAGGGTGTGTGTTTTTTTTTTTTTTTTTTTCCCCTGGATCTTTCTTTTTTCAGAGAATCATGAATATTGATCTCTATGTAAACCTGTATAACTTTTTCTGCCTGCTTAAGGAGTGCAGAAAATGCTGGAATGCGTATGACAAAATTAATACTTTTATTGGGTCATCCATTAATGTGTGCCGCCTGATACAATTGGTGTCCAGTGTCAGGATCTGACCTTAATCTCACTTCCGTTGAAGACAAATTAATGATAATGGTTAGGAAACCCATAATTTCATCAGCCATGTTCCTAATAACAGGAGATAATTTATGAAAGCTGTCAAAATACTCTGTGCTCAGTGTATTTTCTGCCATTCTGTATTTTCTTAGCTTTATGGATCTTTCAGGAGATGTGTTTTCTCTCGGATGTAGAATCTGTCTGTGCATTACTCTGTTTTACTATGTATTCGCTGCACTGTATGCTTCTTCGAACTTTCAGATTATATTGACACTTTAAGCATCCTAAGAAGTTCTTGGTGATACTAATGGAATGAAGTAATAGTAAGGAAAGGTTATTATGAGGTAGGTGCATGAAAATAATGTCTGTGGTAGCAGTTGGGGTGGTTGCTGTGTGTGTGGGGGGGGGGGGGTGGTTGCATGACAGTGAGGCAATCAAGGGAAAAATTTCCTACTTCTTATCATTTTCTCCTATCTGTAGGAATGGGCTGGGAACCAGCAGCACTCTGTATACACAGCAGGTGTGCCTTTTGCTATAGTTAAAGATTAATTCTTCAGTTTTAATGCACAGTTTGTGGACACAGCACACAAATCCTTTCATTTCTGACTCCTCACTAACTCTCTTAGTCTGTCCTTCTATCTACAAGCAGTCTGAGCATTTTTTTTTTTTGCAATGTCACATGGGAACTGAGTATGATTTGCTCATATTAGCAACGCTTAGCTACTGCTTTTTCTTGTTGTGTCCATGGTTACGGCTGTGTTTTCTGCTTGGAAAACAGTTGTAATATATAATTTCTGTTTTACATTGTCTGTACTGCCCCCCATGCCCCCAGTGCCCCCGTCTCCACACACACTGACACTTGATCTTAACTTTGCTCTAGGCAATGCATTGTTAATTTCTTTTTCTTTTTTTAAGGAACTCTGACTGATACTAATTTGAGACATGACTCAGACGACAGTTATTAAACAAGAAAACCATAGCACTTCCAGCTCATTTTAATAAACAAGTAGAATTCCATAATCTTCTAGTTTTGTTCTAGATTTAAGATGTAGACGGTGCAGCTAATGCAAATGTTGAGGTGTTTTTTTCCCTCTTGTTCTCTATATCTGAAGGCAGCCTGCATGTTGAGGTATGGTCAATGAAAATGCTTTCTAATTTGATCTTCATTTGACAATTACTATAAAAACATGGGAGCCCTCTACCCTGCCCACAGCACTCTTGGCCTGAGTAGAATCTATATGCTATTTTTTAAATAGATCCTCATTTACTCTTGTGAGTTGAAAATTGTTGAAAGATTAACTGAGTGGAGGAAAAAGCAGGTGGAATGCAGTAGGTGATAGTGAACCTCCATCCAGAGGTGTCACTGAGGTCTCAGTGCGGTACAGAACCCCTCTGCTTTAAGTACTGGTCTCATATTTTGTCCTATTCATAATGGCTATTTTTAAGCAAATCCGTTATTGCCTGTAATTCTGTCTGATAAGTGGCATATATAAATGAAATCTCATCATTTACAGATGACTTTAAATGAATTATCATTATACTGTGAAGTAGTTGGGTGACGTGGTGGCCTCACAACTTAAGAGTTGTGGGTTTGGTTCACAGCTTGTCAGAGGTGTTAGTGAGAGGAGTTAAGTTTCCAAAAAGTCTCAGCAAGGATTTGAGGCATTCTCAAAGTTGAAGATGTAGGACCCGCTCCGTCCGGTGCTCCGGCTATGGAGGTCTCTGCCCGGGTCCTATCCACAGAGGCCATGGCTCTGCCAAAGAATGGAGGCGTGCATTCCGCCTGCCTAGAGACCATTTCTCCTTTCACACAAGGCTTTCAGCATGACAAGTCCATTTGAATAAGAATTACCAACCATTCATTCTAGTGCCTCCTTTGGTGTGGGGGGGGAGGGCTGTTTCAGCCATGTGATTGATGTTATTCCATCTGTTTTTATGCTGCCGTGGTCACTTGTGCTGACACGGCTTTTGGTTTTTTTTTTTTTGAGTTCACATTCGTGTGAGCACATTTATGGGTGCACACGCGGACGCCTGCACTCACCGATTAGAGGGATGCAGGAAGGTCTCGCATGAGAGGTCTGGCTGCAGCAAAAAAAGCAGATTTCTTTGGCAGCGTGAGTACTCAAGCTGTTTCTGTCTTGTTAAAAACTTGCCTCCAGGTTACACTGTACAGTCATTGTTTTGTAGCGTCTTAGTAAATCTTAACCATCCATCTGCTTGGTGTTGTTTGCCTGTTTTGTGCGTCTTGGCAGCACACTGTAATTATTCAGTTAAATTATGCAGGAAGCCACCCTGTTGCATGGGGAAATTGCATTGGCATCTGTTTACTTCATAGTGTGCTTTTGGAATGACGTTTGTCAGTTGATCTCTCTGTGTGGATGTTGAGAGTGGAGTTCCTATGTATCCTACTGTTTTCATACAGACTTTCAAAGCAAATTTTCCATATAGATTTAAGTCCTTTGGCTCATTTAATTATCGTTTTGCAGGAAATGCATTCAGTCTGCCCTACAAAAGGAATAGAAAATGTTTCTCTGTATGTCAAATAAAATGACTGAAAAAGGTATACATATATCTTAAACTAAGGCATACATTAAAATGGCCTTTATGCTCTGTATTCTTGTACATTTATAGGAGGCATAAAAAAAGTTCTGACAGGATTGTATCTCCTGGATGAGGTAGGAATGGTGTGTGCTTGTTCATGTGTGTGTGTGTAAGTGAATGTGAGTGAGATTGTGTGTGTTTAAGTGTGTTAGAAAATGAGTGTGTGTGTGTAAGCCTTTAAAGGAGTATGTGGTGGCTGAAAACATCGCTTTTCTTCACCTTTCAGCTTGTTGAACAGCTGGTTTGATTAAGGACTCTCGCCAGCTCTTTACTAGTAAAGGTTTAGTAGTGATTACAAGCACTGCTGTTGTTTTCCTTCACTCCACCTGAGTTCACCATCTCCGTAACGGAACTGTCTCTTTGCTGTTAGTATATAGACAGGCTTCAGCTTCATGTTAATTAAACTAGGACAGCATAATTTTCACAGCTGTTGTGTTATTAGTGTTCTTGTTGAGGAAAAATAGGGGCTGAATCTTGTTATACAGTGGTACCTCAGAACTGGAACTTAATCCGTTCAGAACTCGGGTTCGAATCCTAAAAAGTTCGAGTTCTGAT
>JAODLD010000113.1:15456509-15471925 GCA_026781065.1 Mormyrops boulengeri | reverse complement strand
AATCCAACTGAAAATCTGTGGGGTGACCTGACGTGGGCTGTGCACAACAGATACCCTAGCAATCTGACAGATTTGGGCTATCAAAATAATCGTTAGTTGTAGGCCTAGACCTTATGCTTTGTTGGCCTGGAGAGAAATGTTTATTTCATAAGAACATGCCTCTTTCTTGTGTAGGATTTCAGACTGTCACTGTAGGTACTCATTCTTTAACGGTCGTGTGTTATAGAAGGTTGAGTCCAGTCATCCAAAAATAGGATATTGAGTTTACGGCTTATCACAGCTCAGTCATTAACCACAGGGGAGTTAGCAAACAATGCTGCTTCGGAGTTTGTGAAACCCCATAATGGAAATTTCAATTTCAGAATGACAGTCATTACTTGCAACTGGTCTTTGCCTTTATTGTGGAAATGGTTTAAATAGACAACATCTGTGTTTTCAGAGCATTTAATAATGTGATTAATAATATGCAAATAAAAGGGTGTGTGGGGGGAAAAGTAAATTGCAGAGTTCGTTAGTTCAGTCAGTTCAGGTTAATCAAAGAGCCAATCATCCTTCGCAGTGTAAGGGTAGAAATGTGATGAATATTTCGTTATATGTCTGGTAAAATATAAAAAGCCCATAATTAATTCACCTCAGAGACAGTGTTGGGTACTGAGAAGGAGTTTTGATGCCATCGCAATGCATTCAGGTTTCATCAATAAACTTAGACACATTTTAAGAACCTATCCTAAACCATGTTTTCTGCAATCAATGTCCTGGTTTAAACCTCAGCAATACAACACAAGTTGAATAGCAGTGGAGTTAAGATGTTTGCTAGGAACAAGTCTTTACTTTCAAAAGAGCTTCACTGTTCAAGACCTCTTGGATGGTCCAGCAGATGTTTTGGCAGCAACCAATATAACAAAACGTACCACTAAAATAATCAGCTGTTACGGTGGTGGCCATGTCATGGTTCAGCCACATATCTGTAAGAATCAAATTCATCAAAAGAATGTAAGAGTGATTATTATTAATGTTAGTAGATTATATGTAACATCGCTCTTACAAGGGTACAGGTGTCTTTATCATTGGTTATTATGCTGTTTCCTCTCTATTTGCTATTTTCTCATTGGCTACACATCAGCTGTGTTTGACCTGTTGTATATTCAGCCCATTTCCCACTGGTTACAATGACCATCTACTCATTCTACTGTGTTACAACTATATCTCACTTTCCATTGGTTATGGAGTGACTATTTCCTTTCTGTTGCACCTGTGATTAATTGTAAATTGACTGCTGAGTGATTGCTTCTGCTCCAGCCCAAATATAGCTCATTCACAATTACATCCAATTTGTCTGTCTCACGTGTGTCCTCTATGTTCCAACTTTAGCTCTCAGCGCCTTCGCTCAAGACTTGCCATCAGCCCCACATGGCTGCACAGATGGAAGCTGTTACCCAGCAACAGGCAACCTCCTCGTTGGTCGAGCTGCTAACCTGACAGCTACCTCAACCTGTGGCCTGCATGTTCCAGAGCAATATTGCATTGTCAGCCACCTGCTAGTGAGGATCACCACTCATCGACCTCTAATGCATGTCACATATGCATCCATATACCTGAATGACCACACAAGGACACATACTCCAATTCATGACCATGTTAATTACAATTTATGAACATTCATGACTTCCTGTTTTCAGTATGTAAATACTCATACTTTCCAAACTCAGTTCACATGTCATCCTTGTATGGACTTGCCCAAATATGTGTACAGGCTATTTTGCCCAATAGATACAGACAGTTGAACCTGAATCATTGTCACCCATAACGTTTACTTTCTTCAGTGATACTTTTGTGCTTGAGTACATATTTACACATGCTTATTTTTGAGTTACATAAAATATATAAATGAATTCTGTATGCCTGTCTCTTCCTAACAGGCACGTCCAAACTTGTCAACCCCTCATGCTCACAATCCTAACGAAACAATATGGCCTTACAGACAGCACTTCACTGAAAAAAACACATTTCTTTGCCATATATGGTGCAGATGTTGAGGCATCACGGTTCCGTGACCTAGCTTATTTCTGTATGATTTGGATGTTTTATTGTGGGACACAAATAACAACAACAGTAGAATTATTAGCCTAAACTTCTAGTTAAGGAGTTAGGCTCAAGATCACAAGGTTTTAAGGTTTCTGAAATCACTTCACTAGCTAAGCTACTGCATAAGGTGGACCTCCCACCCTAATTTTCAGGCTTTAGACTAACAAGGCCCCACTTTCACTGGACTGATTAAGAGCAGCTGTGCTGTGAAGGATGCTATGTAAAATTTAAATTGACTGAGTTGAGCCAGAGTCAACGGGGTGGCTCAGTAGGTAGCGCTGTTACCTCATACCTTTTGTAGGGATTTAATTGCTCAGAACCTCTTCTGTGTGTGTGGAGTTTGCATGTTCTTCTTGTGACCTGTAGGTTTTTTCCATAGTTCAGAGATATGCAATTAGGATAATTAGCCCCTATACAACCCTATCCAGATGATTAGTACTTAGAAGATGGATGGATGGATGGATGGAAACTTTCTTATTCCCCTGGTTACGATTTTGGATTTTGTTAATGCATATTGGCAGTGTGCGAAATACCTGTCAGTATTCGGGGGGGTCCCCATCTCCCTATTGTTGCGCAATACCGATCTTGAGACCCCCTTAAAATTATACTTCTGAGGCTTTCGGGGGGTCTCTTGGGTTAATCGGGGGTGTCGCCCCCCCCCAAACCCCCCCATATTTCGCACACTGCATATTGGCTTTGAAGAGCTTTGTGGTATTGCTAGTGCCCACTCGTAATTTCTGTTTGAGTTCTTCTATTAGCCTTAGTTGGGTCACTTCAGTTTGTCTCTGAAGCTAATCCTGGATTATCTTGCCGTCTGTTGCCCACATCCACATCTTTTCTGTAGGAGCTTCTGTTTGCCACTTACTGTGCGGCTATGACACAGTTGATGGACTGGAACTAAAGCTGTAACAGCAGCTCATTTGCAGTGGGCCTATACTGAAAAGGTTTATCATGCTCATTGTTGCTTAGAGAGCCCGCAAAATTATTTGCCTTTGAGGCCCCTACTTATTTTTTGTTGCTTGGGTTTAGCATGCTGCTGTTTGTTCATGTCTAATTTTTTAAATTTCGGTTCTACATGGTTATACTGTGGATCTGTCTGGCCGGAATAAGCTTGTTTGTGTAGAGAGAGCTGATTGCGTATCAGACAGTGAATAAAGGTGAACGTGATCCAAGCCCAATGATAACTTAAACATAAATAAATAAAATGTTTGACAATACATCTGGCAAGTCCATGTCTGAAGTCTTGTCATTATTTTTGCTTGAATGTCTACCCCACAGCCTGCTGGAAAATGGGTTGCAGTTTCTGTGCATTCTAGGGTTTTTTACATTTTACCTCTAAATAAGCATCCATCCACCCACCCATCCATCCATCTGTTTTCTAACCACTTATCCTGGGCAGGGTACTTAGTTGTATCTGATAAAAGGACACCAGGAACAAAAATCAGGAAGAGTTCTTTTTAGTAAACAGCCCTTTTATTCTATTCTCTAGGAGAAAGACAAATGTTTTTTGTGCAACTCCAAATCGCCATATGACCCTGTCAGGAATAAGTACAGCCACCAGGTGGAGAATGTCATCTACTTGAAAGACAGGAATGGAAACCTCAACTGGTGGCAATCGGTCAACGGTGAGGTCACCTGTGGTCGTCCATGTGGAATTTGAAGTTTGGGAACGTTGCTTGTCCTCACAGAGACCTTTGTATGCGGTTCCTCTGCATTTCCCCACAGGTGAGGAGAATGTCACTCTCAGGCTGGATTTGGAGGCTGAGTTCCACTTTACTCATCTCATCATGAAGTTCAGAGTAAGTGTACTGCTGCAGTCTACAAACAAGGGTTTAGGTGAACTGGTCACTCTGATTTGCAGATAGTGTGTAAGTCCTCAATACCTGTCCTTTGATGAGTGGCATTCGATCCATGATGTTCCCCTCGGTTATGTGCCATTCTTCCTGGTATTGGCTTCAGACTGACTGTGACCCTGTACTGGATGAGTGATTGAATCAAATGGATGGATAGTTCAGATCCACAAGATTAAAATCCAGACCAAGACTTTGTTTCAACCAATCAGTTGAGTATAAAGAGTCACAGAGTACTCAACTGGTTGGCTGAAACAAAATCTTGGTTTGAATTTTTACTTTCTTGACTTGAACTATCCACCTCTGGATTGAATTATAGACAGATGGATTTATAGGTTGCTATAATGGCCATGTAATGTCTTTGTAAGTAAAAAGCCTACTTATTGAAGAGAGTATGTGATGTGCTTCTCTTTGTCCCCAGACCTTCAGGCCTGCTGCCATGATCATTGAACGCTCTATGAATTTCGCTCAATCTTGGAATCCCTACCGCTACTTCTCCTACAACTGCACCAGGATGTTCCCTTATGTGCCTGCCCGCGCCCCCCGTTTTGTCACCGACGTCATCTGTGAGGAGCGCTACTCTAACATCGAGCCTTCCACCAATGGGGAGGTCTGTTGCTTTTTACGTAGAGTAGCCCTGTGAAATCTGTCCCAGTTTAATGTCCTGCAATCTCTAGTCTCTTTCACTCTTGCTGTCCCTTGCAGGTCATTTACAAAGTGCTTGATCCTGCTATTCATGTCAAAGACCCTTACAGTCGTGACATTCAAGGTGAGATATTGACATGGGTGAATATTATTTTGACAGAATATTATTTTTTATATTATATTATTTTGAAAATATTTAATCCAAACCCAATGTTGAAAAACCTGCTAGTGTTTTCTACTAAAAGGATACTCTTAATCCCACCTCAGCACAAATGACAACCTGTTTGTAATGCTAGTGCCGTGGTTGAACAGTTCATGTGTTTTCACAAATGGTTCACACGGTTCTCAAATGGTTGTCCCACATGGTTCACACGGTTCTCATATGGTTCCCACAAAGTCATTGGGCAAGGACTGTGTGTCAGATAGTCACACCCCAATTGTGTGTTTTCATAACGCCCCTCGCCTCCCACAGATCTCCTTCGGATCACCAACCTGCGCATCAAATTCATTAAGCTGCACACACTGGGGGACAACCTTCTGGACCGACGTCCAGATGTGCTGGAGAAATACTACTATGCCATGTACGAGCTGGTGGTGCGAGGCAGCTGCTTCTGCTATGGCCATGCCTCTGAGTGCACCCCTGTTCCCGGCATCACAGGCAATGAAGTCGGCATGGTTGGTAGAGCCCGGCTCGTCATTGTCATGGCAACAAAGCATGTTTTATTAACTGACCATCGCAGGGCAATTGTTCCACAAAGCAGGATTTCTCTGTTAGCTGGGTTAACTTAAGCGAGACGTCATGATCGTCCAGTAAGAGTTTAGGTAAGGAGCATTCCTAGTAGACAATCATGACTTCTATCTTAAGTTAACCCAACTAACAGAGAAATCCTGCTTTATGGAACACCCACAGATCTAGTGGCCTTGCAATATCAGTATTAATAACAACAACAATTATGCCACTAGTTAGGAAGGCAATGCACCATTTTTGGTGTAGTGTGATGTTGCTGGACATCACTTCTTAAATTTAGCACTTGGCAACTGTTAAAGATTGGATGGGGTTAAGCCAAGACTAGGATTCCTGTGTGGTCCGCAGATCCACGGTCGGTGTGTCTGCAAGCACAACACGGAGGGGCTGAACTGCGAGCGCTGCAAGGACTTTCACCAAGATCTGCCCTGGAGGCCGGCTGAGCTGGGGAAGCCACATACCTGCAGAGGTGCTGCAGCCGCCCCCTGCTTATATCGAGGCCACAGCTGGTATTTCTCAGAGCGCACTCTTATCATATGCTGCTGTGAGATATAAATATCTGAGAAATTAATGCACTTTCATGGGAAATGCAGTGCTTTTAAACTCCAGATGACATTTCCATCTGTAGTAGCAGATCCACATAATGCGGGATGGGAAAAGGCAGTGCAAACTTTATTGGGGTTGTTTTAGTGAAGAGGGAGCAAGCAGTGAAAATGAGACGGGCTACAGATCGGGTCACAAGCTTTGGAAATGTGTAAGAAATCAGTGCGGGTGAATGAACGGGCTGGTCAATTGATTTCTTCATGGACTCCCTCAGCCTTACACTATCATAAATGTCATCTGTTATATTGTCCAGAATGCAACTGCAACCGGCACTCCGACAAGTGCCACTTTGACATGGCTGTGTACCTGGCCACGGGGAATGTGAGTGGCGGCGTGTGTGACAACTGCCTGCACAACACCATGGGGCGTAACTGCGAGATGTGCAAGCCCTTCTACTACCAGGACCCTGCCAGGGACATCCGGGACCCCGCAGTGTGTGTCTGTGAGTCAGACAGCCAGAAGTCTTGGCTGACCAGGGCTGTGCACCTGGAACAGACTTAAACACAATGGCTGCGACTCTGGAACCATGTGCTTTCAGCAGAGGGGAGGATAAAAGACTTCAGGGTCAAATCGGCACCAGGAGAACTGCCTCTTGTAGTGCTTTGTGTGGCATTTAACTTGATAAACTCCAGTAAACAACATTTAAAATAGCGTTCTTCTGTAACCTGAATAGGTGTTAGTGTTTGATGCAGATTTCGGCCTTTTCTCTGGGATGTACGTGTCTGGTTTGGGTCTCTTTCTCCCCTCTTGCTTCTTGCGCAGCCTGCGACTGTGACCCCATGGGTTCCCTGAAGGATGGCGAGTGTGACTCCTACACAAATCCCAGCTTGGGCATGATTGCCGGGCAGTGCCACTGCAAGCTCAACGTGAGGGGTGTGCGCTGCGACTACTGCAGAGAGGGCTTCTTTGGCCTCAGTGAGAGCGATCCGTTGGGCTGCCAGCGTAAGTTACCTGTACACATACAGCCGTGGAAAAAATTAAGAGTCCGCTCTATATTTTTAAACAAATCTGCATTTTTAAATCATGGTTTAATTGTGGTTCTGCTGGCAGAAGGCCAGCATCAACATGCTTTCAGTTTCAAAATTTCTAAGACAGCAGTACACAAAAATAAGGTGAAGCAGAAGGTGCACTGCTAGGATAGTTTGTAACAGGCTCCTAGAAGCAGGACTGAGGTCCCATAACGCAAGGAAGAAGCCCTTCATTAATGAGAAATAGGAAAGAACCAGACTGCAGTTTTCAGAAATATATATATATATGATTCACAGATGCACACCCATAAATTGAGAAATGAGTGAAACAAGAAATTGTGCTGTGGTCTCTTAATTTTTTTCCGCCGCTGTATAATCACAGGAAGCTGCAGAGGAGTAGGAGCTCCTTAATGATTGTGGCAGCAGTTATGAATATCACACGGCAGTAGCTCAGGCCCTTGTGGCCCCTGGGCAGCCCCGGGCTTTATGCTGCACTTGTCTCCTCAGCGTGTCACTGTGACCTACGGGGCATCGTCTCTCTGGCTTCACCCTGCGACCAGATCAACGGCGCCTGCGCCTGCAAGAGGCATGTCACCGGCCGCTACTGCAGCGAATGTCAGGTGAGGCTGAGATAAAAACGCCGGCGCGTGGAGCTTCCTCCCAGCTCTGGTCAGGTGGCGGGCAGCAGCCTGGATGTCACCGATCTTGCTCTCTCCACAGACTGAGTACTGGGGGCTCAACAACGATGTCTCTGGGTGCCGGCCGTGTGACTGCGACTTTGGAGGAGCTTATGACAACAGGTTTGATGGGGTGGTGGTGGTGGGGGTTTAGTCATTTTGGGTGCAAAGAAGTGGCATTACATCCCAGGGCAGACCACTGGCTACCATGTGACCACTGTTGTGTTTGGGGTGAAATTGACCCCTTTGGGGGTTTCACCCTTAGAATACAACCTATAAATTATAATTTCATCAATATTAAGTCTTCTAGTTGAGTTAAATAAATGTAAAATATGTGCATATAAATTAAAATTGTTTATAATATATAATGTTTATAATTTTTCTAATTTTAAAGGTATGGTACCTGTATGGGTCAGGTCGAGTTTTAAAAATATATAAAAAGTTACACAAAAAAGGATGCATGAATACACATGTAGCTTAGGATTTTCAATTAAGGAGGTATATTTTGTTAGTGGCAACAGCTCTTAAGATGTTTTCTGGGCCATTTCACTAACCTACCTGTGACCCTGTACTGAACTGGAGCTTATGGAAGATGGATATTTGTGGTTGTGAGAGTGCAGTGATGAGTCACCAGTGTTCTTGTGTGCCCCCCTCACCCCCAGGTGCATAATGGAAGATGGACAGTGCAAATGTCTCCCCCATCAGGTGGGGCGCCAGTGCTCAGACGTACAATCGGGGTACTTCTGTGCGTCGCTGGATTTCTACAAGTACGAGGCGGAGGATGCTGAGGGCCTCTTGCCGGACAGCCAATCCCTGCCAGTGAGTGGCCAGTCTCTCTGATGTTTACGCCAGCTCCCGTGGCTCGAGGTGAGGGCCGAGGTGGAGGTCTGGCAGGAGGCATACAGGCTGGGAGCACTGGGCCAGGGAAAGTCGGGCAGCCCCATCAGTCTCTTACTCTGATCACTACAGTGATAAGGCCCAGCTGTACAAATGGCAAAGTGGGCTGGTAACCTTTATCTACCCAATACCCTCTCATGGTCACAGTCAGCTTTGATTCTATCCCACAAGGCACAAAGCCTCAGTCCTATTTGCATGATAACCAAATAAAACTAATAATGCAAATATCAGCAAATCACCAAGACGATACGCACAGAGTAACAGAGAACAACTTGGTGGTTGTAACATTGCCCAAACATGCCTGCGTTCTGCATTTGTCACATGCGTCATATGGGTTCCTCACCGATTCAGACAGAGGATGTTCCTTAAATGGGCATTATATGCCATGGGTTCTGTCAGCTTCCTGCTTTTTTTCCACTGGATCTGTGCCTGGAAGGTACAGGCAGGGTGTAATGATAAGCACTGATCCAGAGCATTGTTGTGGTGGGGTGGGAGGGGGGATTCTCACAGGTTGGGACCTGTAGGGGAAGTCCCTATCTGCCTGCCCATCTTGGATGTGTGCCCAAATGCGACAGCACTGAGCTCCACCTGCAAGCCCCAGCTTGAAAGCCTTAAGATGGCTGAATGAACTTCCCATTCTCTTATGTGCCGCTGATGGTACCGGGTGCTGCTCATACCTGAAGATCTCTGTTTAAGGGGTCTTTCAGCTGCTGGCGGTCTATTTCTCTGATCTACGCCTTTGATGTACAGTGGACCTGAGCTCCTTCCCATGCATGTTGGGAAATCATATCTGTGTTATCTATCCACTCATCTTAAAAAGATACTTGACATGTATTGATGCCATAGCCCCTGCATTCAGTTTGTTGAACGCTTTTAGAGGACTGGCTGGATTGGACACGGACAGTCCAGATGCATGTTAAGCACACAGACCTGATCCTTTCCTGGGTTTGATGTGACCCAGAAAAAGATAAGTGCATTGAAATGCCAGCTTGTCAGGCATAATTAGCACATATGCATGCTGTCACACAGCATCCTGCTCATGCTTTTTGTGGGGACTTCCTGCAAGCCTGTTCAGATAAATGGCTATTTCAACATTAGTTTAAATACTAGAACTCTTGGCCATAAGTGGAAATTTGGCGGGAGAACATTTTAAAATGATTTTGAGGAACCACTTCTTTACACAGAGTATGGAATAGTCTTCCTGCTAGTGTAGTGCAAGCTAAAACCCTGGGTTCCTTTAAATCAGAGCTAGATAAGATTTTAACAACTCTGAGCTATTACTTAAGTTTTCCCCAAATGACCTTGATGGGCCGAATGGACTCCTCTCGTTTGTAAATTTCTTATGTTCTTAATCCTGCAATTTTAATGACCTTAACGATGTTTAACTCTGAATTTCCAAAACACAGGAACAAACCAACTCACGAAAACTCCAGTGAACTGGTGATTTTTTTATCTAGCAGATAACAAACATTAAAGAAAACTGATCACTACAAGATAAATTTTTCGAAAGACACAAAGGCACACTTACATCCTGCCTACATGCACGCCAGAGAGCTGGATGCACAGAAACCTGCCTCCTCCTGATTTAACATATCCTCCTTCTCCAGACAAAAACACACATGCCAAAATAAACTCTATCAGAAGTCTAGACATGTTTACAAACATTGGAGAGTACAGCCTTTATCACAAGCCACCAGAAGGATAGGGTTACAGATGGCTCTGCTGCAAGATGTTGCTTATTTCTCTAATGAAGGTCGTGTGACACAGCCTGACTTTTACCCTAATTTTTTTAGAATTGCTGCATGATAAAAGGATCATACTCGCCTGAGACAGCCAAGTGTTCAGAAAGCTTTTCTACATAGAGAACATTTCTTCCTGTGAGTATTGCACAGTGCAAGTTACGTTCAGGTGGCAGAAGAGAACAGTAGGTCCTCTGTGAGGTCCTACAGCCTCAGGGCAACAAGCGTAAGATTATGCCCTCATCTTCTATGCAACTTCATTGCTATCAGTGGGGACAAAATTTTAGACGACACTCAAAGAAGTAAAAATGGCACTAGTGTTGGGGCAGAACTAGCTGATGAATGGTGTAGAATATGATGGGTTAACCCATGACACTGAGGGTCATGCCATTGAGGCCTGCAAGTCAGTGATCCAGACAAGCTGGCCTCATGTGCCATTGTTTGTCCCCGAGGAGGGCCTAGTTTTTTGTGGGCATTGTGGGAAGGCAGGCGAGGGGATGAGTCAGCGCTTCACTGGTACCACAGCGGGATGCCTATTAACAGCCATTGAAGCATCAAATCACTGGAGTCCTGCCACCCCCAAACTAGGCGAGGCTCATGTGAGAAAGGCAGCCTCTACAGAGAAAGTGGGAGGATAATTTTAAATGCCTGGCTCTTATTGAGGTACAGGGGAGAGTCGGACTAAAGCAATAGTCTATGGCACATTATCCACACAACAACAATGCCACCCAAAGATGTCACAATGGCAGGACTTTATTAGCAAGGGCCTTAGCACAGTACAGTTTCGGGCAAAAGGGCTCAGCTCCCAACTGCATATGGCTAAGTACTCAAACAAAAGACAAACTCATATTATTAAGTCAAGTAATCGATTAGTAAGCACCAAGACACGAAGCACAACCATAAACCAAAGAACAACTAAAATGTAAAAACCAGAACCAATAAATCTAAGTCACAGAAACAAATGATCAAACTCAAACATTCAGACTAAGCAAGCCAACCACCAAGACTTAGCAGTGAAATGTTCACCAGAATGAACTTAAATACATGTGGTAGAAACATTTTAAATCACCTCTCTAATAACTAGTTAAGCCAATTAGAATAAAACTCCAGACCTCTCAGTTGGTGAGCAAAGTTATCTCTTTTAATCGAGCAATCCAGCAAAACGCTCCCTTCACACTCTGGCACCAGGTACCAAGTACCCTGAGCAACCAGTTGATAAACCATATCTCTCACAAAACACCATTAAGCCAAGCTGAAATGTATAACAAATACAATTCTCCAGCTCTATTGGTTCACCTTGGTAGCAAGGTAAAATCCACCCATTTTGCTCAGTTTTCCAAAACATGTCTTGACTGCTAGGCTTCTATTTGAGATATGGGTATAGATATTGATTATATAGACATTGAATCACTGTAAATACATGGTTAACATATGATTAACGTGGTAACTAATTATTCATTTGTACTACCAAATAACATTGCGTATGGCCTACTGCGACTACTTTATAATTACAACTCTTTGTGCACCAGTTGGGGCAGCTTTGAATCCCTTCCTGCAGGCAGTTTCTACCCCACCTTCGCTGTCCGTCTCTGCAAGGTCTGATCTCTCTTCAGGGTTTGCGGAACTAACCACATGCAAGCTATCATGAGGCGAGGTCACACAATATTCAAACAATCTCTTCTTGCCTAAGACATAACAGACCCAATATTCTTCCCCTCCCGGGCCTACCAGTGTTACATTTTCTTTCCACATACACTGATTGCAAGTGTGGATAATTAGACATTAGGATCATCTAGAAGTGGGTGTGGCCATGGGGATTGATCACGCTTGTGGCTGGCAGCTAGTGAACAGAGTTCTGGATCGGTTATAACACGTTTCAGCACAAAGGCCCTGGTACCTGAACTTCAAATTAGGTAAGTACCTTAAATTGTTCAGTGGGAATGATCCTGTGTTGTATTAAGTTGTTTTAGGTGAAACCCACAAAAGCAATAACATTGAAAAAAACGAGTCTCATTTTCATGTGGTGACACAAAGCTGATTACCTGCTTCTGTCTCATCTCCGCCCCTCAGGGACACCCACGACCAAAGGCTGAAGTGAATTGTGTGCAGCATCTCAACAACCAGCTGCAAAGGCACCGCCGTCACCACCGCATAGCCAGCATGCAGCAACAGAGGGCAGCATTGAGACGCATCCGCCAGCTGCAGCAAAAAGTAACACTCTCCCTTGTTTGTGTGCCCGCTTCCTCTCTGATACATGACTGTTTATATTACAAAGCATTTTACTGATTGGTATGTTTAACAGTGTTTTCCCATTCATATTTAGATTTTTGTGTCGCTGGATAAATCCTAGAGGAGGTGTGCTAAATGATGTGTTGCGTGTGTTTCTTAGCCAGATATTCAGATCATTAACAGGGTCAGGACTCCTGACCAAATGGTCACCTGGACCGGACCCGGGTTTGCCAGGGTCAAGGATGGTGCCGGCCTTGTGTTTACCATCAACAACATCTCTTACGCTATGGACTATGACATCCTGATTCGATATGAGCCAGAGGTATGTGTTATGCCAGCACGTTGCCAATTAAGTGTGTGATTTGCATTGTTTGAACCAGTAGTTCAAAGTCAGAATAAAATCTTTTGCTAACTAATAGTGCTTCAGAGTGGAGTACATGACTTTGTTAGTGCCAGCATTCAACAGCTTGTGGATCACCTCTCCGCAGAGGAAAGGGGATTGTGTTTGACTAACTCTCCCAAATACTAAATCTGCCTATACCTCTCGCAAAATCCCCTCACTTTAGTCCACAGAAGACTGGGAAGCCATAGTCAGTATCAGGTCTGTGGAGCTGCCCTCTAGTACCCGTTGTGGGAATGTCCTGCCCACCGAACAGATTTACACTGTCACCCTCCCACACCATGGAAGGTACTCGCCTCTGTGTGTGTGTGTGTGTGTGTGTGTGTGTGTGTGTGTGTGTGTGTGTGTGTGTGTGTGTGTGTGTGTGTGTGTGTGTCCGTGTGGATTGGTTTCATGTTACATTGTGGGGGACCGAATTTCCCCCACAATGTAATAAAAACCAGTTTTTTTGATGTTGCGGGGACCATATTTCTGGTCCCAACCAAGATCTGTGAATGCAAACAAAAATGTAAAAATACAGTTGACTATTGACTTACGAACTCAGTTCATTCGAGTGGGCTGGACATAACTCAAGTTGGTTTTCTCAGCACTGGCTACTTCACCATGCCTAGCAACGCTATGAACCCCAGTTCTTGCTTTAAAATTGTGAAAGCATCCCTTACTGGTATGAAATGTTTCACCATTGTCACTCGTTCATGGCTTATCCTTTATGAGATCTGCATTTACAGCCCTAGCTTTTTTACAAATTAAAGACTCAGACAGGCCATCACCTTCCATTTGCCTTTCGTTTATCCACACTAATAATAACCTTTCTACCTCGTCTAACTCTGTTGATCGTGACTTACTAATTTGAGTAACACCATTAGCAACACTAGCTTCCTTATACAAATCTTTTCTTTGTAAGATTGTCGAGATAGTGGATTTCGACATGCTGTACATATTAGCGAGATTGGTCACACGAACGCCACTCTCATATTACTGAACAACTTCCTTCTTCTTTTTGATTGTGATTGCTTTCTTTACCTTCTCTTCCCTCCATAGCTTCTTTTCTAGCTTTTTTGGGACCATTTTGATAGCAATTAGCGAAATTAATTATATAAAGCACTGCACTGACAGAAAATACGTCCACAGGCAGGTGTATCGGGGCTTAGACTGACACTTACGAATGCCTCTCTGGCATCTTGGGGCATTTCAAGTCCCATAACCACACAAGCGGATACACGTTTTGGCCTTAACCAGCATTCGGGTTGTAACTCAAGACTTTGGTTATAAGTCAAAACAAAACTTTGGTCGTAACCCATGTTCTTCATATGTCAAACTGGTCGTAACTCGAGGGTCCACTGTACCAAACATTTCATTTTTATTTGGTTACTTATGGTTAAGGTTAGGGCTGGGTAGGGGTTAAGGTCATCATGTTGTGATTAGAGTTTTCCCCATAGAAACGAAGGGAGAGTCCCCAGAAAGATATAATTACAAACCTGTGTGTGTGTGTGTGTGTGTGTGTGCGCGTGTGCGCGTGCGTGCGTGCGTGTGTGCGTGCGTGCGTGTATGTGATTTGGCTTGGTAGCATTGTGCATATGGGTATGTTGCCATGATTTGCATGATGTGTCCGTACAATATATTCTCCTATAATGATGAGCTTGTACTATTCACTAAAAATATTTAACTAGTTATGTATTAATATTCTATATGTTTTTCCTTTGTATTTTTTCAGTCTCAGACTTAATCTAGTCCATTATAGATGACTTTTGTGCTTGATGTTGCTATGATGTTTTTGATTAACAGGCGGTAAAAGACAAAGATCAGGCGCCAGGTATGTTTTTGGCTGAAGTTCAGGCTGCAGTATATGACATTGTCAAGATAAGGAACCCAGATAAGCTTAGAAGAAACAGCTCGGTTTGACTAGCTTCTGTTAGTTGGTTCTTCTACCTGTTGAGTGATCAAAAAATCAGTGCTTAGTTAGTTAGACATCAGCATTTAGTCAGGTAAGGCACTTTCATTTTAAATCGGAGAGCTCCTACTTTCCTCAGACAAGGGCTGCATGTCTGTTCCTGCAAGTAAATTTTTTTCCTGTGTTAAAAAAATGTTTTAAGTTGCGTCTAGGGCTGCATAATGCCAGGTGAGGACAACAGTACTTTGGCGCAATAACTAGAATACCTTCCATCCATTGATTTTCTGAAACTGTCCTATTCAGGATCGTGAGGGATCCAGAGCCTATCCCGGAACCTACAGGCGCAAGACAGAATCAGAATATCTTTTGGGGCTGCCGCGATTAGTCAACGTAGTTGATGACATTGATATTGAAAATGCGTTGATGCATCTTTTTTATTGTTTTAATGAAATTACCATTATAATTTCTAACGCTTCAGTGTATTATAAGAAATGTTTTCTTGTAATATCACTACATAATTATGGGAAAAGTTAAAATTATCACAAAACAAAAAAGTGATTTTATACTATGCAAAGTTCGATGGCATACTACACGGGCACCACCATGTCAGGGAGGACACTCTGAGCTAGGACAGGAATTGTAAATTACCATTTCAATTAAAAGGACCTGGATTTCACTTTAGCACTG